>JAMPIV010013400.1:7500-71099 GCA_024509875.1 Oreohelix idahoensis | reverse complement strand
GCAATAGTCTCCAAAATTTTGATGTCGACTATGTTGTCGATATTGATGGAAAGCATAAAACTTTCCACATAAATATGCTCACGGAATTTCATGAAAGACCAGACTATTTGCAGCCTATTTTCCAGGCAACGGACAATTCTCAAGTACCTCATGGTCAATACTCATCGCTGTCAGTTATACAGGATGAGGAAACTACTTTTTCTGATGTCAATCTTCCTCTTTCTATGGTCCCACTTTATTCTACGGAATCTTGGAAAAACGTGACCGTTTCTCCAAATCTTTCCGCTGAGGAACATCGACAAGTTTCTTCGATGTTGCAAACATTTCAGGATGTTCTTACAGACATCCCGGGACACACACATGTCATTGAACATGACATTGTGCTAACTGATCATAATCCTATCAGAGTCAGACCCTATCCAATACCTATCCATTTCCAGTCTCAAGTCGAAAAAGAATTGGATGAAATGATACGTTTGGAAATCATTGAACCATCCACTTCAGCATACTCTTCGTCTATGGTTATTGTTCGAAAGAAGGATAATAACATTCGCATTTGCGTAGATTATCGCAAATTGAACCAAGTTACGAAGTTCGACGCTGAACCTATGCCTTCATTAGAAGAGCTACTCAATAAACTTTCTAATTCTAGATTCTTTACCAAACTAGATTTGTCTAAAGGTTATTGGCAAGTCCCGCTAACTGAACGTGCCAAACCTTTTACAGCTTTTTCTACACCTAGGGGTTTATTCCAATGGAATTTCATGCCTTTTGGTCTTATGAACGCCCCTGCTACATTCGTACGCATGATGCGGCGAATTCTCGCATATCGTACAGATGTCATAGCATATCTAGATGATATCTGTCTATTCAGTGATTCCTGGGAAGATCACTATTTGGGTTTATACGAATTACTGTCTACTCTTCGCGAGTATAACTTGACTGCAAAACCCTCTAAAGCCTTTATAGGATTTAGTGAGATTTCTTTCCTAGGTCATCGTGTTGGTCATGGTCTTTTAAAGACAGAGGACCACAATGTTTCAAAAATACTTAACATTTCGGTCCCTAAGACAAAGAAACAAGTAAGGAGTCTATTAGGTTTGATCCAATTCTACGGACGATTCATTCCGAATCTGTCCTCCATTATGGCACCGCTTTCTACTTTATTGAAGAAAGGGTCGCCTAATTTGATCCGCTGGTCAAAAGAATGTCAATCCTCATTGGACCAGGTTAAAGACCTATTTTCATCTCCACCTATTCTTAGGTTACCTACTATTGAGAAGACTTTTGTTCTTCGAAGTGACGCCTCGTCAACTGGGATTGGGGCAGCACTAATGCAGGAGTATTCTGATACTCTGCATCCGGTGATGTATATCTCTAGGAAATTAAATGCTGCAGAAAAGAATTACTCGGTTTTAGACCGTGAGTTATTGGCTATGGTATGGTCTATTCTGAAGTTACAAAGATTTCTTCTAGGCGCACATTTCATTGTGGAAACCGACCAGAAAGCGCTTACTGCTATTCAGAGTAAAAACTTGAAGAGCTCGAGGTCCACTCGTTATGCCATAGCTCTTCAACCATTTCATTTCTCGGTTCGAGCTATCCGTGGTTCGGATAATGTAATGGCGGACATTCTGTCCAGATGCCCACACGATTCCACATGATTCTTCTGTCATATATATATTTCCTGATATACAGTCCAATGTTATAATGACATGTTACTAGATTTTTTTTTGTTCTCACTTTTTTGAGGGGGAATTTATAACATTGTACCATGTAATTATCTAAGAAGGCTTAGTTAGTGATATACGGGCCAAAAGATCACTCGGCCACATTTAAATAAATTATTTTCAGGATTGTATTGAGAGATTTACCAGTTGTCTTCAAGATTTGTGTTATTGATATTTTCGCAGCACATCATTGAAGATGCGAGATTGTGTCCATTGTGGAACTTTGAGTATATCAAGTCCTGTCCTAGATTGGGAGCGGATGATGTCCACATCTTCTTCTATTGAATATTTTATGTCAACGAAGATCAACACATGTATTACTTATTAGTTACTGATGCATTACATAATGTAATAAAATAGTGCGGTATATTAATATATTACACCGCTATTTGCAACACATTGTATGATATCATAATAATATATTTGATTTCATATATTGGTATGAGAATAATTTGACTTTTATTATGATGTTGCCAGCATTGTGGTTTGTGTTTGGTGGCACCTTCCTGGGATATATACGCGTATACTTAGATAAATTTTTCTCTAAGGACCTGGGATATGATCTCAGTTTCGCTCCAAGTGTTGAGCTATTTTGTTAGGTATATCCGCGCATCATACGTGCGTTAGGAGCCTAGATTTTTCCGGCTCCAGGATTTAAAAAAAAAAATGTTTCATTTTTTTTTCCCGGGAGGGTGCGGTAATGTTACGCACAAATAATTACTTTTTTCCAAAGTCTTTGTATGATCGTTTTTCGTATGTATGATCATTATTTGACTGAAATGCATGTTATATATATTTTATGGTCAAAGGGACAGAACCCGAAATATCGATACTGCTATTTTTTATGAGTTTACCTCCTCTTGTATAGAGACACGTTCGGTCTATAATGTCTTGAACGAAGCGTGACCATATCTCCTTATTTGGTAGTATCAGTCAACTGTTGTAGATGTTTGAAACCTTTCTTAACGCTTCTGTTCATGTCCATAAAAGGCGCGACTGTGTAAGACTTTTATCTCGAATGTTCTTAGAATCGTCTTATTGTGAACAGCGACTCAGAGATTGTCACTCTGCGCATGTCTCGACTGGGTTGTCGTTTTGTTGTTCCGCCCAGGTCGGGCAGTTGAGAAATGGACTGATTAGCGAGCGGACGCGACTGCGTCTTGTGATTCTCTGAGGGAAATACATTGTCTTTGTGAGTTAGTTAGCTAACTAGACTATTTCCCAGTATTATTCAAGCCTGCCTGGAGGCATATGTTCATGGTTGATTTTCCGAAATAAGGTAATTCCTCTTGTATCGAACTTTAGGCTATCATCTAGAGGTTCGTCATTTTGTCGCCTTTTTGCTCGCCTGTGTGATTCAAAATGGAGAGGTACTTTGACTAGGATTAAGTCACCGGTATCTTTATACCTGAACTAGTTATATATCTATGGGTCGCTCTAGACCAACAAGACTATTGTCTGTGTTCCAGGATTCGTTATATCAGAGATCACGTCCAAGTCAGATGGTTAGACTTAGGAAGGTTATAAAGGTCGAGCTGACCTGTAATCCATGTATGCTACTCACGTGCAGACAGTAAACGGACGTATTGTATACATCTGATCTGCTAGCATCAGGAAGGAATAATTATTATTGTCTATGAACATTAAGGATCTGCAGCTGACCACGGTTGCAGAAGTTATATGTATTATTTATCAAGCTTCGCTATGATATTTGTTTTCCATACAACTATTGAGTATTGACTTCTACATGACTGTCAGTTAACATGAGTTTGAATGCTGCATTCGTTGTACTATGCCGATGATAACATAAGTATCATGACTGTTTTGTGGCGTGCAATAAATGGTATAAACCTAAAGCGAAGTTACCATTTCTATGACTCTACACGTCATGTTGCCTGTGGTATACCCTGAACTGTTCTACTGCAACACACACACAGCAACAATCTAAACCAGATAAGACACCCACATCTTGCATTGTAATACCTGGTGTCGATAGAGGTGGTAATTTGACGGCATCCTAATTCCACCCTTATCAGAAATATATGTATAGAAACCCGTAGAATTTTCCAGAAGTTTCCAGATTTTATTCAATGATATAATTTGTATTAAATAGAATTTAATAATCATAAAAAGTAGTTAAAAATAATTTTCATTTTAAGGATTACCCGACAAATACAAGTTCACATCTCTCATTGAATTAGTAAATTTTGTGAATGAATCATGTGTTTATCTAGCTGTATTGGTTTATACTTTCTGGATGTCCGATGATCATATTATAAAGAAGTTTTATTCCGTTTTATGAAGAAAGCACTGCTAGGTGTTGATTTTTTGTTATGTTTTTTTTTTAAACGTTTTTTTTTTTCAATACAAAAGTCGGTGTGGCGTAAGCAAATTTTCGTTCCGAAAGTGCGGCCCAGGGAATAAAAATGTTTGGGAACGATTGGGTTAATTTATCATCGTGAAATTATTTTATGAAAGTGGTTTATATATGAAGATGTATGCTAAGTATTTTAAAGTGTATGCAGTACTAGCCAGCCCTAAATATTGTCGCATATAAAAATGGATGAGAAGGGTGGGATAAATATGTTTTTAATTATAAAGGGTCAACGAGAGCATAAATGGCGTGCAAGCATTCTGACATGATCAATTCTAGCATTTTAGCCTAATCTCTTGGCTTATCTTGCCAGAGCTAATCTGGCCATAGTCCCCACTCGAACTAGCCAGTTTGTCTTTCTTTCTGACCACCTATGGATTTTTTGGTTTATAGATCCCGGACCGGGTAGACTGTGCCGATTGATCTATGTAATGCTGGTCAAAGTATCGTTTAAGTTCACCCGGAGATCGGATTGTTTCATTTCTGGCTGAGCTAGTTGATCGTGAAAGATCTGCCTCTCCGTACTGTAGTCTTATCAAGAATGTTTTTTTTTTCTTTAAAGGGAAAAACAAAACTACCGAAGCAGAATCGATAAGATTTTGTGGTCGAAACAGTAAGAACGGGTCACACAGACCAGGTTTTAGTTTGTTTAAGCTAGTAAAGTCATGTTTCAAACAAGAAAAATCTCGAAGAAACAGAATTCACACATTTTAAACACAAAGCGAGGGCAGTCATTACTTTTGACACGCCATTAGGACCACAAAGGAGAAAAAAGGTTTAATAACTAGTACTTCAATGTTTAAATACGAAAAACATTTTAAAAAGAACAACGGAAAAAGAAATAAATTTAAGACGAAAATAGAAATCTGTGATGAAGCAAGAAAATCTGTTGAGGCCACATAGATGTTTATGAGAAGACTAACGCTGGAATATACTATGACAACATAAAAGATTGAAAAGAGTTAAAGGACAACAAAGAGAGGAGATACTTGATAGTTTAACATCAGGTCATGGAAAGAAGTTAAAAACAGAGTCGATAAACGTCATTGTGGACAGGAAGTTGTGGAGAGATCTGCTCACTATCGTCAGCTGACAAGGTACATGTAGAAGCACACGAATAATTATCAATTAATCAATCAATACCCTATAGCTCCCGAAGGAGCATAGGCCGTCGACAAACGCATGCAAAGTCTTTCTGACATCAGCTCCAAGGTCTTTCCATATCTTCCTCACAATTGTTATTTCTGTCTATAATTCTCCTCTCCATGTGTTCTTCGATCTGCTTATACTTCTCTCACCCTGTGGATTCCAGAACAAGGACTGCCTGATAATGCTATCAACAGGTTTTCTCAATGTGTGTCGATTCATCACCACCCTTCTCTTCTCATTTCTTGTTCCATGGTACTTGTTTGGTTCTTGTTATCAGTTCCACACACACAAAATGAAAAATGCAAATGACGTCTCAGATAATTATTTATGCGGCTGTAGTCAAGATTACATATCCTGAGTTCTTCTTAGCACACGCAATAATTATAATTAAGCTAAGAATAATCTGTAACATCGGCTTTGTCACTCGACGCCAAAGTTACTGAGAATTCTAAGAATCACCTGGTTTTCTTGTTGCGCTATAAGGAATATTGATTGTCCTATTTCCTGTGGAACGTAATTAGTCTTGTAGAACCTAGTGATAATTTGTTTAGATTCTTGCAGGGGAAGGTAGAGTCATTCTTGAAAGGAGTCGATGTAGCTGATTTTCTTGTTTTTCCCTCACATGTTTCATTAATTTTTGTGTGTGTAAACGGCCACATTCAGCTACTCTAGTTTCTATGTACCAGTGTATATATCAGGGCTTCATAACGTGTTATATGACATGGGCTCCTATGATTATCCGGTGAAGGCTACAAACGCCTTCTTAGCAGAACTGTACATAAATTCATGATTAATAAATGTGACTTTTTAAATGTTAGGTTATGTACACAGTCCTCATAGAATTCATTTACGTACTTGGGCGCCAATGGGGCACAGGTTAAGAACCCTTGGTCTAGCGAAGCTTTACTATTATCTTTTGTGTCAATGATTATTCAAGCCTTATTTTAATCCTCGGTTACAGACAAAACAAAAACTAAACAACAACAAAACAAATCGTTTGTTTATTATGAAACAGAATAGCATTGAGAAAAGGTAAAAGGCAAGAATATATAATGAGAGCAAGAGGAATACAAGAGAAAAGAAATGAGGTAGATTGAGTAAGACGGTAAATGAGTTGTGCAACTTAGATCACAGATAAACTAGCATATAAAGCATACTAAAGAGAACCTTTATCATATTTTGTTACCTCCATCTATCAGTTGTCGTTGTCTTTCTTCTCATTTAAGTCACGCTGCTTTCAGTGATGTGTGTGTGTCAGTGATGTGTGTGTGTCAGTGATGTGTGTATGTGTGTCAGTGATGTGTGTGTGTCAATGATGTGTGTGTCAGCGATGCGTGTGTGTGTCAGTGATATGTGTGTGTCAGTGATGTGTGTGTGTGTGTGTCAGTGATATGTGTGTGTAAGTGATGTGTGTGTGTGTCATTGATGTGTGTGTGTGTCATTGATGTGTGTGTATCAGTGATGTGTGTGTGTCAGTGATGTGTGTGTCAGTGATATGTGTGTGTGTGTCAGTGATGTGTGTGTGTGTCAGTGTGTGTGTGTGTGTGTCAGTGATGTGTGTGTGTCAGTGATGTGTGTGTCAGTGGTATGTGTGTGTCAGTGATGTGTGTTTGTGTCAGTGATATGTGTGTGTTAGTGATGTGTGTGTGTGTGTGTCAGTGATATGTGTTTAAGTGATGTGTGTATGTGTCATTGATGAGTGTCAGTGATGTGTGTGTATCAGTGATATGTGTGTGTGTGTCAGTGATGTGTGTGTCAGTGATGTGTGTGTGTCAGTTATGTGTGTGTCAGTGATGTGTGTGTTTCATAGATGTGTGTGTGTCATTGATGTTTGTTTGTGTCATTGATGTGTTTGTCATTGATGTATGTGTGTGTGTCAGTGATGTGTGTGTGTCAGTGATGTGTGTGTGTGTCAGTGATGTGTGTGTCATTGATGTGTGTATGTCAGTGATATGTGAGTGTCAGTGATGTGTGTGACTGTGTGTCAGTGATGTGTGTGTGTGTCAGTGATGTGTGTGTGTGTGTCAGTGATGTATGTGTGTGTCAGTGATATGTGTGTCAGTGATATATGTGTGTGTTAGTAATGTGTGTGTGTCAGCGATATGTGTGTGTGTGTGTGTCAGTGATCTGTGTGTGTGTCATTGATGTGTGTGTCAGTGATGTGTGTGTGTCAGTGATATGTGTGTGTGTCAGTGATGTGTGTGTGTCAGTGATGTGTTAGTGTCACTGATGTGTGTGCGTCAGTGATGTGTGTGTGTGTCAGTGATATGTGTGTGTCAGTGTGTGTGTGTCAGTGTGTGTGTCAGTGATATGTGTGTGTGTGTGTGTGTCAGTGATATGTGTGTGTGTGTACAACAATGATTCCTCTGCCCTGGTTGTTAATGAGTGGAGGGGTTAAAAAAAAGGGAGGGTAAAGGATCCCGTAACACGCCCATTGAGGCATATTGAGAATATGGTGTTAGGACCATATTTTCTTGACCATACGGCACACTAGGGGTGATGTGGTCAGCATCACGCTGGCCGCCTCAATGTAGCCGGAGTTGCTCTGGTACATACTACGTGAGGCTGGATCTAAAAAATCCAACCTCAACTGGGGATCGAACCATGGGCCACCGAGCTAGGAAGCCAGTGCACTAACCACTGCGCTCTGTCGTTAATGAGTGGAGGAGTAAGAGAGTTGGCAATTCTTTTGTCTCGAGCATCTGTGGGCTTCGACTTGAACATGCTTGTAGTGATCAGCCAAAGATTTGCTCGTATCTCCATTGAGCTTATCCTGGGGTGGTACTAGTGACGGTCCTATACGTTTTCTCTGTTCATCGTATGTGTGACGCTCCTGCAAGAGTTGATGTTTACATTGATGAATGAGTGATTGAGTGAATGAGTTTGTGTGACGCTCCTGCAAGAGTTGATGTTTACATTGATGAATGAGTGATTGAGTGAATAAGTTTGTGTGAGTTGGTGAGGAAGTGTATGTGTGACGCTCCTGCAAGAGTTGATGTTTAGGTTGATGAATGAGTGAGTAAGTAAGGCAATGAGTATGTGTGACGCTCCTGCAAGAGTTGATGTTTACGTTGATGAATGAGTGAGTGAGTTAATGAGTTTGTGTGAGTTGGTGAGGAAGTGTATGTGTGACGCTCCTGCAAGAGTTGATGTTTAGGTTGATGAATGAGTGAGTAAGTAAGGCAATGAGTATGTGTGACGCTCCTGCAAGAGTTGATGTTTAGATTGATGAGTGAGTGATTGAGTGAATGAGTTTGTGTGAGTTGGTGAGGAAGTGTATATGTGACGCTCCTGCAAGAGTTGATGTTTAGATTGATGAGTGAGTGATTGAGTGAATGAGTTTGTGTGAGTTGGTGAGGAAGTGTATGTGTGACGCTCCTGCAAGAGTTGATGTTTAGATTGATGAGTGAGTGATTGAGTGAATGAGTTTGTGTGAGTTGGTGAGGAAGTGTATGTGTGACGCTCCTGCAAGAGTTGATGTTTAGGTTGATGAGTGAGTGAGTAAGTAAGGCAATGAGTATGTGTGACGCTCCTGCAAGAGTTGATGTTTACGTTGATGAATGAGTGAGTGAGTTAATGAGTTTGTGTGAGTTGGTGAGAAAGTGTATGTGTGACGCTCCTGCAAGAGTTGATGTTTAGGTTGATGAATGAGTGAGTAAATAAGGCAATGAGTATGTGTGACGCTCCTGCAAGAGTTGATGTTTAGATTGATGAGTGAGTGATTGAGTGAATGAGTTTGTGTGAGTTGGTGAGGAAGTGTATGTGTGACGCTCCTGCAAGAGTTGATGTTTAGATTGATGAATGAGTGAGTAAGGGAATGAGTTTGTGTGAGTTGGTGAGGAAGTGTATGTGTGACGCTCCTGCAAGAGTTGATGTTTAGATTGATGAATGAGTGAGTAAGGGAATGAGTTTGTGTGAGTTGGTGAGGAAGTGTATGTGTGACGCTCCTGCAAGAGTTGATGTTTAGATTGATGAATGAGTGAGTGAGTGAATGAGTTTGTGTCAGTTGGTGAGGAAGTGTATGTTTTGAATAGATGGTTGGGGCAGTGCTGGCGATCTACTAAGTGGCTGCGCTTGCGATACACAATCGATGCCTGCATTTGCTGGAGTTTAGCTGGCATAGATGTTGTGGTGAAGTGGGATGTTATAAATATTTATAGGGGACTTAGTGTACTGACTGAGATCAGCTGTGAAGGTATCTATATCTATTAAGAGTAGTGTATTATAGATAACCTTACTTGCTACCACATATCTATATATCTCAGTCAGAATTATTCTGGAATAGTGTGATGACTACGTTATGTGTCTAGGGTATGTGTATGATGAAGTGTAAGTCACAACAACAGACAGATAAACAATTTAATTTAATCCACTACTCTTGACAACACTGTGACACTCACATACATATAACACTCTATGAGAATATCTTAAGGAGTCACTGATAACTTTTCAAATAACAATATGTATTCATTGTTGTCATAAAGGTATATGTGTCCTGATTCAGATACAAAGGAACCAGGAATCACAATCAATTTTAATTACAAGTATATGTACAGACTTTATCAATATGAATATTGTAGTGACATATGTTATTAAAAATATCCTATGTGTGTCAGTTGTGTAGTAGTAATATGAGGTAATACTGGTTTTGTTTTGTTCAAGCTCTGTTGGTATTTGTCATCATGACTTCAATAGTTTGTCTTTTGGGACTAGTATTGGAGATGTTCTCAGTTCCTGATATTAAGACAATTAAATTCCCCTCTGAATGTTATTTTTACAAAGTCATTTCAAGATGAGGGGACATAATGTTGAGCTCAGCTGGCCAAATCAGCTTATCTTGCGTGATGGCGGCAGGAAAGGACTCCTCTGCTCGAATTCTCCCCTGGGCTCTGGAGACACCTCACTGATAGCTAGATGGACCAAGGAGTATGCTGTCCGACTCTGGATTCAGCAAAGCTCTAACCAGGTGCTGCTCAATACCATCAAGACCACGGTCCCTGAAAACAAGAAGGATGTACCTTCTACTTCATAACTAATTGATACTCTAGTTCTACACAGAGCACAATACATCACAAACATTGAGTTCAGAGCGTTAGGCCAACTGTCAGCTTCATCTGAAATACTTTATACCAGCATTAACCTCCTTAATGGTTACCACGCCTCTGCAATTCCAGCATTATTTCTGTCTAATCAACAATCTAGGTGTCAGTGTACTGTTTGGCCATTCCATGCAGTTTTACTTTCCTCCGACACCTTCTGTTCAGGCTGGAGCATTATAGGCTTTAAATCAGGTTTGCTACTGAACTACACATATATACAGGCATAAATTAACAATTCACATTCAATTTTCATTAAAAGATACTGAATGTTTCAAGCTTACCACAATTCATGGAAACAAACACAGATACGTTGATTAGCAATGAATTCTGGCACAATTACTGGCACAAATTCCCATCTGCTTATGTTCCAGGCTTTTATTTAGCAAAAATATGAGCTGGCTTCAACGCACTGTTGCTTTATCAAGCTTATTTGCACTAGTGGTCTCGAACTAACGCTTCTAAGTGAGTATATCAGCGAGTCTGGCCAATCGAGCCACGTTTCGACAAGGGTTTGAAAAAATTTTAACTTCCTACGTCTCCCCTAACAACCAGGATAGCATTTATAGCCCGACTAATCGTGTTTAGCCTTACATATCATTCCAGCCAATCAGTTCAAATGTAACTTGTGGCCCATTTCCCGTACAATGGTGGTGAAAAAAAATCTACCACTGAGCGATTCTGATTTTGGGTGTTGTCTGACAGCACTATCATTTTATTTTGGCTATAACTTGTTAATTCCTAGAATATTTGCATAACGTTGTACATATTCTTTGTCAGCAAACCCTAAGGAGCCCAAATATCCAAATTTAAAAGAGCTAAGTGGCTGCGTTCAAAATATGCAATTTCTAGGATAGTCGTGTAGTTGTTTTATTTTTTTTTGTGAGAACCGCCACCTGTCCTGCTGTACTGTCAGACTAATGTCAGGATTTCGGACATAAAACAGTAGAATGTCAGGTTTCCCCAATAAGCGTTTTTCAGATTTTAAAACCTAACTCTGGGAAGGGTAGTGAATTTATCACTGTCCGTCTGAAAAAAAGTTAGTGCATGTAGTCTTACACGCGTGATGGCAGCATTTGTGTATCGCGCGACGCGTGTTTAGTGTTCGGCTTTCTGCCTCTCCCTTCTCGCTATCCTTTAGTCCATCTGTCTTTTGTTTTTGGTAACATAGTGTAGAAAAAGACATGAATGGAATTTAAAATTTAGGTCAACTTGCATATTTCAAGGTTTTTCTTAGAAAGGCAGCACATTTTATTGTGTGTTTGGGAAACGCGTGTATGTTGCAGAAGGCCTTTAATATCAACGTGAAACGTTACAATTTGCCGACGAAGTAGAAAAGAAGGGGGATTTCGAGTACCTTCTTTGTGACAGCACTGTTATTTACCATTCTTCTTCCTTTATTAATTTTATTTGTTAGGCTTCATATTTACCTAATAATTTATATATGTGGATTAGAATATTCCACGACACCTCCCCTCTTAAAACAGACATTATATGTCAGTCCTTTATTCTATATACACATAGAGAAATTTATTATTAGTTCTGGGGTTTACGGTGATTCTCATCACACGGATGGCGGCTTAAAAAATCCGCTCCCAAATTTGTTTTTCCAGATATATACTCAATGCTAAAATTATATGGAGCCAAAAGTAAAGACCATCGGAGTAACCTGGAGTTCTCATGCCTAGCCTGTGCTAGAAACGATAAAGGTTTGTGGTCTGTTTGCAACTTAAAGGCCTTCCCATACAGATAAATATTGAATTTCTTTATTGCCCATATTACTGCAAGACATTCTTTTTCGCTAGTTGAGTAATTGATTTCAGCTTTATTCAATTTTCTGCTAGCATATGCCACTGGGCTTAATTCCCCATCCAATGCATCGGATTTCTGTAGTAGAGTTGCACCTAACCCAATATTACTTGCATCCGTCCTTACTATGAATTCTTGACTTAAGTCAGGTAATTTCAAAATAGGTTTACTTGTGAGCTTTTCCTTCAATTCTTGGTAAGTCATTTCACATTGTGGTGTCCATGTAATGCGATCTGGATGTCCTTTACGTGTCAATTCAGTTAACGGTGCACATATGGAATTAAAGTTTTTGATATACTTCTGGTAGAAACCACATAATGAGACAAAGGATCTCACGTCCTTCTTGGTTTGTGGTCTCGGGGCTTTCTGTAGTTTCTCTAAATTCTTTGGGTCAGGGGTCATGTTTCCCTGATAAACTGTGTGTCCCAAAAATTCCAATTCTTTACATCCAACGCAACATTTGGTTGGTCGGGCTGTTTAATTTGCCTCCCTAAGTCGATCAAACAGCATGTTCAGAGAGTCAATGTGTTCCTCAAATGTTTCTGTGGCTATAAGGATATCATCCATAAAATTTGTTATACAGGGATTATTCAGAGGATCCAATAATTTTCTCATCATTCTAGAGAAGACACTAGGCGCATTCTTCAATCCAAATGGCAATCTATTAAACTCATAGTGTCCTTCTGAGGTACTAAAAGCTAGGTATGGTCTAACCTCAGGCTTTACTGGAATCTGATAGTATCCTTTACTCAGATCCACTTTTGAGAAATATTTAGCTTTATTTAGCCTGGCAAACAGCTGATTTGTATCCGGCAATGGATCCACCTGTCCTTCTGTAATAGCATTCAGTCTCCTGTAATCTATACAGAGTCTATGTTCTCCAGAGGGCTTCCTTAAGAGTACAACACCGGAACTATATGAGGATTCACTGTGTGAAATAATTCCCTCCTTCAATAGATAGTCTATCTCTTCCTTCAAAGCTTTCTCCTTAGCAAACGGAATCGAATATGGTTTCATACAGATAGGTGTGGGGTCTATCAGTTTCATATCATATTCCAATAGGTTTGTATGCCCTGGTCGGTCTGTTAACACCTCTGCATGATTATTTAGAACCTGTTGCACTCTCTCTTTCTGAGTTTTCGTTAAATGTGTACTGATTTTCACCTGTGCTGCTGTCTCACAGGGGTGTAATGGATACTCAAATGATGAAAGTGGTTCCTTTTTCATCTCCATGGCGATGGACAAGGTCAACAAGTGTGTCTCCTCCTGATGTTCTTTTTCCCAATATTTCTTCAGGAGATTCACATGATAGATTTTTTCTTTCCCCTTCTTATCTATCTTATAATTTGTTCTAGATACCTTCTCTAAAACTGTATATGGACCCTGCCATCCAATTTGTAACTTATTCTGACTCCCGGGCAAAAGAAGCAGTACTTTCTCTCCCACAGCCAAATTTCTGTCTTTCGCCTTCCTGTTATAATAGGCAGCATGTTTCTTCCTGGCTTGTTTCAAATTTTCATTGGCAAGTTTCCAGCCAGTTTTCAAACGAGTGGTCAGCTCATTCACATATTGGTATGAAGATGTAATGTTTTCCTCTGCCTTTTCATCAGTCCACGTTCTTAACAAAGCTTCAAGTGGACCTTTTATTGGCCTTCCAAACAATAATGTTGCCGGGGCCATACCGGTTGAACTATGGGGTACCTCCCGATAAGCAAAGAGGGCGGCGTGCAGGTACTGGTCCCATGTATCTGGTTTTTCGTGTGCCAACTTTCTCAGGATCGACATCAATGTGCCGTTAAATCTTTCCACTTGGCCGTTCCCTTGGGGATGATACACACTACAATGAAAGTGTTTGGCCTGGAAGATCCTGAAAACTTCTTCAGTTAGTTTCCCCTTGAACTGAGAGCCATTATCAGTCAAGATTTGATTGGGAAAGCCTAACCTTGTGAAAATTGTGAGCAATGCCTCTGCCACATGTTTAGAATCAATCGATGACAGGGCTACTGCCTCTCCCCACATAGAACAAGTGTCCACCAGAGTCAGAATGTAGCTGTTCCTTCTCTTGGTTCGGGTGAGAGGTCCCACAAGATCCACGGCAACTCTCTCAAAGGGTGTTCCCACTATGGGCATTTCCCCCAGAGTTGCTGGTGCAGTCCAATGTTTAGGTGCTACTCGTTGGCACTCTGGACAGGATTTTACATATCGTTTGATATCTTCAGTTATTCCTGGCCAGAAATAGTGACAAGCTATTCGCTGTCCTATTGCGCTGATTCCCATATGACCACTGAAGGGAATCGCATGCCCTAGTTCCAACACTTTAGTCCTATATGAAGTGGGAAGGACCAGCTGTCCGTGACCATTGGATTCAGATCCAGCCTTCCTATATATCAGTTTGTTCTTCATATAAAACTCTCCCTTGCCTGGAGGTGTATGAGATTTGGGCAACTTCTTGAAACATGGCTTGAGTGTTTTGTCCTCAGCCTGTGCCTTCCTCATCTCATCTGGATGAGTATTTATTGGATTATCCTCCTCCTTTTTTGACTGTGATCTGGTCTGCACTGTTGCCAATATCACAGGTCTCTTGGGATTCCCCAAGAAGACATATCTACACCCCAATATTAGAGGGTAGATTGGCTCATTTATCACTGATGCTTTTATGATTCCTTCCACATATCGCGTTTTCACTTTTATTCGGGCGACGGGAAGTGTCATGGTAGCTACATCCTTGGTTGCAGTTTGAATCTCCACTGTTTCTGTGGTATATTGATCGGCCTGCACCAGGTGAGAACTCACAACGGAATCGTAATCTAAACCGGTATCATATAAACACCTTATAGTGACACCATTACAGATGACATCTTCACACACTGGGGGGTGGTAGGGTTCCTGTAGTTCTTCAGGTTTGACCTTCTTTTCATTTTTTCCCGATGTCATAGCAGCACAATGAGGAGGTTTCCTTCTACAATGGTCAGTGTCATGATTGTTCATCTTACAATTTTTACACCACCTTTTTCCTTGGTTGAAAGATTTTCTTTCATCATATTTCCTTTCATCGAATTGTGGGAATTTATTTTTATTTTCATACCGTGGCCTATCAAATTGGGGCTTACCTTTGTTTTGATCCTTAGGATCAAATTTATTAAAGTTCTGTGGTGCCCTAAAGTTATCCACTTGTTTCTTTTTATTACCTGTTACCTCTGCTTGAGCTGCTTGATACCTTTCAGCAACATTTAGCAACTCACCCAGCCTCTCTGCACCTTGTTCCATGAGAAACTTTCTCATGTCTGGAGCCATGGACTCTCTTAGCTGCTCTATAAGGACCATTTCCTTAAGATCTTGGGTTTTCCCCAGAGAAGTCCATTTCTCCAAGTATGTCTCTATTCGTGCAGAGAACTGGTGATAGGTTTCACCTGACAGTAGTTTAGCATTCCTAAATTTTTTCCTATAAAATTCTGCATTCTTTTCATACCTTAACAAAAGAGCCTGCTTCAGCATGTCATAATTTTCCTGATCACCTCTGCTCATTTTTGCAAAAACTTCATAAGCTGCCCCACGAAGTCCCTGAGATAACTTTAAGCTCCACCTTTCTCTCTCTAACCCATAAGTGGTAGCTAATAGTTCATACCTATTTAGGTAGCTCTCTATATCATCGTCTTTCTCAACAAAATGATCTAAATGAAAATTCATAGCTGAGGTTGAGGCTCCCTGGTTAGCAGTGGCCTCAGAGGCAAAGGGACTGGCACCATTTTCAGGAGCATGGCCTTGAAACTCAAACTCCCTTAGTCGTAACTCATGTTCCCTTTGTAATCTCTTCTCCTCCTTTTCTGCTTCCCTCTCTCAGTCAATCTTCTTTCTTCTGCAGCTAATTTCTTCTCTTCTCTTTCTGCAGCCTGTCTTCTTTCCTCTGCTTCCAATGCTTTAGCCTCTTTGTCAGCCTCAATCTGCAACCTCTTAGTCTCAGCCTCAGCTTGCAACCTCTTAGTCTCAGCCTCTAACTTTCTTTCGGCCTCTTTTTCTAATCTTCTTTCTTCGCGTTCAATAAATTTGTCACATTCCGTAGTGACATAGGCAACCATGTCATGAAATATTCTAATCCACATATATAAATTATTAGGTAAATATAAAGCCTAACAAATAAAATTAATAAAGAGAAGAGCAATGGAAAAATAACAGTGCTGTCACAAAGAATGTACTCGAAATCCCCCTTGTTTTCTGCTTCGTCTGCAAATTGTAACGCTTTCACGTTGATATAAAAGCTTACTGTATTATTACCCGCCTTCTTCAATGAAACGTGTGCTGCATTTCTAAGAAAAACATTGAGACGTACTGCGTAATGACCTAAATTAATCCTAACATTAATTATACTGCGTTACCAAAACGAACGAACAGATGGACAAAAGGATAAAGAGAGAGGGGAGGGCTGAAAATCAGGAACGCATGCAACACGCGTCGCGCGATACACAAATGCTGCCATCACGCGTGTAAGTCTACATGCACTAATTTTTTTTCAGACGGACAGTGATAAAATACACTACCCTTTCCCAGAGTTAGGTTTATAAATCATAAAAAAACTCTTATTAGAAAAGATAACATTAGATGGGTTTACGGTTGAAAACATAACAGTACCCAGACAGCACATCTTCGAAACAGGAGGTAGAAGAAATTGCATATTTTGAACGCAGCCACGTAGCTCCTTTAAATTTGTATTTTTGGGTTCCTTAGGGCTTGCTGACAAATAATATGTAAAACGTTACGCAAATAGTCCAGGAATTAATAAATTATACCCAAAATAAAATATTGGGGGTGCCTGACAGCATAAAATCATTTCTGCTCATAAGATTTTTTTTTAACGTGTTTGAAAAAAATTTACGTTACGGAAATAGCCTACCATGTAAACTCCAAATTGATTGGAGCGCAACAAATGAAAGCCTAACCACGATTGGTCGGGCTATAAATACTATCTTGGTTGTTAGGGGAAACGGGGAAAGGTAACATTTTTTCAAACACTTGTCGAAACGGGGCTCATTGGTCAGACTCGCTGATATACACACTTGGGAGCGTTAGTTCGAAACCACTTGTTTAAATAAGATTGATAAAGCATCAGTGCGTTGAAGCCAGCTTATATTTGGCTAAATAAAAGCCTGGAAGATAAGCAGATGGGAATTTGTGCCAGTTTGTGCCAGAATTCATTGCTAATCAACGTATCTGTGTTTATTCGTATGAATTGTGGGACAGTGGTCTTGATGGTACTGAGCAGCACCTAGTCAGAGCTTTGCTGAATCCAGTGTCGGACAGCATACTCCTTGGTCCTTTTAGCTATCAGTGAGGTGTCTCCAGAGCCCAGAGGAGAATTCGAGCAGAGGAGTCCTTTCCTGCCGCCATCACGCCAGATAAGCTAACTTGGCCAGCTGAGCTCAACATTATGTCCCCTCATCTTGAACTGACTTTGTAAAATTAACATTAAGAGGGGAATTTACTTGTCTTAAAATCAGGAACTGTGAACATCTCCAATACTAGTCCCTAAAGACAAACTATTGAAGTCATGATGACAAATACCAACAGAGCTTGAACAAAACAAAACCAGTATTACCTCATTTTACTACTACACAACTGACACACATAGAACATTTGTAATAATATATGTCACTACAATATTCATATTAAATACATTCTGTACATAACTTGTAATTTAAATTGATTGTGATTCCTGGTTCCCTTGTAGTTGAATCAGGACACATATTCATTCATGCCAGTAATGAATACATATTGTTATTTGAAAAGTTACGAGTGACTTCTTTAAGATATTCTCATAGAGTGTTATATGTATGTGAGTGTCACAGTGTTGTTAAGAGTAGTGGATTAAATTAAATTGTTTATCTGTCTGTTGTTGTGACTTACACTTCATCATACACATACCCTAGACACATAACGTAGCATCACACTATTCCAGAATAATTCTGACTGAGATATAGAGATATGTGGTAGCAAGTAAGGTTATCTATAATACACTACTCTTAATAGATATAGATACCTTCACAGCTGATCTCAGTCAGTACACTAAGTCCCCTATAAATATTTATAACATCCCACTTCACCACAAACCATAACTTGCCCATCTAATCCTAACTCTTTTGCAGTCTGTACAGCAGCAGATCGAAACTTGGCCAGGTCCGCCATTGTCTATCAGGTAAATTTCTACAATGTCTAACCAACAATTTAATCTCTAAATATATCTAATGGACAACACAGGCACCGTGAGCTCAACCTTATTTAATTCCACCCAAGGATACCTTTTAATTCTTATATTCCCTGAAGTGAATTACCCCCAATATTTTTAATAGGGAAAGATTCAAAATCCCAAGAGCGAGACCCCAATATATGTGGTGAAGTGGGATGTTATAAATATTTATAGGGGACTTAGTGTACTGACTGAGATCAGCTGTGAAGGTATCTATATCTATTAAGAGTAGTGTATTATAGATAACCTTACTTGCTACCACATATCTATATATCTCAGTCAGAATTATTCTGGAATAGTGTGATGACTACGTTATGTGTCTAGGGTATGTGTATGATGAAGTGTAAGTCACAACAACAGACAGATAAACAATTTAATTTAATCCACTACTCTTGACAACACTGTGACACTCACATACATATAACACTCTATGAGAATATCTTAAGGAGTCACTGATAACTTTTCAAATAACAATATGTATTCATTGTTGTCATAAAGGTATATGTGTCCTGATTCAGATACAAAGGAACCAGGAATCACAATCAATTTTAATTACAAGTATATGTACAGACTTTATCAATATGAATATTGTAGTGACATATGTTATTAAAAATATCCTATGTGTGTCAGTTGTGTAGTAGTAATATGAGGTAATACTGGTTTTGTTTTGTTCAAGCTCTGTTGGTATTTGTCATCATGACTTCAATAGTTTGTCTTTTGGGACTAGTATTGGAGATGTTCTCAGTTCCTGATATTAAGACAATTAAATTCCCCTCTGAATGTTATTTTTTACAAAGTCATTTCAAGATGAGGGGACATAATGTTGAGCTCAGCTGGCCAAATCAGCTTATCTTGCGTGATGGCGGCAGGAAAGGACTCCTCTGCTCGAATTCTCCCCTGGGCTCTGGAGACACCTCACTGATAGCTAGATGGACCAAGGAGTATGCTGTCCGACTCTGGATTCAGCAAAGCTCTAACCAGGTGCTGCTCAATACCATCAAGACCACGGTCCCTGAAAACAAGAAGGATGTACCTTCTACTTCATAACTAATTGATACTCTAGTTCTACACAGAGCACAATACATCACAAACATTGAGTTCAGAGCGTTAGGCCAACTGTCAGCTTCATCTGAAATACTTTATACCAGCATTAACCTCCTTAATGGTTACCACGCCTCTGCAATTCCAGCATTATTTCTGTCTAATCAACAATCTAGGTGTCAGTGTACTGTTTGGCCATTCCATGCAGTTTTACTTTCCTCCGACACCTTCTGTTCAGGCTGGAGCATTATAGGCTTTAAATCAGGTTTGCTACTGAACTACACATATATACAGGCATAAATTAACAATTCACATTCAATTTTCATTAAAAGATACTGAATGTTTCAAGCTTACCACAATTCATGGAAACAAACACAGATACGTTGATTAGCAATGAATTCTGGCACAATTACTGGCACAAATTCCCATCTGCTTATGTTCCAGGCTTTTATTTAGCAAAAATATGAGCTGGCTTCAACGCACTGTTGCTTTATCAAGCTTATTTGCACTAGTGGTCTCGAACTAACGCTTCTAAGTGAGTATATCAGCGAGTCTGGCCAATCGAGCCACGTTTCGACAAGGGTTTGAAAAAATTTTAACTTCCTACGTCTCCCCTAACAACCAGGATAGCATTTATAGCCCGACTAATCGTGTTTAGCCTTACATATCATTCCAGCCAATCAGTTCAAATGTAACTTGTGGCCCATTTCCCGTACAATGGTGGTGAAAAAAAATCTACCACTGAGCGATTCTGATTTTGGGTGTTGTCTGACAGCACTATCATTTTATTTTGGATATAACTTGTTAATTCCTAGAATATTTGCATAACGTTGTACATATTCTTTGTCAGCAAACCCTAAGGAGCCCAAATATCCAAATTTAAAAGAGCTAAGTGGCTGCGTTCAAAATATGCAATTTCTAGGATAGTCGTGTAGTTGTTTTATTTTTTTTTTTGTGAGAACCGCCACTTGTCCTGCTGTACTGTCAGACTAATGTCAGGATTTCGGACATAAAACAGTAGAATGTCAGGTTTCCCCAATAAGCGTTTTTCAGATTTTAAAACCTAACTCTGGGAAGGGTAGTGAATTTATCACTGTCCGTCTGAAAAAAAAGTTAGTGCATGTAGTCTTACACGCGTGATGGCAGCATTTGTGTATCGCGCGACGCGTGTTTAGTGTTCGGCTTTCTGCCTCTCCCTTCTCGCTATCCTTTAGTCCATCTGTCTTTTGTTTTTGGTAACATAGTGTAGAAAAAGACATGAATGGAATTTAAAATTTAGGTCAACTTGCATATTTCAAGGTTTTTCTTAGAAAGGCAGCACATTTTATTGTGTGTTTGGGAAACGCGTGTATGTTGCAGAAGGCCTTTAATATCAACGTGAAAGCGTTACAATTTGCCGACGAAGTAGAAAAGAAGGGGGATTTCGAGTACCTTCTTTGTGACAGCACTGTTATTTACCATTCTTCTTCCTTTATTAATTTTATTTGTTAGGCTTCATATTTACCTAATAATTTATATATGTGGATTAGAATATTCCACGACAGATGTATGACTGCCCTATTGCTTCTGCATGTTTACTTCCACAAGCATTAAATATTAAAACAAAACAAAAACAAACTTCAGTAAACAGTTTGATACACAGGGTGTTCGAGAATTATTCACCAGGCTATGAAGTTCAATAACCTTGAGCAGATATGAGTGTTACCGATAAACGATACTGTATTTGCGGCCGTAACTTATTTTATTGGTCACATTCATTGAAATTGATTGCATGTGTGCTTCTGCAAAAGAGCGTGGCGGAAACTGAAATATCGGCTGGAAATTGTACGTGTTACAAAGGTGCCAACGAAGAGACATATTGAGAAAAAAAAAAAAAACTATTCAGAGCTTTTCATTTTGAATGTGAATTTCAATTAACGTGGTGAATATAATTCCTTGAGTTAAGGCTGCAAAAACATTGTCATTTATCCGTCACACTCTGTTTGCTTAAGGTTATTTAACTTCATAAAATCAATGAATAATACTCGGGCACCCTGTATTTGTACCCGTTGTTTCTGACGGGCTGCAGACGACAGGGATCTAAATCACCAACGTGCATTATTAAATGTGTGCTAAGACCGCGACTATAACAGTGACGTCATATCTATAATTAGACGTAACGTTCGTCCGGCAGTTGTGTTTATTGTCGCGTGAAATAATGTCTGACCTACTTATTAGCAAGCAATAGAACGATTAGATCTGATTGACAGGCTCGTGTCAAGCATCTCTTATGCTCATGAGAAAATTTATTATCTTGTTAGTGAGAGTGGAATCCTTCTGATTTGTCAAAATAATGGACAGTTTACAGCATACCTTCTGTTTTATCGACAGTAGGAGCCGTAACTCAGGTACCGTAGGGATTTCTCCCCTTATCATGAATTGTTGTCAACCATATTGCTTTTTCCCAATCGATTTTAACGTGAGTTACTCCAGGCTGTTCATAATAATTACTAGATTCTACGTACTGATATATTTGTCACAGCGATGATAGCAGCGGGATGAATTGCAAGCAGTGTCAAATGCTGCAGTGGTTGCAACGACATTTCTGTCATGAGACACCGACCATTCCAGAACAGAAGATATCTTGTAAGGCTGGGAATGGAAACATCGGGTAAAAACCAGTAGTAGAAGTGGTAACAAGCAGTTGGAAAAAGAAGCGATGTGTTCGCAGACAAGAAGAGAGACAATCACATACTGGTGAGATGGAAGAGAAGGAAAATCTAAGACAGCGGTAGGCAACACAAGAGCTTTGAGGATGTACGAGGGTGAGTCAAGTGAAAACCGGAAATATGTTATAACAATAAGAATAATCATGCCATTATATTGTAACTTGCCAATATTGTTGTCCTGGATGTCTCAGTTGTCATGCACGCGCCATCGCGGTGGTGACGCATAAGGTGACGTCATAATGACGTTTTAAAGATGGCCGCCCCGCTAGTGGAATGCACCAAACAGCAGCAGCGTTCTGTTGTTCAATTTTTGGTCAGCGAAGGGGTGAAACCAATAGAAATTCATCGGCGAATGAAGCTCAAGTATGGTGATGCATGCATGTCAAGGTCGCAGGAGTACGAATGGTGTACAAAGTTCAAAAACGGCGTGATTTCTGTGACAGATTGTTCACGACCGGGTCAGGCACACAGAGTAGTGACTCCAGAATCGATAGCAACCGTTGAACGACTCGTACATGGAAACCGCCGATTGACTGTGGATGATATTGCCACACATCTTGACATCAGTCACGGCTCAGCACACCACATCATCTCTGATGTGCTACAGTACCACAAAGTGTCTGCAAGGTGGGTGCCACGGCAGCTTACTCCAGAATTGAAACAACGACGCTGTACCTCTTCATCGGACCTGAAAGTCTTTCCTCCCAATGCCTCTTTGAGTCGTCCAAACAGGTGGAAATCACTTGGGGCTAGGTCTGGCAAGTACGGTGGATGTGGGAGACACTGAAAGTGCAGGGCCTCGATTGTTTCAGTCGTTGCATGGGCTGTATGGGGTCGAGCATTGTCATGTTGCAAAAGGACACCTTTACTCAAAAGTCCACGTCGTTTGGATTTGATTGCGGGTCGAAGATGATTCCTGAGAAGCTCTGTATACGTGGCACTGGTGACAGTGTTGCCCCTTGGCATGTAGAGCTCTAAAATAACGCCTCGTTCATCCCAAAAGAGAGTCAGCATTACCTTCCCTGCAGATGGCTGCGTGCGGAACTTCTTCGGTTTCTGCGAGGAGGGATGGCGCCAGTCCTTGCTCGCTCGCTTTGTTTCAGGTTCGTGGTAGTGAACCCAAGTTTCGTCACCAGTAACAATTCTTGATAGGAAACCAGCACCTTCTGTTTCGAATTGCCGCAAAAGTTCTTGACAAGCATCAATGCGTCATTGTTTCAATTCTGGAGTAAGATGCCGTGGCACCCACCTTGCAAACACTTTGTGGTACTGTAGCACATCAGAGATGATGTGGTGTGCTGAACCGTGACTGATGTCAAGATGTGTGGCAATATCATCCACAGTCAATCGGCTGTTTCCCTGTACGAGTCGTTCAACGGTTGCTATCGATTCTGGAGTCACTACTCTGTGTGCCTGACCCGGTCGTGAACAATCTGTCAAAGAAATCACGCCGTTTTTGAACTTTGTACACCATTCGTACACCTGCGACCTTGACATGCATGCATCACCGTACTTGAGCTTCATTCGCCGATGAATTTCTATTGGTTTCACCCCTTCGCTGATCAAAAATTGAATAACAGAACCCTGCTGCTGTTTAGTGCATTCCACTAACGGGGCGGCCATCTTTAAAACGTCATTATGACGTCACCTTATGCGTCATCACCGCGATGGCGCGTGCATGACACTCGAGACATCCAGGACAACAATATTGGCAAGTTACAATATAATGGCATGATTATTCTTATTGTTATAACATATTTCCGGTTTTCACTTGACTCACCCTCGTACTTTTGAAGCACTAAGGTTTCTAAAGAACTACTTTGATAAAATCATAAATGTTTTATCAGGTTTCAGAATACTTTGAATTTGGAACACATGCAGCCTATATGCAACTTCAATCTCTGCCAGACTATCTGCTATCTGCCATTCCTTAAATAGAGCGGTGAAAATTGAAACTAAATGATAATTTGCCGAAAATTAACTTGACTCATACGGAAAGATTCCGTTCCTATTTCATACAAATTTACAGATAAGGTGAGATTTATGCTCGTGGGTTTTCACTAGGAACGCAGAAAAAATGCTTTTAATCCTGGGGAAACAGCGCTTTTGACTGCCGGAAGTAGAGGACTGGTCAGAAATTTTGCTAGCTTAAATATTCCTTCTTTCCCCACCCCATCCGTCACCTAAAGATGTACCACATAATAGCTAGTGATCTACTTCTTCTTTTATCCTTAGCCGCCGACTGTCAAAGCAGTCAGTGGCCATCACGCCGGGTGGGGTCTTGTAGGGCAGCAACAAACTGCTTCCACTTTGTTCGGTCGGCGGCCATCCTTCGTACAGTGCCCCAACTCTGGTTCATTCTTTGCATCTCGGCCTCCACAGTTCTCCGCCAAGTTGTTTTTGGTCGGCCTCTCTTTCGCTTTCCTTCGGAGGTCCATAGCATAGCTGCTCTTGTGATGGCATCAGGATCTTCTCTGAGGACGTGACCAACCCAACTCCATCGTTTGCCAGCTATGATGGTGTGCATGTCCTTTTGGTTACTCCGAGTAAGTAGTTCTTGGTTAGTGATAGTATTTGGCCAAAAGATTCGGAGAATTTTCTTTAGGCAGATTGTGTGGAAGGAGGACAGTTTCGACATTTCCTTCTCTGTTACACCAGCATTCTGCGAGATATGATCTACTGGTAGATCAAAGTCGACTGGTTGAGATCTGTGATCTAAGATGACATGTCAAGGTCGCTAAGAAAACACGAAAATGTGATCTACTGGCAGATCAAAATCGACCGGTTAAGATTCGTGATCTAAGATGACATGTCAAGGTCGCTAAGAAAACATGAAAATGTGATCTACTGTGTACAAATTGCCGAGTCAGTCTGGAGCTAAGAATCCAAGATAAAGAAGAAGATTATACGAGTATTTGTAAAATATGTCTGTAGAACCACATCTCTGCGGCCCTCAGGGCTACTTTACTAAGTATTACTATTTATTACTTTTGAGTAAAAGAGAGTTGTGGGGGGGGGGGGGGGAAAGAAAGGGAAATTGAGTCTCATAGCCACTAGACATGACACGTAACAATAGAAAGATATCAGACACAACCAAGAACATTAATTTAGAGACGTGTACAAGTAGAACTGATGACACGAACCAGCCAAGTGCCGGGGGAACAAGAGATGAGAAGAAGACGCTGGTGATGGTTGGGGCACTTGTTGATAGCATTACAATGCAGTCCTTGTTTTGAAACCTCTAGGTAAGAAATGAAGAGGGAGACAGAAGAAACACATAGAGTAGTGAACTGAAGGCAGCAATGAAAGGAGTGAGGAAGACATGGAAATAGCTTGAGCGGATGGCACAGGACAGGAGGATTTGGCATAAGTTTGTTGAAGGCCTAAGCTTCTCGTGGAAATGAAAGGAAATGAGGATGATGATGACAGTGATGATTACTCAGAAGCTAGTGAGTTTTTTACTTTTCTGGTTGGACTTTAGTAGAGTTTTTTTATTTTTTCTTTAGTACTTTAGTAGCTTTTTCTGGTTGGACTTTAGTAGCGTGAGTTTTCTACTTTTCTGGTTGGACTTTAGTAGCGTGAATTTTCTACTTTTCTGGAAGGACTAGTAGCGTGAATTTTCGACTTTTCTGGTTGGACTTTAGTAGCGTGAGTTTTCTACTTTTCTGGTTGGACTTTAGTAGCGTGAGTTTTCTACTTTTCTGGTTGGACTTTAGTAGCGTGAGTTTTTTACTTTTTCTGGTTGGACTTTAGTAGCGTGAGTTTTTTACTTTTTCTGGTTGGACTTTAGTAGCGTGAGTTTTTTACTTTTTCTGGTTGGACTTTAGTAGCGTGAGTTTTCTACTTTTCTGGTTGGACTTTAGTAGCGTGAGTTTTCTACTTTTCTGGTTGGACTTTAGTAGCGTGAATTTTCTACTTTTCTGGTTGGACTTTAGTAACGTGCGTTTTCTACTTTGCTGGTTGGACTTTGAAAAATATAAATGAAAAAAAAAAAAAACACGTGAAACAGTAATTATATAATTTCAGCTAAAATCACTTGGACAGCAATCCACTAAAAGATTGTATGTCCCCAGTTAAGACCTGTGTCCCGTGTAGTCCCCGGGGTTCTCTTAGGAGACAAAGAAAGAATAGTACTACTGCACCCTCAGACTAATATGAAGATGTGCGTGGGACTGGCAAACTCATCATGTCAAACTAATTGCCACATAAACCACTGCTACAAGATCATATGAATTCTTTATGCAGGCTTCCTGCAAGGGGCATAGCTGCAGCGTTGACTCCGTGCTCCATAGGGAGCGAAAAGGAAAATGAAGGTAATAATGATGATGATGAATCAGGCCTGGGTTGTTTTGAAGACATGATGTGGATTTGACAAGCTGCAGACGATGAAGATGAAGTCTTGTTGGAGTTAGATGCATTGATGCCTTCCAGTGGAGCTGTTGGTTCATGCTTATATAATGTTGTGTCTCGTATAGTTTCTGGGGAAAGGTGTGAGGAAAGGTGTGGGCAAAGGTGGGGGCAAAGGTGTGAGGAAAGGTGTGGAGGTGTGGGGAAAGATGTGGGGAAAGGCCTGTCAAGAGGCAAAGAAAGAATAGAACTACTTCACCTTCAGGCGTGTCATGCTAGAGGACTAAAATAGGGTTGTGCATGGAACTGGCAAACTCATCGTGTCAAACAAATTACCACATACATCACCGCTGTATGCACACGTGACTTCTTGGGGCAGGCTTCCTCAAGGAGATCGGCTGCAGAGCCGGGCCATGCTCCGTAAAGAACGAAAAAGAAATGAATGATGATATAACAGTTACATTTTGTTTGTTATTTTAATCTGTCGGTTCTTTCCAGGTTTTTATTAGTTTTCCTTCTCTTGTCGTGTCTAAAACACTGTTTGAATTGTCCTTCTCTGTGAATAGCTGATTGCTTTCTGCTATTGGAAGGAGGATTTCCTCGTGATTTTCTAGTTGCCAGTGATGAACGTGAGCATCCTATTGGCTAAACGGTTAGAGCAAGCAATTTCCACTAGTGGGACAGTTACTGGGTTCCGGGGTGGAAACTTGGTAATTTCACGATCAAGTCTACCCGTTGTCCTGATTGCTAAATCAGAGGCACATCTTCAATCCAACCAGCAAGTATGGAAGGAAGAGCTGGAGAAGAGAGGGATGATCATAAGCAGCTCGAAAACAAAAATCATGGTGATATCACGAGAGGAAGGAAGACATCAGATTAAGCTTGGAGAACAGGTCCTGGAGCAGGTCGACCACTGTTGCGTGATAAATTCTCGCAACATCATTTTATTACAATATCTATTTTATAACGCAAGGGCAACAACTGCTTGAAATTTATAGTTACTTTTCTCGGTAAGCATTTGTCTTCTCGCGTTGGTATTGAATGCAGTTGAGTTTTTGAGCTGTGGTCATTTTTTGCGCTGGACTGCGCATGACTTGTCTTGCTTCTTGGTCGATCGGTTTCCGCCCACCACGAGTGGAGTGAGCGATTTGAATGGCGAAAGAGATGCCTCGTTGAAGAGGGGATCTCCGCTATTTTTTGTTCTGTCAGGAATGTGAGAGTCCTCTTATGGATATTTCGTTTATTCGAGATAATACCTCTAGTGTATTTGCACATGCCGGGAGGCATAATATTTCTGTGTATTTCCGGAAGGCAAGGTAAATTAACATTTTCATTAACTCTATCGATTTTTGGTCGTGAACGATTTCTGGTTCATAGCCTGTCTTCGAAAGTCGTCGTCACGAGATGTTTTCCTAGCTCACATGTCGCTGTATTGTGCTGCATCGGTTGATGCAGGTCCCAAGGACTATTACTTGCTACTTGGTTACCTGAACTAGGTTTGAAAAACCTTTGTTATCTAGAGGATATTTTTGAGGACATTATTTATACTTCGGCAGACGTGTCTGTCTTGCTGAAGTCAGACTAAGGAGAGTGAACTGATCTCATACATCTGGTTATCTCCTGGCTGTTATAGAAAAGGATGGAGTTTTTCACCTGACTACATTTACAGCACTATGAAATATAACATGCATCTGACTCATCATTGTAATGCTGTCTACCGTCTATTGCTGTATTGAATGTTGCTGTGATAATGACTGTTTGATGTGTCTACATATTCGCGTAACCATTTTGTCACTGTGGCGTCCACAATAAATAATGAAGAAAAACGTCAACGGCTGTTTCAAGAATCATTGACTTTATACGTCGTGAGTTTACTGACGTCCTATGTGGATTGCCCTGTTATTTTTGTATGAACATTTTTTGACTGAACACATCTGCACACTACACAAAACCAGACATGCGGATACCATCCATCATCATATGGCATCACGCATCATTTGGTGGCCATAAGCTGGTTTGATTCTGGTACCAGCAAACACGGGGTCCCTTACCCACTTCATTTTCAACAAGAATTCATCAACATCCTTCAAGAAATTAACATTCTTCAAGACAGTCAACATCTTCAAAATTTTCAAAGTACTCGGCGTTGCCCGGTAAAAGTCAAAATTTCAATTTTTTGACGGAAACAAGAATTTGACAGTACCCGGCGTTGTTACATGTTGCCGGATAACTCGGACTGCTGTTATCTTTTACGCAAGTCAAGCAAGTTGCTGCTGTCAAGGTTCCAGTGCTGTCGTTTTTGTGAAGGTCAAGTGC
This sequence comes from Oreohelix idahoensis, assembly GCA_024509875.1. Classification (NCBI taxonomy): domain Eukaryota; kingdom Metazoa; phylum Mollusca; class Gastropoda; order Stylommatophora; family Oreohelicidae; genus Oreohelix; species Oreohelix idahoensis. The sequence continues at coordinate 42,291 of JAMPIV010013400.1, read as the reverse complement.
CGGTTGAAACGGGTTGTTTTCTGAAGAAGGCCAAGTACCGATTTCCATCAACTTACTTTTGGATTAGAAGGTCAAGTGCCGAAACAACTCAACACACAGTATTTCAGAAGCTCAAGTACCATCGTGTTAGCAGTGGAAGCAGTTCAGATGTGCCATCATCGTTGGAGCTTCGCTCTTTAGGACGTTGATTGACATCCGTTTTTTCTGCTGTTCGACGATTGGAAGCCTATAAGTTAAGTGGCCTGTTTGTATGTAAACTGTGCCCTTATACTTCTGCTGAGTCTTCTGTGTATCATCTCATTCTATATGTTATATGTCTATATGTTATTTGTATATTTATATGTTTATATTTCAGCGGGTTCTCGGTTGGGTGGTGTCTCCGTTAGATTATGCCACGTCATAGAGGTCGTCTATTGTGAGCGTTTTCTGTAGGGTTTGCAAATTTCCGATACTGGAATTTGCTAAGCGACTTCTGTTGCTATTTATGTTAGCTGTGATGACATGTTTTAATATTGTTTTCGTTATTATTTCGCATTCTTTAGTTTTGTTTTGATTTGTTTGTATTTGTTAGCCTACTCTTGTCTATAATTTAGTTTCATACAACATTTTTGTTTATACACTGTGGTGTCATGTATTTTGTTTAATTCTATCGTAGATATCGTCACATTTTTTGTGATATTTCATTAATTTCTGCTTTATTTTTAGTTGATTTCTGCGAACGTTTTTGTATTGTTGCTGATCTTTGTTATTGTTTACATTGTTATTGTTTACATTGTTTGCATTGTTTACATTTTCAATGTTTACATTCTGCATGTGTTTACATAGTCATTGTTTACAGTTATAGTAATTAGTTAATGGGCTATGCTAATGCACTGTTACTACTACACTGATGATAAATGAATGATGAATAGTGTTGTGCACTATTGAATGAGAAGTGCACTTATGATCAAGAATTGATTGGTGATATTTCATATACAAGTTCTTTGATTGGAGACTTGTTTCCCACAGAGACTGGGATAATATAAGATGATGTGAATATACAAGTGCTTAATTAAGACTTGTTACACTTAGGTTTGAAATAAATTAGTTAATTATTTCAGGTTTTGGACTCATATGTTAGACAACATGTCTACATTTGAGCACTTTATTGAGCAGGGTAAATTGCTTGGGAAGACTGGTGATAAGTTAGAAGAATTTGCAACTGCTCGATATGATAAAGCAATGGAAGCTGAACAAAAGAAACTGCATATGGAAGCTGAACAAAAGAAACTGCAGATGCAGGTGGATGAAAAAAGATTCCAAATGGAAATGGAAAAAAAAAAAAAGGGAATCAGAAGCTGAGGAAAGAAAACTCCAGCTAGAAGGCTGAGACTTGAAAAAGAGGCTGAAAATAAAAGACTTGAAAAAGAGGCTGAAAATAAAAGACTTGAAAAAGAGGCTGAAAATAAAAGACTTGAAAAAGAGGCTGAGAATAAAAGACTTGAAAAAGAGGCTGAAAATAAAAGACTTGAAAAAGAGGCTGAGAATAAAAGACTTGAAAAAGAAGCTGAAAGACTTCAAATAGAGGCTCAGGCTGAGGAGAGAAGATTACAGAGAGAATCTGATGAGAGGAAAGAGAAAGCAAAAATGGAACATGAAGAAAAGGTCTTAGCTTTAGAGTTGGAAAAATTGAAATTGATGAACATGAGTAATGGTAATGATTCAAACAAGGGTTCATCTTCTGGTAAGGCTAATAATGATACTTTTAAGATTAAGTTACCAACTTTTAGTCCTTCCAGTGATGACATAATGTTCTATCTGGACAGATTTGAACAAGCATGTACAGCTCATAACATAGACAAAGCAAAATATGTTTATCAGTTATCAGGGATACTGACAGGTAAAGCTCTAAGTATATTAAATATGGTGGATGAACCTGACAAGAACAATTATGAGGTTGTCAGGGCCGCTCTGTTAAAGAAATATCAGCTTAACGAAGACGGCTATCGTCTACAATTTAAAAACATGTTACCTGAAAATGGAGTTGAATTCTCCGAGTTTATTGCAAGAATACGCATTACTTTCTCACGATGGGTTGAACTATCTAAGACGGAAAAAACTTATGAAGGACTTATGGACTTAATACTTAGAGACAAAGTCATGTCGTCTGTCAATGAGTCTTTCCTTGCTTTCCTTCATGAACGTAAACCTAAAACAATAAAAGAAATGGAAGATTTCTGTTGCCAATACGTAACTGCACACCCACACATAACCATGGGTAACTCTAAGGTGAAAGAAGGTTTACCAGTTGCTTCGGCAGCTCCGTATGGTCAAAACTTTGCTCGTAGATTCCAACAAAATTTTGATAGAAAGAGCAGCGGTAATTTCTGTCAAAATCATGGAAACCAATTTCATGGTGATTCTTCTTCGAAGAATTGGAGACAACCTGATAGTGGTCGTTACTATCATCCTAATAATTATAAGCATTTCAAAAGAGGATATGGTAATAGAGGTTATTCCTGCCGAAGACCTCAGAACCAAACAAATAGATGTTCGCATCAATGTGAACATGATAGTAATCGTGGAAACTGGAATTCGAACCAGGATAACAATTACAATAGAGACAATAATAACTGCAGAGATAATAATAACTCTGATAACTTCAGAGGTAATAATAGTCGGGGTAGATCTCAACACAAAAAAAAGAGATATCAGCAGGCTAATGCTGTACAACAGGAAACTGAGGGAGCCTGTAATCATGTTGTTGATAATAAAAACTTTGACGCTGTCACTGGTTCTGCTTTTGACTTTGAGAGAGCAAACAAATGCCCCCAATGCAGTACTTTATTCGAACCGGGTACCATAACTACTTTGAGTTGTGGTCACCCACTTCCCGCTCTTCCTGCTGCTGTTGCGCATGACGGGAGGGGTTCTTTAATTCTACATAAGGGTCTTGTTAATGATACTCCGGTCTCACTACTTTTCGATTCCGGATGCACCACTATTGGTGTTAGACAATCGCTTGTAGATCCATCTTGTGCTACAGGAAGGGTTATTAAATGTGTCACATTTGGCGGCACTCTAGAAAAATATCCTACTGCTGTAATTCGCATTGCCACTCCTTTCTTTACTGGAGATGTGCATGCTTGTCTCTTACCTAATCCTATTGCGGACCTTATTATTGGTCGTATTCACGGAGTTAGGGAGTGTACCCCACAGCAGATTGCTGCTTGGGAAGATAATAACATGCAAGCTACAAATGCAGTAGTTACAAGAGCACAAGCTCTACAAACACCCGAAACATCACTGAATAGTGATAATGAAGTTGATAGCCAAGATAGTCACTTAGTAATCACTCGTGACTCTTTCATAAAATTGCAAGAAGAAGATCCTTCTTTAAAAAAATTCTTCGTTCTTGCGAAGAAAGGTGATCCGAATCAGGATACAAATAGAAAATCTTGGATTGCAATGAGAAACGGCGTACTTGTACGTATGGTACAAGATTCGACTACGTCGGCACATTCGCAAATTCTTGTTCCCAAGAGCATGAGAGTGCAAATATTACAACATGCTCATGACTCGCAATGTGCTGGACATATGGGTTTTTCCCGTACGAAGTCGAGAGTCCTTGCGGCTTTCTTTTGGCCTTTTGTCAATAAGGACATTCGTATTTACTGCCGATCATGCAAGGTATGTCAGGAGGTCAAATCTAGAGGACCACGACATGCTGCGCCTATCCAGGCTGCTGACATTCCTATTCGGCCGTTTCAGAAAATGGCCATAGATATTATTGGCCCTTTTAAGGTCAAGTCGGCCAGAGGACATCAGTTTATCCTTACATGTGTCGATATGTGCACACGTTGGCCAGAGGCTATTCCTCTTAAGAGCATATCTACTACAGATATCGCAGATGCTCTTTGGTTGATATTTTCTCGCTTGGGGTTCCCCAGAGAAATATTATCAGACCATGGCACTCAACTCATATCTGACACTATGTCACAGGTAATGTCTACCTTACATATTGAACGATCTCTCAGTAGTATCTACCATCCTATGTCTAATGGGTTAGTTGAGCGTCTGAATAGAACGCTCAAGACTTTGCTTGGTAAGATAACTGAAGATCATCCTCAAGATTGGGACAGGGTTTTACCCGCGGCTCTCTTTGCCTATAGAGAAGTCCCTAATGAACACACAGGATTTTCTCCCTTCGAACTTGTCTTTGGCGCGCGTCCACGCGGCCCTATGTCTTTATTACACGATCTCATCACTGCCGATGATATTAGCGATGAAACTCAATCCTCATATGAGTATGTCATTGCTCTTAGACAAAAGATCATTGAGGCATGTAAGCTAGCAACTGCTTCATCAGAAATTGCTAAAGAGAAGGCAAGACAGTTTGCTAACAAGAATAGATGTCTACGACAACTTTGTCCAGGTGACAAAGCATTCGTCCTACTCCCCAGTAGGGAAAATAGACTTCTTATTGCATGGAAAGGTCCGTATGCAATAGTCTCTCGGATTTCCGATGTTGACTATGTGGTCGATATTGATGGAAAGCATAAAACTTTCCACATAAACATGCTTTCGGAATTTCACGAACGTCCGGACTATTTGCTGCCTATTTTCCAGGCAACGGATGATGCTCCTGCACCTCACGGTCATTATTCATCCCTGTCTGTCATACAGGATGAGGAAGCTACCTTCTCTGATGTCAACTTCCCCTTCCAGTGGTTCCATTACATTCCACGGAATCTTGGAAAAACGTTTCTGTTTCTCCTAATCTTTCTGGTGACGAACATCGACAAGTCTCGTCGATGTTACAAACATTTCAGGATGTTCTCACTGACATTCCTGGACACACAGATGTCATAGAACATGACATAATTCTTACCGACAATAATCCAATTAGGGTTAGGCCGTATCCTATTCCTATACACTTTCAGTCGCCGGTGGAAAAGGAATTGGATGAAATGATTCAATTAAATATAATTGAACCATCGACTTCACCATATTCTTCTTCCATGGTTATTGTCCGGAAGAAGGATAAGAACATACGAATTTGTGTTTATTATCGCAAATTGAATCAGGTCACAAAGTTCGATGCTGAACCGATGCCTTTGTTAGAAGATCTACTGATTAGACTTTCTAATTCTAGATTCTTCACTAAACTTGACTTGTCTAAAGGTTATTGGCAAGTGCCTTTAGCAGAGCATGCCAAACCTCTTACTGCTTTTTCTACACCTAGGGGTCTATTTCAATGGAATGTTATGCCTTTTGGTCTCATGAACGCCCCTGCAACTTTCGTTCGCATGATGCGTCGAATTCTGTCACATCGTTCGGATGTCATCGCATACTTAGATGACATCTGTCTCTTCAGTGATACCTGGGAAGATCACTATTTAGGGTTATATGACTTACTGTCCACTCTACGTGAGAATAATTTGACAGCGAAACCTTCTAAAGCTTTTGTTGGTTTTGGTGAAATCTCTTTCCTGGGTCATCGTGTTGGTCATGGTCTCTTGAAGACAGAAGACCACAATACTTCCAAAAATACTGAACATCTCTGTTCCTAAAACGAAGAAACAAGTTAGGAGTCTCTTAGGTTTAATTCAATTTTATGGGAGATTTATTCCAAATTTATCTTCGATCATGGCACCTCTCTCAACATTGTTGAAGAAAGGTTCGCCTAATCTGGTCCGTTGGTCTGAAGAATGCCAATCTTCATTAGACCAAATCAAGAATATATTTTCTTCTCCTCCCATCTTAAGATTACCTACTCTTGATAGGACTTTTGTTCTTCGGAGTGATGCTTCATCCACTGGGATTGGAGCAGCACTGATGCAAGAATATGCAAATACTCTGCATCCTGTTATGTACATTTCTAGAAAACTAAATGCGGCAGAGAGGAACTACTCGGTTTTAGACCGTGAGTTGTTAGCGATGGTTTGGTCAATTCTAAAGCTACAAAGATTCCTCCTGGGCGCACATTTCATTCTAGAGACTGATCAGAAAGCTCTTACAGCTATTCAGACTAAGAATTTGAAGAGTTCGAGATCCACTCGATATGCTATAGCTCTTCAACCTTTTCACTTCACGGTACGAGCTATCCGTGGTGCGGATAATGTGATGGCTGACATTTTGTCTAGATGCCCACATGACTCTAACTAATACTTCTGTCCTATATTCCTATATATTACAGAGTCATAACACACCTATATTACTACAATAGATTAGCACATCTGTACTCACTTTATATGTACACACTATCGTGCTTTGTTGTCATCTTCTTCTGTTCGTTTTTAAGATGATAGAGGAGGACTGAGTAGTTAATATAAGGGCCGTTAGTTTACTAAACAGCCACAATTATTAATAATGTATTGTACCTTATGAAGCATATTAGTTATTAATTAGCATTATATTGCTTGTACTTTCTCAGAATGTCATTGTTGAGCTGAGGACTTACCTTACTAGTATCAAGCATGACGAGTTCTAGATTGTGTACTTACCCTCGGAATACCAGAGCATATGTCCTGGATCGTCATGTAGTTTAACTTTACTATGTACTTATGTCATTACATGTCAAATAATGTACTATTTAAATTTTCCTATCAGATTTGTACATCCATTTTTAAAGACAATATTAGAGTATGCTGTTTAATGATGATTATGGTAACTTGCATACGTATATTGTGTTTACATGCTAACGTGATGTGTGTTGGTGACACCTCCCCGATGTGAATATTTTTTGAGACATATTTATTTTTCTGTTGAGGTATATCCTCACCAGACACTCTATATTTAGCCTCATGTTAGGCAATTTAATTAATTATCAGCGCATAATTCGTGCGTTTTGAGCCGCTTATCGCATGCTCTTTGATATTTAAAAAAAAAAATATGTTCCACATTTTTTTTTTTTATCGGGAGGAGGTGGTGATATGTTGCGTGATAAATTCTCGCAACATCATTTTATTACAATATCTATTTTATAACGCAAGGGCAACAACTGCTTGAAATTTATAGTTACTTTTCTCGGTAAGCATTTGTCTTCTCGCGTTGGTATCGAATGCAGTTATTTTTGAGCTGTGGTCATTTTTTGCGCTGGACTGCGCATGACTTGTCTTGCTTTTTGGTCGATCGGTTTCCGCCCACCACTAGTGGAGTGAGCGATTTGAATGGCGAAAGAGATGCCTCGTTGAAGAGGGGATCTCCGCTATTTTTTTGTTCTGTCAGGAATGTGAGAGTCCTCTTATGGATATTTCGTTTATTCGAGATAATACCTCTAGTGTATTTGCACATGCCGGGAGGCATAATATTTCTGTGTATTTCCGGAAGGCAAGGTAAATTAACATTTTCATTAACTCTATCGATTTTTGGTCGTGAACGATTTCTGGTTCATAGCCTGTCTTCGAAAGTCGTCGTCACGAGATGTTTTCCTAGCTCACATGTCGCTGTATTGTGCTGCATCGGTTGATGCAGGTACCAAGGACCATTACTTGCTACTTGGTTAAATGAACTAGGTTTGAAAAACCTTTGTTATCTAGAGGATATTTTTGAGGACATTATTTATACTTCGGCAGACGTGTCTGTCTTGCTGAAGTCAGACTAAGGAGAGTGAACTGATCTCATACATCTGGTTATCTCCTGGCTGTTATAGAAAAGGATGGAGTTTTTCACCTGACTACATTTACAGCACTATGAAATATAACATGCATCTGACTCATCATTGTAATGCTGTCTACCGTCTATTGCTGTATTGAATGTTGCTGTGATAATGACTGTTTGATGTGTCTACATATTCGCGTAACCATTTTGTCACTGTGGCGTCCACAATAAATAATGAAGAAAAACGTCAACGGCTGTTTCAAGAATCATTGACTTTATACGTCGTGAGTTTACTGACGTCCTATGTGGATTGCCCTGTTATTTTTGTATGAACAGTGTTTTTGACTGAACACATCTGCACACTACACAAAACCAGACATGCGGATACCATCCATCATCATATGGCATCACGCATCAACCACTTTAAATACCTTGGAGCTGTCATAGACCGGAAGGGAGGTGTCAAAGAAGAGTTGGTTACCCGAAGAGCAGCAGCTGGGAGACTTTTTCAAGCCATAAATTGAGGATTCCTCAGCAAAAGAGAAGTTCGTAAGAAGACGAAGATGGCTGTATACCGCTCTACCTATGTCCCAGTCTTGAAGTATGGATGCGAGTCATGGGTAATGACTACAACCCACAAAAGCCAGATCCAAACCTCAGAAATGAGGTATCCGAGGAAGGTGGTTGAAGTAACAAGAAGAGACATGGTCCGCAACCAGACGATACGTCAAGGCCGAAAAGCCCAACCCCTGCAGACCCAAGTAGAACAGTCCCAACTTAGATGGTTTGGCCATGTCTGCAGAATGGGAGAAGATCGGCTACCACGGCAAGCATGGGAAACTAAGAGCCAGGGATTCACACCTCCAGGACGACCCAAAGTCCGCTGGAAGGACAACATTAGACAATCTTTGAAGGACCGAGGACTAGAATGGAACCAAGCCAGGAGGAAGACAGCCGAGAGAATAGTATGGCGCTATCTCTTACAAATCTCTACACCTCACGGTTTAGGAGGAACGACTAAGTAAGTAAGTATGTTGTCGTGTCTAAAAAAAATTATTTGAATTGTCCTTATCTCTGTGAATAGCTGATTGCTTTCTGCTATGTGAAGGAGGATTTCCTCGTGATTTTCTAGTTGCCAGTGATGAACGTGAGCATCCTATTGGCTAAACGGTTAGAACAAGCATTTTCCACTAGTGGGACAGTTACTGGGTTCCGGGGTGGAAACCTGGTAATTTCGTGATCAAGGCTACCTAGCTGCCAATGGGTACCTGACGCTGATCTTTGGTTAGAGGAAGGCAGTGGCAGCGAGGAGGGAACTTGTCATCCCACTTCATAATTCTCACCCTAGTATGGTGATTAGTTTGGTTTGAAGAACTATCTTAATTCCACACCTACAACTCCATCAGTGCTCTGAACTCCTCTCTTAGATCACACAAGGAGGATTTCAGCACAATGCAAGAACTCCGTAGCACCGGCGAGAATCTCAATATGTGTATATAAGAATCACACATTTTATAAATATTTGTGTGGTGTGTAGGTTTCTAATTTTTAAATTTTGCCAGGGCAGTGGCCTTACGGCCTACTCTTTACTATTTCCGACTACGTAATCCAATCTCACTACACAGGAGACAGAAAAGGGGGGGGGGGGGGGGAGAGAAAAATGACATAATTAGGACCACTTGTTCTGAACCAAAAATTTCCATAAATTATATTCCCACTACTGTCAATCGAACCCGGTACATTTAGAATTCGAGGCGGACACTATTCCTTTTAGCCATTCCGACCACTAGTATAGTGAAGTCTCTAATACTTCACACCTCAACGACAGAATCTGCTACGGGACTACCTTTATGTTGTTTTTTAAACCATCATGAACAATTATGACCTTCTTAAAATCGTCACCTATGTTGCTTTTATTATTTTTCCCTCACATCTTAGTTTTACTCGTGTCCGTTTCCCCCAAAACAAATCAAATATTAATTCGCGGAAGTCCTTATTGATGTACTAATTTTTGTTTTTATCATAAATACATTTGTTAAATAACAAATACACTCATCTTTCATTTGTTAACTTATTCATTCATTTCAAGGCATGATGATCTGCAACTGGCTGATGGTACTCCTTCTGATTATCTCCCTGTGGTGTACGTTCGACTCGGCTGGCAGAAAGTGGGTCAAAATGAAGAGGTACCAAGATAGCATGAAAGAACGACGCCAGGAGAGAAGACGTGGAACCAATCGAAGGCAGTCAGGCAGTAGACGGAATTGGAGACAAAGGTAAGATCACGTTTATATGTCTCTGATACATCATCATTATCATCATCATCATTATCATCATCAACATCATTATCATATTCATCATCATCATTTTCCTTTGCGCATCTTACGGAACATGGAGCCCCACTGTAGTAGGTCACATGACAGAAAGCCTACACCAAGTAGTCACATGATCTTGCAGCAGTGGTTTCTGTGACAGTTTGTTTTGAGTGATGAAGCTGTCAGTCCCCCATGCACAATCTCATATTAGTCGCCTTGTACGACATGCGTGAGGGATGTCTAATACTGGTTGTTTTAAAATGTAATTTACGATCGTATGTTAGTACCGTATATAATATCTACTACTTCTTCTTTGATCCTTATCCGCCGACTGTCAAAGCAGTCAGTGGCCATTACGCCTGGTGGCGTCCTGTATGGCAGCAACAAACTGCCTCCACTTTGCTCAGTCGGCGGCCATCCTTCGTGCAGTGCCCCAACTCTGGTTCATTCTTTGCATCTCGGCCTCAACAGTTCTCCGCCAAGTTGTTTTTGGTCGGCCTCGTTTTCGCCTTCCTTCAGGGGTCCATAGCGTAGCTGTTCTTGTGATGGCATCAGGGTCTCTTCTGAGTACGTGGCCATCCCAACTCCAGTGTCTGCCAGCTATGATAATGTGCATATTCTTTTGGTTGCTCCGAGTAAGCAGTTCTTGGTTGGTGATGGTATTCGGCCAAAAGATTCGGAGAATTTTCCTTATGAAGATTGTATGGAAAGAGAACAATTTTCTTCTGTGTTACTCTCCAGCATTCCGCACCATAGAGAAGCATAGAAAGTACACAGCTCTCATAAAATCTTAATTTGGTGTTTGTGCTGTACTGAGAGGACTTCCATATGTTGTTTAAACTAGCAAAGGCTTTCTCGCCTTATTCATTCTGTTGTTGATGTCTTTGCCTGTTCCGCCGTCTGGTGTTACTATGCATTCTAGGTATGTAAATGTATCCGTCTGTTCCAGCTTCTGGTTCCTTATTGTTATGGGCTCAGGATTGCCCACATTGAGGGTCATGACCTCTATCTTCTTTAGACTGATGTTCAGACCCACCTGCTGGCTATACTTATTCAGTCTATCTGTTTTTTCTTGGATGTGTTGATGTGAATACGCGAGTAGTGCAATGTCGTCTGCATATTCAAGATCTTCCAGTATAGAAAATGTTGTCCATCTTATTCCTCTTGGACTGCCCTCTGTTGTCTGGCACATTACCCAGTTTGTGACTGTTAAAAATAGAGTGGTTGATAAGGGGCATCCCTGTCGTACTCTGTCTTCACCTCAAAAGTTAGGTTGCTCTGCCCTACATTACATGTAAAGTTAGCGTAGAGGCTTTTTATGATGGATACAATGCAGCTGGGAATTCCATAAGCCCTCAGTTTTTTTTCTCCAAAGGCTGCCCATGTGTATACTGTCAAAAGCCTTTTCAAAATCAACAAAGTTAATGTACAGCTGTCTGTGCCACTCTGAGCACTGCTCTATAATGTTCCTGAGGGTGGATATATGGTCTGCACATATTCTGTTCTTTCTGAATCCTGCTTGTTCTTTCCTCAGCTTGTGGTCTACTGCTTTTGAAATTCTCAAGATAATTATCCTACCTAGTATTTTACTGGGGACTGAGAGGAGAGTAATTCCTCTCCAGGTGTTGCCGTCTGCAAGGTCGCCCTTCTTGGGCAATTTGACAATTATTCTTTTACTCCACCTGATAAGGGTGGAATTAGGATGCCGTCAAATTACCACCTCTATCGACACCAGGTATTACAATGCAAGATGTGGGTGTCTTATCTGGTTTAGATTGTTGCTGTGTGTGTGTTGCAGTAGAACAGTTCAGGGTACACCACAGGCAACATGACGTGTAGAGTCATAGAAATGGTAACTTCGCTTTAGGTTTATACCATTTATTGCACGCCACAAAACAGTCATGATACTTATGTTATCATCGGCATAGTACAACGAATGCAGCATTCAAACTCATGTTAACTGACAGTCATGTAGAAGTCAATACTCAATAGTTGTATGGAAAACAAATATCATAGCGAAGCTTGATAAATAATACATATAACTTCTGCAACCGTGGTCAGCTGCAGATCCTTAATGTTCATAGACAATAATAATTATTCCTTCCTGATGCTAGCAGATCAGATGTATACAATACGTCCGTTTACTGTCTGCACGTGAGTAGCATACATGGATTACAGGTCAGCTCGACCTTTATAACCTTCCTAAGTCTAACCATCTGACTTGGACGTGATCTCTGATATAACGAATCCTGGAACACAGACAATAGTCTTGTTGGTCTAGAGCGACCCATAGATATATAACTAGTTCAGGTATAAAGATACCGGTGACTTAATCCTAGTCAAAGTACCTCTCCATTTTGAATCACACAGGCGAGCAAAAAGGCGACAAAATGACGAACCTCTAGATGATAGCCTAAAGTTCGATACAAGAGGAATTACCTTATTTCGGAAAATCAACCATGAACATATGCCTCCAGGCAGGCTTGAATAATACGGGGAAATAGTCTAGTTAGCTAACTAACTCACAAAGACAATGTATTTCCCTCAGAGAATCACAAGACGCAGTCGCGTCCGCTCGCTAATCAGTCCATTTCTCAACTCCCCGACCTGGGCGGAACAACAAAACGACAACCCAGTCGAGACATGCGCAGAGTGACAATCTCTGAGTCGCTGTTCACAATAAGACGATTCTAAGAACATTCGAGATAAAAGTCTTACACAGTCGCGCCTTTTATGGACATGAACAGAAGCGTTAAGAAAGGTTTTCAAACATCTACAACAGTTGACTGATACTACCAAATAAGGAGATATGGTCACGCTTCGTTCAAGACATTATAGACCGAACGTGTCTCTATACAAGAGGAGGTAAACTCATAAAAAATAGCAGTATCGATATATCGGATTCTGTCCCTTTGACCATAAAATATATATAACATGCATTTCAGTCAAATAATGATCATACATACGAAAAACGATCATACAAAGACTTTGGAAAAAAAAGTAATTATTTGTGCGTAACATTACCGCACCCTCCCGGGAAAAAAAAAATGAAACATTTTTTTTTTTAAATCCTGGAGCCGGAAAAATCTAGGCTCCTAACGCACGTATGATGCGCGGATATACCTAACAAAATAGCTCAACACCTGGAGCGAAACTGAGATCATATCCCAGGTCCTTAGAGAAAAATTATCTAAGTATACGCGTATATATCCCAGGAAGGTGCCACCAACACAAACCACAATGCTGGCAACATCATAATAAAAGTCAAATTATTCTCATACCAATATATGAAATCAAATATATTATTATGATATCATACAATGTGTTGCAAATAGCGGTGTAATATATATTAATATACCGCACTATTTTTATTACATTATGTAATGCATCAGTAACTAATAAGTAATACATGTGTTGATCTTCGTTGACATAAAATATTCAATAGAAGAAGATGTGGACATCATCCGCTCCCAATCTAGGACAGGACTTGATATACTCAAAGTTCCACAATGGACACAATCTCGCATCTTCAATGATGTGCTGCGAAAATATCAATAACACAAATCTTGAAGACAACTGGTAAATCTCTCAATACAATCCTGAAAATAATTTATTTAAATGTGGCCGAGTGATCTTTTGGCCCGTATATCACTAACTAAGCCTTCTTAGATAATTACATGGAACAATGTTATAAATTCCCCCTCAAAAAAGTGAGAAAAAAAAAAATCTACCAACATGTCATTATAACATTGGACTGTATATCAGGAAATATATATATGACAGAAGAATCATGTGGAATCGTGTGGGCATCTGGACAGAATGTCCGCCATTACATTATCCGAACCACGGATAGCTCGAACCGAGAAATGAAATGGTTGAAGAGCTATGGCATAACGAGTGGACCTCGAGCTCTTCAAGTTTTTACTCTGAATAGCAGTAAGCGCTTTCTGGTCGGTTTCCACAATGAAATGTGCGCCTAGAAGAAATCTTTGTAACTTCAGAATAGACCATACCATAGCCAATAACTCACGGTCTAAAACCGAGTAATTCTTTTCTGCAGCATTTAATTTCCTAGAGATATACATCACCGGATGCAGAGTATCAGAATACTCCTGCATTAGTGCTGCCCCAATCCCAGTTGACGAGGCGTCACTTCGAAGAACAAAAGTCTTCTCAATAGTAGGTAACCTAAGAATAGGTGGAGATGAAAATAGGTCTTTAACCTGGTCCAATGAGGATTGACATTCTTTTGACCAGCGGATCAAATTAGGCGACCCTTTCTTCAATAAAGTAGAAAGCGGTGCCATAATGGAGGACAGATTCGGAATGAATCGTCCGTAGAATTGGATCAAACCTAATAGACTCCTTACTTGTTTCTTTGTCTTAGGGACCGAAATGTTAAGTATTTTTGAAACATTGTGGTCTTCTGTCTTTAAAAGACCATGACCAACACGATGACCTAGGAAAGAAATCTCACTAAATCCTATAAAGGCTTTAGAGGGTTTTGCAGTCAAGTTATACTCGCGAAGAGTAGACAGTAATTCGTATAAACCCAAATAGTGATCTTCCCAGGAATCACTGAATAGACAGATATCATCTAGATATGCTATGACATCTGTACGATATGCGAGAATTCGCCGCATCATGCGTACGAATGTAGCAGGGGCGTTCATAAGACCAAAAGGCATGAAATTCCATTGGAATAAACCCCTAGGTGTAGAAAAAGCTGTAAAAGGTTTGGCACGTTCAGTTAGCGGGACTTGCCAATAACCTTTAGACAAATCTAGTTTGGTAAAGAATCTAGAATTAGAAAGTTTATTGAGTAGCTCTTCTAATGAAGGCATAGGTTCAGCGTCGAACTTCGTAACTTGGTTCAATTTGCGATAATCTACGCAAATGCGAATGTTATTATCCTTCTTTTGAACAATAACCATAGACGAAGAGTATGCTGAAGTGGATGGTTCAATGATTTCCAAACGTATCATTTCATCCAATTCTTTCTCGACTTGAGACTGGAAATGGATAGGTATTGGATAGGGTCTGACTCTGATAGGATTATGATCAGTTAGCACAATGTCATGTTCAATGACATGTGTGTGTCCCGGGATGTCTGTAAGAACATCCTGAAATGTTTGCAACATCGAAGAAACTTGTCGATGTTCCTCAGCGGAAAGATTTGGAGAAACGGTCACGTTTTTCCAAGATTCCGTAGAATAAAGTGGGACCATAGAAAGAGGAAGATTGACATCAGAAAAAGTAGTTTCCTCATCCTGTATAACTGACAGCGATGAGTATTGACCATGAGGTACTTGAGAATTGTCCGTTGCCTGGAAAATAGGCTGCAAATAGTCTGGTCTTTCATGAAATTCCGTGAGCATATTTATGTGGAAAGTTTTATGCTTTCCATCAATATCGACAACATAGTCGACATCAGAAATTTTGGAGACTATTGCATATGGACCTTTCCATGCAATTAGAAGTCTGTTCTCCCTTGAAGGAAGTAGGACGAGAGCTTTGTCACCTGGACAAAGTTGTCGTAGACATCTATTCTTATTCGCAAACTGCCTTGCCTTTTCTTTAGCAAATTCGGAAGACGAAGTTGCTAGTCTGCATGCCTCAATGATTTTTTTCCTAAGAGCAATGACGTACTCATAAGAAGACTGAGTCTCATCGCTAATATTATCGGCAGTGATTAGATCGTGAAGTAAAGACATAGGGCCGCGCGGTTGCGCGCCAAAGACAAGTTCAAAAGGGGAAAACCCCGTATGTTCATTGGGGACCTCTCTATACGCAAAGAGAGCCGCGGGTAAGACCCTGTCCCAATCCTGAGGATGATCCTCAGTTATTTTACCCAGTAAAGTTTTTAGAGTCCTATTTAAACGTTCGACCAACCCATTAGACATTGGGTGATAGATACTGCTGAGAGACCTTTTTATATGTAGCATAGACATTACCTGTGACATAGTGTCTGATATAAGTTGAGTGCCATGGTCTGACAATATTTCTCCGGGAAAACCCAAGCGAGAAAATATCAGCCAAAGAGCGTCTGCGATATCAGCAGTTGAGATGCTCTTGAGAGGTATTGCCTCTGGCCAACGTGTGCACATATCGACACATGTAAGAATAAATTGATGCCCTCTAGCCGACTTAATTCTAAAAGGACCGATAATATCTATTGCCATTTTTTGAAAAGGGCGAATTGGAATGTCAGCAGCCTGAATAGGCGCAGCATGTCGTGGTCCTTTAGATTTGACCTCCTGACATACTTTGCAAGAGCGACAGTACATTCGTATGTCCTTGCTCACAAATGGCCAAAAGAAAGCCGCAAGAACCCTCGACTTTGTACGGGAAAAAACCCATATGTCCAGCACATTGCGAGTCATGAGCATGTTGCAATATTTGCACCCTCATGCTCTTAGGCACAAGAATTTGTGAATGAGTGGATGTAGTCGAGTCTTGTACCATACGTACAAGTACGCCGTTCTTCATAGAAATCCAAGATTTTCTATTAGTATTTTGATTAGGATCACCTTTTTTTGCTAGAATGAAGAATTTTTGTAACGACGGATCTTCTTCTTGCAATTTGATAAATGAGTCACGTGTAATAGTCAAGTGACTATTTTGTTCATTTACTTCATCATTATTAGTTAATGAAGTTTGAGGTGGATCCAGAGCATGTGCTCTTGTGACCACCGTATTGGTAGCTTCAATGTTTTGCTCTTCCCAAACAGCAATCTGCTGTGGGGTACATTCCCTAACTCCGTGAATACGACCAATAATAAGGTCCGCAATAGGGTTTGGAAGTAGACACGCGTGGACCTCTCCCGTGAAGAAAGGAGTAGCAATATGTATTATGGCAGTAGGATATTTTTCCAACGTGCCACCAAATGTGACACATTTGATGACCTTTCCTGTAGCACAGAATGGATCTACAAGAGATTGCCTAACCCCGACAGTAGTACATCCAGAATCAAACAACACCGAGACTGGATTACTATTTACAAGCCCCTTATGTAATATAAGAGAACCTCTCCCATCATGAGCAACATTAGCAGGAAGAGCGGGCAAAGGATGACCACAGCTTAGAGTACTAATGGTTTTCGGATCAAATAAAGTACTGCATTGGATACATTTATTTGCCCTACCAAAGTCAAAAGATGAGCATCCGATAGCATTATGGTCTTTATCATTATTAACCTGTTTATCTGCTCCCTGAGATTCTTGTTGAACAGAGTTTGTCTGTTGATATCTTTTTCTCTTCTGTTGCGATCTACCGCGACCATTATTGCCTCTGCAATTATCATTAAAGTCCCTACTGTAATTTTTATCCTGGTTTGCGTTCCAGTTTCCATAACTGTCATTACCATCTCTATGCTGTTGAGAACCTCTATTATCTTGGTATTGAGGTCTCTGCAAAATATTATTTTCCTCTATACCGATTACCTTTATGAAAATTTCTAAAGTTACCGGGAATAGAATACCGTGTAATATTAGGTTGTCTCCAGTTCTGGGAAGAAGAATCTCCCTGAAATTGATTACCATGGTTCTGGGCATAATTACGGTTACTCTTTTTATTGAAATTTTGCTGGCTACCCTGAAATTTACGCATAAAATTCGGGCCATAAGGTGCTGCCGAAGCAACTGGCAGACCTTCTTTTACCTTAGAGTTGCTAACGGTTATGTGAGGATGTGCAGTAACATACTGGCTACAGTATTCTTCCATTTCTTTTATATTTTTAGGCTTACGCTCATGAAGAAAAGAAAGAAAAGCTTCATTAACAGAAGACATAACCTTGTCTCTAAGAAGTAAGTCCATGAGGGCTTCAAATGTACTTTCTGTCTTAGAAAGCTCAACCCATCGTAAAAAAGTAAGACGTATGCCTGAGATGAATTCTGAGAATTCAACTCCAGTTTCTGGTAACATGTTTTTAAATTTAAGACGATATCCGTCTTCGTTAAGTTGGTACTTCTTTAACAATGCCGCCCTGACAACCTCATAGTTGTTCTTGTCAGGCACATCTACCATACCCAACAAAGTCAAAGCATCACCTCTAAGTATCTTGGACAGATGATAAACATATAATGTTTTATCTATATTATGCACCTTACATGCACTTTCAAATCTATCTAGATAAAATGTTATATCATCAATTGAAGCATTGAATGCTGGTAAATTAAGCTTGAAATCAACAGCATTAGACTTATTAGCAGATGATACCTTATTAGCATCATTAGCATTACTAGATAACTTCAACTTTTCTAACTCCAAAGCTAAGAGTTTTTTCTTCATGTTCCATTTTTGCTTTTCTCTCATCAGACTCTCTTTGTAACCTTCTTTCCTCAGCCTCAGCCTGTAACTTTCTTTCCTCAGCCTCAGCCTGTAACTTTTTTCTAATCTTTTATTTTCAGCCTCTATTTCAAGTCTCTTATTTTCAGCTTCTTTTTCAAGTCTCTTATTTTCAGCTTCTTTTTCAAGTCTCTTATTTTCAACCTCAGCCTGAAGTCTCTTCTCCTGAGATTCTGCTTCTCTTTTTTGTTTTTCCATTTCCATTTGTAATCTCTTTTCATCTACCTGCATCTGCAGTTTTAAATTTTCAGCATCTATTCTCTTTTGTTCAGTTAGTTCTTTCATTTTCTTTTCCTCCGACTTCAATGCCTTGGCATATTGAACAGTCGCAAATTCTTCTAATTTATCACCTGTCTTCCCAAGGGCTTTACCCCGCTCAATAAAGTACTCAAATGTAGACATGATGTCTAAAATGTGAGTACAGAACCTGAAATAATTAATTATCTTATTTCAATCTTAATAGCAACAAGACTTAATAAAGTGCTTGTATAATTACTATGTTCACTCCAATCTCTGTGGGAAACAAGACTTGACACCAATTTGTATTATCAGTTGTACAATAATATCACAAGTCACCTCTTAATTATCATTGCACTACCCAAATCAGTGCATAACCATCAGTTATTTATCATAACTGCACTACAATAGTGCATAAGGAAAAAACCACCAGCTAGTTATGATAAGTGCACTATAGATCAATAGTGCATGAGCATATATGTAACAATAGTGAAAGCTAACTATGCAAAACCTATGCAAACAATAACAAGACAATGTAAACAATAACAAAGTCACCAACAATGTAAACAAAA
The DNA here is from genome assembly GCA_024509875.1 of Oreohelix idahoensis. NCBI lineage: Eukaryota > Metazoa > Mollusca > Gastropoda > Stylommatophora > Oreohelicidae > Oreohelix > Oreohelix idahoensis. The sequence goes on along the minus strand of JAMPIV010013400.1, from coordinate 23,239 downwards.
CAAAGATCAAAGTCAATGTAAACAATAACAAAGATCAGAGTCAATGTAAACAATAACAAAGATCAAAGTCAATGTAAACAATAACAAAGATCAACGTCAATGTAAACAATAACAAAGATCAGAGTCAATGTAAACAATAACAAAGATCAAACAATACGAAAACATTCGCATAAGTCAAATAAATAAACAGCGAAACTAAAAAGAATATGATGACAGAATGCGAAGATATGACAAACAAATGACGCTACAGTGTATACACAAAAATTTACGTGAAGAACTGAATAATAGAAAAGAGGAGACCTACAAATACAAACAATTGAAATCGAAACTAAAAAACAGAAAGAAAGAGAAAAACAAAAAAAAATATACAAAAAACGAAAATAAAGCACAACTCGTCACAACTAAACAGATATAGCAACGATTGTCGCTAGCAAATTCCACAGTAGGCAATTCGCACAGTCCCTAACGAAAACGCTAACAGTAGAACCTCTGTGGCGTGGTATCTTCTACTGAAAGACACCGCCCAACCGAGAAAACCCGCAGAAATATAAACATATAAATACAAATCCAAATAACATATAACATGTAAACATATAAAGAGTGCGAAAAATGTGATAGACAGAAGGCTCAGTTAGAACATAAGGGCACAGTTCACAAACAAAACAGGCCACTTAACTTCTATGTATCCACAACGTCAGCACAGTTCAGAACAGGATGTGATCAGCATTCTTAGGACAATGATCCAACGTTGATCCATATCTGCTCTCGTAAACTGCCATGACAAAGGAAATGAGCTTCTAACAGGAAACAGCTTCTGACAGGAAACAGCTTCTGAACTTGACCTTCTGAATCTGCAACAGTAATTCTGAGACCGGAACAGTTGTTACGGCACTTGTCCTTCTTCTCAACAGATCAGGAAATCCATTCGCTCGGTACTTGTCCTTCTATTTGTAGACAAACTTCAATACCGCCGAGCAGCGCCGGGTAGTTTCAAAATATCAACAACTGTCAGTACTGCTGCGTCTTTCAAAAAAATTTCATCAAAGGTGATGAATAGCAACTGCAATGTTGTCTTGTAGTCTGCTGATGATGTCTGGGTTTGTTGACCCCCTTGAGAGTTGGTACCAGAATAAACCAACTATTGGCCACCATGAATTGATAAGGGTGGAATTAGGATGCCGTCAAATTACCACCTCTATCGACACCAGGTATTACAATGCAAGATGTGGGTGTCTTATCTGGTTTAGATTGTTGCTGTGTGTGTGTGTTGCAGTAGAACAGTTCAGGGTACACCACAGGCAACATGACGTGTAGAGTCATAGAAATGGTAACTTCGCTTTAGGTTTATACCATTTATTGCACGCCACAAAACAGTCATGATACTTATGTTATCATCGGCATAGTACAACGAATGCAGCATTCAAACTCATGTTAACTGACAGTCATGTAGAAGTCAATACTCAATAGTTGTATGGAAAACAAATATCATAGCGAAGCTTGATAAATAATACATATAACTTCTGCAACCGTGGTCAGCTGCAGATCCTTAATGTTCATAGACAATAATAATTATTCCTTCCTGATGCTAGCAGATCAGATGTATACAATACGTCCGTTTACTGTCTGCACGTGAGTAGCATACATGGATTACAGGTCAGCTCGACCTTTATAACCTTCCTAAGTCTAACCATCTGACTTGGACGTGATCTCTGATATAACGAATCCTGGAACACAGACAATAGTCTTGTTGGTCTAGAGCGACCCATAGATATATAACTAGTTCAGGTATAAAGATACCGGTGACTTAATCCTAGTCAAAGTACCTCTCCATTTTGAATCACACAGGCGAGCAAAAAGGCGACAAAATGACGAACCTCTAGATGATAGCCTAAAGTTCGATACAAGAGGAATTACCTTATTTCGGAAAATCAACCATGAACATATGCCTCCAGGCAGGCTTGAATAATACGGGGAAATAGTCTAGTTAGCTAACTAACTCACAAAGACAATGTATTTCCCTCAGAGAATCACAAGACGCAGTCGCGTCCGCTCGCTAATCAGTCCATTTCTCAACTCCCCGACCTGGGCGGAACAACAAAACGACAACCCAGTCGAGACATGCGCAGAGTGACAATCTCTGAGTCGCTGTTCACAATAAGACGATTCTAAGAACATTCGAGATAAAAGTCTTACACAGTCGCGCCTTTTATGGACATGAACAGAAGCGTTAAGAAAGGTTTCAAACATCTACAACAGTTGACTGATACTACCAAATAAGGAGATATGGTCACGCTTCGTTCAAGACATTATAGACCGAACGTGTCTCTATACAAGAGGAGGTAAACTCATAAAAAATAGCAGTATCGATATATCGGATTCTGTCCCTTTGACCATAAAATATATATAACATGCATTTCAGTCAAATAATGATCATACATACGAAAAAACGATTAATAGTTCTGCTGCTAGTTCAGAGTCTGTCTTAAATAACTTAGCAATTAAATTGTCGTGACCAGGAGTTTTTTCATTCTTTAACCCTAGCTGTGATGATTTCTTCCCGTCACAGGATGTCTGTATTTACGACTAGCTAAAATTGATTACCTTCATATTCAACTTCAAAAAAAGGTGTAATTACAATATATTGATTTATCGCCCCTGTAATTTATTATTCTTTGTGAATGGAGTTTCATTTATTTGAACTGCATTTTAAACCGCCTTGTTAATTCATTCATCCATGCCAGAATGACAGTGAAGAGAAGCAGTCTTGGTGAATTTATCCACGTCAGAAGGTACTGGTCATGGACTTTCATTTGATAGTCTCTGTATTTTCTCGCCAGCTCTGTCCTAAAGGGACAATAGCATCAATATCGGGAGTCAAATAATTTCTATGCAAGAATACATATTCTTGATGGCCAAATAAATTAATAATACAGTAGAAGTATTCCATGCAATTTAAATTTAGTCTTTCTTCTTCATGTCTCGAAAAAAGGGGGACGGAAATTAAACATGGGAATACATGTTTATTTTAATAGAGTGAGGTATATATAGTTATAAAAGGAACTTAAATATGTGTATACTGTTGTAGTCCATTGTAGATTCACTGACTGGCGACCCGATAGAACAGTGAATATTTAAAGCTAGACTGTTCACTCTGCGGATCGCGAGAATGCTAACCGATACCATCATGGGCAAAATCACTGACCAGATTTTGCCTGACACCTGCCAGAATGCACTAATATCGTGTCTGAAACTGAAAATAAACGGAACAAATTAGAACCGACTTTTTTATTTAATATAAAAAATATTTGATTATTTTTACTACCAGTTTATAGAATATTCCACGTTTAGTAAGTTTTGCTACAGTACATTAACTATTCTCATTTTTTGAAATGCCTAGTGTTGTTCCATGGAGTCTCTGAAAAACTAAGAAAGAACAGGCCTATTGCACTGTAAGTCATGTCGCATACAGGCAACTAATATGAGGATGAGTAGGGCTGGCAACCTCAGCATGTAAAACAAAGCCACAGAAGACACAGCCACAAGCGCATGTGAATGGTTGGTGCAGGCTTTCTGTCAAGGGAACCAGCTGTAGTGGTGGTTCCATGCTCTGTCACGAGCACAAAGATAAATGATTATGATTTTTAGAAGTGTCAAATGTGGGAATGTTTACCGTATACATTCACTGACATCGTCACAAAATATTTTGTTTGTTGAGCTGAGTGACTAGTCCTGCTAGCTAGATTTTTATAACCATATCAACTTTCTTATTCTCTGGGTTCGATTTAACTCTAAATTATTGAATACTTAGTGTTTTTTCCTGCACTTAAAAAAAAAACCTCATGAGTTTGGCTACTCTATTCTGATGTCTTGTTCTACAAGTGTCATGAGTTTGGCTACTCTATTGTGATGTCTTGTTCTACTAGTGTCATGAGTTTGGCTACTCTATTCTGATGTCTTGTTCTACAAGTGTCATGAGTTTGGCTACTCTATTCTGATGTCTTGTTCTACAAGTGTCATGAGTTTGTCTATTATGATGTCTTGTTCTACAAGTGTCATGAGTTTGGCTACTCTATTCTTATGTCTTGTTCTACAAGTGTCATGAGTTTCTCTATTCTGATGTCTTATTCTACAAGTGTCATGAGTTTGGCTATTCTGATGTCTTGTTCTACAAGTTCATGAGTTTGGCTACTCTATTCTGATGTCATGTTCTACAAGTTCATTAGTTTGGCTACTCTATTATGATGTCTTGTTCTACAAGTGTCATTCCAGCTGGCGTAGGTGATCAGGTCTCTCAACAGATCACGTGCTCCAAGTGCTGATTATCGATTCTTTTGTTGTTATCTTCTTTCGTGGCCACGATATCAAATTATTTATTATCTTCTCTCTTTTTATCTGTCTATTTTTCCTTCAGTCTTTTCTGTAATAAAATATATTCTATCTGCCCTCTTCTCATAACATGAACAATAAACGTGAATGACTTCCCTCTAATTAGAGTAATAAGCTTACTGGTCTCTCTTGTATGACATTAACAGGTTTTTAATAATTTTGAATTAATTGTAACGTAGTTGTTAAACTCACAAAACTGTTTTGATGAGCTGGCGAGAAGTAGTAAAACTAATTTTGACTTATGCTTGATCTATTTTCTCTTATGGTTCTTTAATTATTTTACCAAGTCTTCTTCTAAGACTCATCAGTAGTGCTAGGATTTTATTGACCTTAAATTGCTAGAAAATGACATAAAAATGCAATTATGACCTTAGAAAAAAAAAAACCCAAAATGCCCTATTAAAAAATGACCTAAAAACACAACTTTCTTTCAAAAAAATACAACTTCCTTTTTTTACAGTTTCTGTGCCAGCTGAAAGTCTATTTTATTAACCAAAAACATGCAGTTCAAGACACACAAACACACATATACACACAAAGATACCTTAAAATGCACTTTAAATTTTCAGTTTCTGTACCAAACTAAATTTTTTTTTTATGAACAAAATAATTCCTTATTTTAAAAAGACACACACAAAAGACATAAAATGACAACTGAAAATTTTTACAGTTTCTATAAAAGTTTTTATTTAATGAGTTCAGAATTACAATACACAATGAAAACTATACACAGATTTAAAAAAATGACATTCTATTGTCTGCCAACAAATCTTTAAACATTGAAAATAAGCTCATTTTTACTATTACTGACACCACAGGAGCATTCTTGGAATAAACTACGTCAATTGGCTCTAAGTGCGCTGAAAATTCACCAAGGGGAATGTTTTCCCCCCATAGCACTTCTGAAATAAAGCACAATTTGTTCATATCCCACATTTTTGTTTCAAATCTTGCTCAATTTTCTTTAGCATAGCTTTTCCCACGTCTCCATTCACACTAAGTCATTTCCTATTATCTTCATCAAACCTAATCTGATCCAAGAAACATGTTCCGACCAACATTACGTTAAATGGGCAAACGTTAGAAGAAGTTAACACCTTTAAATATCTCGGGTCCACTATATGTAGTGATGGAAGATCAAGTAAAGAAATCAAGACAAGACTTGAGATGGCCTCAGCTGCCATGACAAAGTTGAATGTGATCTGGAAAAGTAACATCAGTTTTCCTGTGAAGATCAAATTATACAAATCACTTGTATTATCTATTCTCTTGTATGGGTGTGAGAGCTGGACACTCACTGCAGATACGGAGCGAAGGATTCAGGCTTTCGAGCATAAATGTTATAGAAGAATTTTGCGCATTTGCTATAAAGAGCACAAAACAAATGTCTATGTTAGAGAGAAGATAAACACCTATGCAGGCCACCAAGAACCACTTTTGTCAATAGTGAAACATCGAAAGCTTGCCTGGTTTGGGCATGTAACTCGTCATGACTCCCTTTCGAAAACGATCCTTCAGGGGACAGTCGAAGGTAAACGGAGAAGAGGAAGGCAGAGAAAATCCTGGGCTGATAACATCAAAGAATGGGCAGGACACGGTTTTTCCACACTTGTACGCATTGCTGAGGATAGAGAGCAGTGGAGGACCCTGTCTGCTGATGCTTCCACCATGGCACCCCTACGACCCATGACGGGTTACGGGCTGAGATGAGATGAGATGAATCTGATCCAATAATAAAACTGCTGACTTCTTCAAGGAAGTAATGGCACCAGGCAGAAATCCATAATTTGTATGTATGAAAATTTACCAGCAGCATTTGCTTTCAGGGATTTACGGAAAATTATTAAACAGCACGGAGAAAACGGTGAAGTCAAGAAATTTGTAACAAAAAACGGTGAAGTAAAGAAATTTGTAACAAAAAACGGTGAAGTCAAGAAATTTGTAACAAAAAACGGTGAAGTAAAGAAATTTGTAACAAAAAACGGTGAAGTAAAGAAATTTGTAACAAAAAACGGTGAAGTCAAGAAATTTGTAACAAAAAACGGTGAAGTAAAGAAATTTGTAACAAAAAACGGTGAAGTCAAGAAATTTGTAACAAAAAACGGTGAAGTCAAGAAATTTGTAACAAAAAACGGTGAAGTCAAGAAATTTGTAACAAAAAACGGTGAAGTCAAGAAATTTGTAACAAAAAACGGTGAAGTCAAGAAATTTGTAACAAAAAAAAAAACGGTGAAGTCAAGAAATTTGTAACAAAAAACGGTGAAGTCAAGAAATTTGTAACAAAAAACGGTGAAGTCAAGAAATTTGTAACAAAAAACGGTGAAGTCAAGAAATTTGTAACAAAAAACAATAAGTAAGAACACGTTTACACACAAAAAATGTTTTGTTTTTGTTGTTTGGAATATGTGAAAATGTGGAAAATAATGACAAAAATAAGAACAACAACCAACAAATGCTTTAAAATGACCGACAAATCTCAAAAAAGCCTGAACGTTCCAAATATGGCAGAAAATTCAAAATTATGCCTGAACAAGAGCTCTTAAATCAGCTTAGTTTTTTAATGAAACAGAGAAACATTTTCGGTTATGCAAAAAAAATAAAAAAGAAAGAAAGATGCACAACCATTAAAATCCTAGCCCTACTTATCAGTTTGACTGCAGTATTCTCATGTTTCGCTCTTAACTGCTGCTTACTGTGGCTGTAAATACATTCTCTTATATATATATATATATATATTTGGCTGTTTAGTTTGCTTACTCAGTTTTACTATTACGTTGGATGGCTGTTTAGTTTGCTTACTAGTTTTTTACTTATTACTTTTTGATGTAATGATCTCTTGCGTCGCTCTTCACCTTTGTTTTCTTTTAATTTTTCTACTTTTAGTTGTGGCTCGCTAATTTTTCTTCACCTGTTTTCTTTTATAACTTTTTAGTTTTGACTGCTCAGTTATCTAATGTATTTTAACTTTTAGTTAGTAAATGAATTGATATGTTTTCCTATAGTTTAAAACCGGAAAGTATTAGAAAAAAGTGAATTGTATGTGAGGTTCTGGATTGTCTTCTTTAAAACCGTAAACCGTTTTCTGCTTGCCTATTTTTGTTATTTCGTTTCTCTTAAAGTTTGGGAACTGACTGTATGTGTATGCTCCTCCAGTGAACGTGAGACGCGTTATCACACTTATAGCTCCTGTGTGGCGTTGTGAACGGAGAGCGCGTTCCGTTTTGCCGGGCGACATGTCTCTCTACATTGGCTGCTTGTGGTAAAAGCGAGATCATTGAAGATATGCACACCATCATTGTGGGCGGATGATGGAACTGGGCTGGCCATGTACTCAGAAAAGACCCTGACACCAACACAAAAACTATGATATGGACCCCAGACAGACGGCGAAAGAGAGGCAGACCAAAGACAACCTGGCGGAGAACAGTGCAGGCTGACATGTAAAGCATGAACCAGAGTTGGGACACTGCACGAAGGATGTCCACCGACCGAGTAAAATGGGGACAGTTTGTTGCTGCCCTACAAGACGCCAGTAGGTGTGATGGTCACTGACTGCTTTGTCAGACAGGGGCTAAGGATCCAAGAAGAACAATTATATATGCAGCCGTAGTTGAGTGCCTGCTTATGTATGTGGTTGTGAGTGTATTCGTATGAAAAAGTAGTCAAGGGGACAGCAATAACCAGTCATCAACACGATACGAATACTGTGGCGTCGATGGCGTTAATGGAATCGATAATCTGCGGATGTCCCTATAATTAATATAGAGATATTAAATAATAATACTCAGTAAAATAACACTAGAAACAACAGACATTTGGTTTACATAAGAATGTTGTCACGGAATCCCCCCCCCCCCCCCCAGCTCTGCAGTAGTAACCATAACGCAAGCGTATCTAAAATGGGTCGTCAAAGGTGTCTACCTTCGCACAAGATTACTCTTGGCAGAGTTGTAGATAGAAGGGCAAGGACGCTTCTATCTCAAGGGAGTGTTCATAAGATATTTCCGAAGTCAAGAGCAATGCTGTATTGGCTGAGCAATTGTTAACTTATCATCGTCTACTGCCTTTTATGAAGATTTAAGCAATGGTTATAGCCCGTACAAGCCCCCAGCTGGTGTAAATCCATCGAAATTCCCTTCTACAAGAAGTAGCTATATATATATATATATATATATATATATATATATATATATATATATATATATATATATATATATATATATATATATATATATATAATAGTCTTGCTCATACGTATGCTTTCACACTTATAATAACTGAATCAACTAAGATTGTTATGTTTTAACATAACAAGTAACACATTTAATAATCAGTTAGTTTTAACAGGTTAAAATAAATAGAATGATGGTGAATTTTAGATGAAACAATCAATTTGTCTTCATCGAGACTGGATAGAGGGTTTATATTAAAGAATATTTCTTTCCTTTTGCTGGTGCCTTTTATAAGCACTTAGCTGGTATAAGTGAGTCCTGCAGCCGCGGTTTTCGTCTATTCTTTTGTGATGATGAATCTTCATAGTCTGATAGCTTAGTTCCTCGAACCGTCGGATAGCTTAGTACCACGATCTTTTAGACAAAATAAAACAAATCCCTCTACTAAGTACATTTATGGGCTGCAAATTAACAGGCGCATTATCTCGGTGTACACCCACCAGTGTTATTCTCTCGGATTATTATTCTTGAGTATACACAGCGTAACTCAGGGAAGATGATTTGAAATCACCAATATTCTTCTGGGTATTAAAATGGGAAAATATGTGCTTGGACATCGCGAAAAGCAATGATTTGCCTGAATTACAAGTAACATGGTACATTTATCTCACAGAATGATATGATACACTTGATGCACACACGATGTAATCATCACTCATCACTGCTCCAGTCGGAGTCTGGGGTCCCCTCTGCTGTCGGTTTTCTGTACGACTAGCAAGAAGCGATCACCAGCGCTTGCTGTAGTGGTTTATAAATATACTAGTTTCATATGTTGAGGTTGCCAGCCTCGTATATAACCACTTAGCAAGAAAAACATGTCAAATTCACATTTGTAAAATAAATGTTTACACTTACCCCAAAGTAACGTTTGGGAACACAGTCTCCTCGCACAGTTTAGAATGGACACAGCCCTTTATTAGATGCTTCGAATCACTTGGTCTGGGAAATTATAGTAATCTTCTTATGGCAGGTGTTCTGCGAATCACTTGGTCTGGGAAATGTTAGTAATCCTCTTATGACGGGTGTTCTGCGAATCACTTGGTCTGGAAATATTATAATTCCTCTTATGACGGGTGAATCTGATTCCTTAGGTATTCAGACTTCGTATTTAAAATGCGGGTATACTTGTTTTGTTTCAAAGTTGCCCAAATACTTTTGTCCGGGTCCTTCTCTCTCTGGCTTCTGGGAGTTGCTATTTTGACGTTGCGATGCAGTCTCTGATCCGTGTCTCTGATTTCTCAGTTCAAATCCAAGATTGTGCTTCTGACGAATTTTCAGTGAAAACCATTGTGTATTTCGGCTCTCAAATCAATCCATTTGAAAGCTCTGGACTATTTGGGTAGGGGTGTTTAATTTAATTCTCCCGCGCGTGTTTCAAAATATTACATTTGAAAATTCCATTGCGTGACATCTTTCAATATGTCGTAATGCTTCCGCCAACTCACAAACAAATCTGTGAACTTATGTGATGCTACCTTCCAATATTGCCTCCCCCAGACAGGTTGTCGGCAATATTGATATCGAGAGGGCTCAGATGAAACGATTATCTAATTATCACCGGTGTTTTCGACTGTCACTCAGGTGGCTTCCTTAGATAGCAATCTGGCTTTCTGTGCGTGTTCGTACCATGTTGCACAAACAACTGACGTCTCTTTCAAAGGTGACCAGACTGACTTATGTGATAATCGTATTAACGTGATGATACTACGTTTACTTAGTGAAACGTAAACAGTCTGAGAGCGGTCACCGCAATAATAATGGAGATGCATATAATATGCCAAATAATAGGACGATGAGTGAGAAAAATGAAGAAATGAAGTGATACTGCCGGATTGAAAGAAAGAGAGAGAGAAGGGCACAAAAGTACATGCACAAAGACGTTTACCTCTCTTGCCCTGTAGATTCCAGAACAAGGAATGCCTGGGTAATGCTATCAGCAGGTTTTCCTCAGTGCGTGTCCTATCCATCTCCAGCGCCTTCTTCTCATCTCTTCTTCCACTGGCACGTGTCTGGTCCTTGTGATCAGTTCCACATTAGTTATCTTCAGCCCTTCTATTCTACATAAGCACCCATTTATTCAAGTCTGTAGGTTCCTTTGTTCGTTCAGTACAATCTCTTCTTAAAGCTATGCCATTAACTTCATCTGTCGCCAGTTCTGAGTCATACCGCGAGCGTTGTCATCCTACACTTTCGAGCCTAAAGTTGCCAGAGAATGATTGACTCTCAGCGAGTATTAATGGCACTTTTATTGCAAAACTATTATTTTATGACATCTTGCAAAATCGGCGGAGTGCTAGCACAGTAGCACAGAACTGGCCGGCCTAACCCGGTCTATTAAGAGTACAGCCCTGATGCCGGCAAACGCTTAGAAGACATTAAGCGAGGTAAGGTTGCAGCAGGTACTATTGATTTAAACAAAAACAAAAAAATTAATGTCGCAAGCTAGTCCTATAGTCAGTCAGTCGGCGGGATGTAGCAAAATTATTCATCGAATTACGGATTTGTTAAAATCGTTCGGATTTCAGATTCGGATTCCGGTCAGCCCTAGAGATAATGGAAAGTTAGACAAGAGCAGTTTAAAAAAAAAAAAAAGAAAGGAAACTGCATATGTCACGGTAAGATCTTGCTGGGTCACGAACCAGACAAGTACGTATCCAAGAATTAGCACCCAGCAGGTTTAAAAAAAAAAAAAAAAAGGTTGGAAAAAAAAAAAAAGGTTTATCATGGAAGCTGAATAAGAAGGAAATGAATAGATTTTATTCCGAGCTACACGTCTTTTTTAATTGTGTGCCTTTTATTTCTCTCTGGTTCATCCCCACCTGAAATGCAAAATTTGTTGATTTGCTGCTTGCATTTTTTTCTTTATTTGTGTTTAGCCGTGGCTACCCGCAAACACATATAGACGTCCCACCAGTTCCCCGCATATCGATCATCTTCTGCTCAGACAGACTAACACTTTTTTAAAGGACTGCATGAGCTCCTCAAAAACTTTAGACATTCGCAATTAAATTTTTCAGATAACTCTTAAGACCAAAGGAAATCTTTGAGCAGTTATGCAAAGAAATGTAAAAGGAATTATCGAACAGAAGGACGCAGATTGATGTGGAAAAGACCGTTTCCCAAAGACAGTTATAGTGGATCTATTCACTCGGTTATAGGGAGATAAGTAGATGATTATATTTGGACACGCGTCCTAATATAACCGTCTAGGTTGAATGAGACGCACCTCGGCAAAACGAAGCATAATTTTTTTTTTTTTTTTAAAGATATGTACACGATATATTCTCAGAACTTTGAAGTATTCCTAGGTGTTATATTGATTGTATTAATTTAAAAAGGAAATAAATTATTAATCTTATTCATCTTTTAAATTGTTATTCTTCTTCAAGTACTATGCGTGCTGGCTTCAGTGATCATGTCGCCTGTGACGAAACGAGGCGACCTCTATCGATCTTTGGTTCTCTCCGGCAGTATCGGTATATTTGTGGTACTGATTTTTATTAGGTGCTGTCAATTATCGCACTTTTCTTTCTTTTATTTATTTTTCTGCTAAGTAGCAGATATCTGATTTTATCAAATCACACTGTAGGTGATAAATATCACATTTGCAAGGAGCGCTACCTGTCGTACGGTAGGTTAATTGGTTTATTGGGCCCAGTCTAGGTAAAGAGTAAAGATTGACTGATACACGAGAATGTATAGAAAATAGGTTTCACAGGTGGTAGATTGAGGGAAAGATATGTCTCTGGAGTGAGTAGGTTTCTCTCATCCAGCCTATCCGTACAACTATGCGTTGTTACAAGACAGTTTTTGCCTCCCTATCTAAAATAAGAACAGGTTACTCTACACACACACACAACAATATGTGACAACAAGACACACAAACGTGGAAAAAAACTAAGGATAAATGGGTATGGGTCTGACCAACACACAAAGTTAAGTTTTCTTGTTGTTTATTATCACTAAACAGTTTACAACATCAAGTTACCCAAAGATATCAAGACAATCATTTACATATTGAGGAGATAAAGAAGAATGGTGCGCCTTCACCGTATAAAGGAAAATAACCCAAAGAAAATATTAACCCAAGGGTTGAAGGTTAGCACTAGGTTTACAGAATAACAATATTGGTACAATATATGACCAAGTAAAGTAAACAAAATCAAACCACCAAAATTATTAGATAATTTCCAGCAACCATAAAATCAACACACACTCTCTCATTCATGTGGCCACCTCTCACACTCTTCTTTCTTCTTCTTCCGTCCTTAGCCAACGACCGGCAAAGCAGTCAGTGGCCATTACGCCTAGTGGCGTCTTAAGGGCAACAGCGAATAGATTTTCTTTGCCGTTGTTCCCATCACGCCTAATGGCGTCTTTAGGGCAACGACAAATCAATCCGTTTGCTGTTGTTTCCGTAATCAAAGTGACTGGCAAACGGGTGATCAGCCCGTTGGGACTCACACTCTTACCTATTTTGTATTCTTCTCTTGGGTCTGTGGTATCCCTTGGTAAATTTATTCCACGAACATAATCCCTACTGTTTCTGTTGACTCACCGCCCCAGTTCATCCGAAAAAAACTAATGAGGTGAACGCCGAATAAGTTTACTTCCACGATGAATCCTGGTGACGATATAAGTCCTAAAGGGGTTTTTTTCACTGTTCTAAAAAAACTAGCACTGTTCCTCCGATGGGTGCACAGGGGAATGTGAGTATAGATATAGGAACTACAACTGAATATTTCCGTTGCGACAACTCTTGCAGTGTTGAGGGCGGGCGGGGAAAAACAGTCTGGTTTCTCGCTCGGTCTGGATCTACTATCTGGATATGTATAGGGTTACTACAAATATTGAACAATGTGAGAATCCTTGGTGTTTACCGTTTTAAGAGAGGGGAACACTTCTAGAAAATCTGGAGAAATCTGGTTGCTACAAATGTTACAAATGATGATGATGGATTTTCTATTGGCCGACTCTTTGTCAGAGGGCCACTCCTGCACAGTGTATAGATTTGTACTCCACTGGGATTACAACTGTCAGGAGTTGGGGAAAATAATAATAATGTTTCCAGGTATACACCACTTGTGGGCTGTTAAAATAATATTTCTGGATTTAGTAAGTCCAGTAGTTAAATTACAGTCACGCCGTATAATCGGCTAGTATACACTTCTAGCATGAAATGGAATAAGGAAACGAAAAAAAGACCGCTGGTCGTCTACTTGAGGATCAGGTCTGCGAAAAAATACAAGAAACACTTGTGGGAAAATGCTACCACTCTATGTAAATATAAATATGTATAGACGGGGACACGACAGTCTCTCCTCCGCTCTGTCAAAAAGATACACGGTGTTCGTTTTACGCCTGCACACACACACGTCGCTGGCCGCAGATTTGGGTCGGACTGAGCCGATGAAGACTCCACCGCCCCTTCTCGCGGCTGGCAGTCATACGCACAGTCTGTTATTTATTATTTTTCTCACAATGTGTGACGTACAACTTATCGCCTGTCATTTAGTAGCTAGTAAATTGTCGGTGTCTGTTAATTTGTCGTATGGCATTTAAAAAAATAATAAACGATATAATAACAATAATTATAAAATGAAATATAAACAGTATTTATTCCCTCCCACTATCAGTCGTTTAGCCTCTAAGTCCGGTCTGGTTAACCGTCTTATTTATCTCTCTCTCTCTCTCTCTCTCTCTCTCTCTCTCTCCTGGAGAATTTAGTGATGCGTCTGTCTACACTGTAAACAAAAATACCGTCTCGTTTCAGCTATGTAGCGTCGGTGATGTGATCTAACATTTTAATTGAACATCTGGTTATGAAACTCGCTACGCGTTATGTTATTTAATTCGCCTTACTAGCAAAGAAAAAGATCTAAATGAAGTATTTAACTGTATGTTTAAAGTATTTAAGTGTTTAACTTTAAATGCTATCATTGTAAAATACTTCTTAACACTTAGCACTATTTACCTGAAAATCCAGAATGAAAATCTCCACGAATCACTTTTTATCCAATAATCCAATAGAAATGGTTATGTCTACGCGCTAGACTTTTCTTCTCAAATTCTGACTGACACTGATGGTTGGGTTAAAGAAAACAGCAATGTATATAATGTAATATATATATATATATATATATATATATATATATATATATATATATATATATATATATATATATATATATATATATATATATATATATATATATATATATATATATATATATATATATATATAATTGGATTTCTTTCATCTCTAATGGCGTAATTTCGCACTAATGTGTGGGACAAAAATTCAGAAGCAGAGATGCAAGATAAGGCTTAAGTTTCGATCTTCCAGAGGTTCTCGTCTGGAGTGGTGACCGACATCAAAGACTTTATGCTCTCATAGCGGTTTTACCTGTAGAATGCTCGTGTTCCGAGATCAAAGGATATTAGGGATTTTTAGATTTCCCCTGAACAAACTTCAAAGGGTCAGTTCCGCCTTTCTCACGTGCTGTCTGTCTGTCAAGTATTATATGATTGACAGATGAGCTCGCGTAAGTGGAAAGGAGTAAAACAAAGCGTGATTTGTTTCCTGTTAGGACTGACAGGTCAACGAAGATTGTAAACACTGCTTTAGCCCGTGTTTACAGGAAAGAGGGCGGGGACAAAAGAGTGAGCTGCCGAAATAGACAGTTGGTATAATGCATGTTTAGCTAGCGAATCAGAGAGCAGCTATAAGGTTACAATAAGCTGTCAGATTACTGTAGGCTCTTTTCCAGTACACGTCACACTACCCAGATTTGTAGTTATAGGCGCGGAAGATTAAAACTTACATCGGTCTGCGCTATCGGCTTAAATTATCGATAAGACCCGGAGTTTGCGCACTCATACGACAGATAACGAGATTACTGTCTGTGTGACACAGGTGGGCAGACAAATGTGATATAATTGCATATAATTATTACATTTTAGACAATATGAGTCTACAAATGTGTTGGTGAGAGTGTATGCAAGACATCAGATGTCCATATATGGTAATACGTGACCTTTGCAGGCACGCACCTTATTTCACGTGGGACTATTTTGCCTTATTTCACGTGGGACTATTTTGAAATATCACATCCTATCTG
>JAMPIV010013400.1:0-2500 GCA_024509875.1 Oreohelix idahoensis | reverse complement strand
GTTAATAAATGTTCTGTTGTCTATTTAGTTGTTCGCTATGTTTGTTTTAAGTTCCAAAGTTGATTTTTCGTTTGCTTCGTGCTTCGTGCTTTGATTTGATTTTTGTTTTGTTTCCCAGATCAAAAAGGTTGCGAGAATTTTTCTTTAGGAAATTGCAGAGGTATTTCTTTTGTTTCCAGTACCGACTATAACCTCACTTAACCACGCATTTATATAACCTGCTATGATGTTTGCTTGAAAGCTTTGTACCAGCACTAATTTTTTTTTTAAATTTCGCTCTTTTATTTTATTTGGCATGGATATATATACATACATACATAATGGATAGTGGTCACTCATTGCGACAATAGGAACAGAGCATTGTTTTCTGCACAGGTGACGTAGATGTGGTCAATTGTTTTGGATGATGTTTTTGTTACCCTGGTAGGCTGGTTGACTTTTAGTTTTAGGTTGAATGATAGTATGATGTTTTCCCACGTTTGGTTTGTGTTGTGCATGTCAATGTTGAAGTCGCCTAGAAGAATAATTTCGTTGGCACTGGTAAATACTTTATCCATCATAGTGGTAAAATCTTCATACCAGATGGTTCCTGCATTGGGATTTCTATAAAGATACCCGACTAGAAATTGTCCCTGGCTCGGTATTTTTATTTCTAACCATATGCACTGATCTCTGCTGTCTCTAGGTCGCTTCTGCGGCGATAACTAATAGAAGTGGAAATATATACTACTATACCTGTTTCTAGCTTTCTACTTGAGTCTCGTTTTAAAGCCTTGTAGTGTTATATCTTCATCTGATATTTTGTCAATTAAACAACTTTCCGAAAGTCCAAAAACATGAAAACTTTGATTCAGAATTCGTGTAAGCTCAGGACGTTTGCCTAATAGATGGTATATGTTTATATGACCCAGCCGTTGACCATCTTTGGTACCTAAGACGCATCAAAAGTGAGGAATGCAGTAAGTGACCCATAGCTTGACTGCTTGCGTCAGGGTCAGCGAACCAGAGCTGACCAAGACCCTACTCCACCTCCAAGTGGTGGTCCTGGAAATAGGCTGCATCACTGCAGTCTGGCTGAGAGAGTAGGGATCGAAGAGGGAAGGCAAACCCGGTCCTAAAAAATGCCGTGCTGAAGTCGGATGTGTCGGCCGAAAGGCACAAATATCGCAGCTTCGCTGTAAACGGACACAACGCAACCAACGTCCTTTTCAGGATGAACGATGGCGAAGAGGAAGACCATCTTTAATTAGCCATTGTGTCTGATTTGTATGCATTTAATTTTGGAGAGGGGGTTTAAAAATATCAATAACAAAAGCAGTGTTAACACGAAAATCAAGAATATTTAGGCTAATTAACTTTACCAAGTAAGTGAAAGTCAAAATGTTAGTACTTACTTACGAAACACGTGGTATAGGCAGTACTAACAATTGCAATGGACTGAAACTATCAGGAGTATATGAAAATAGTCCCACAAAAGCAGACATGCACAGTTTCACGCCACAACACTCACAATCTAACAAAGTCATTAAAGGACACAGAAAATACGAAATTTAAAATAATCAACAATCAAACAAGTAAAAAACTTTTAAAGGCCTGTAGCCAAGGAAATACGAGTGTTCCAAGAAAGTGACAAAGTACATTACTTTAGGCGTAACAGTAATCAACTAAATTACAGGGGAGAGACGGCTTTGATCGCAGGGATTAAGTCAATGACAAGAGAGAGAGAGAGAGAAGATGCTCGGTATTGAACACGATGGTCTGAGAAAGAAGGACAATAACAAAATGTGTGAAGAACAGGGTGTTGGTGTTGTTGAAAGACAAAGCCCACCCCCCACACACACACGCCATTTAGCTAAGACATAATTTGGGAAGTTGTGATACGAGTATATCATGATCAGAGCCGGCTCTGTGGGATTTTCAAGTTAGTTTGATGTTTTCGTTTTGCCGCAGAATGTGAATGTTTGTAAGGTCATAATTGATGTAGGACACACGATGTCCTTGAATGTGAATGTTCGTAAGGTCATGATTGATGTAGGACACATGATGTCCTTTAATGTGAATGTTTGTAAGGTCATGATTGATGTAGGATAGATGATGTCCTTGAATGTGAATGTTAATAAGGTCATGATTGACGTAGGACACATGCTGTCCTTGAATGTGAATGTTCGTAAGGTCATGATTGATGTAGGACACACGATGTCCTTGACTCTGAATGTTCGTAAGGTCATGATTAATGTAGGACACACGATGTCCGTGAATGTTCGTAAGGTGATGATTGATGGTTCAAAGCCATTGTATTCATAATCATCACAATTTTTCGTAATCAAGTATTTAAGCAACGATGGTGAGTAATAGTTAACGACAAAGAGTCTTACCTCCTCATCACGGGGCCTCAAAGTGTAGGGGCGGTGTATATATATAGAAAAGATGTTTATGTAATAGCGAATGAGAGAGAAGATGGTAGGAAACACACACAGACGAATAGTTTATAGTCAGTAAC
>JAMPIV010013399.1:0-171711 GCA_024509875.1 Oreohelix idahoensis | reverse complement strand
TCACGGGCGTGTTAGAAAGGTTTCGTCTAGATTAGTTTAAAATTCCTTACTTTCTATTCCTTACATTTTGTCTGCTTTCTCCTAACGAAAATATTTTGCACCTGCTGGTCTGTTCTTAAAGCTGTTTTTTCCAAGTCATATCACATAATAGTTCCTATGGGGGATGCACGAGCCGACCTGGTAAAAGACTGTTGGACTTCGGTCCTGGCGACAGGCCTGCAGATTTAGCGCATGACCTACAAAAACCGAAGCGATAAGAAGAAGACTAAATGAGTTTCTATGACCATAAGAATAACGATCCTAATAGCTATTCTTCTCCTACAAAAGGCACTTAAAAAAGGTATTTCTTTAGGGACGTCATTCAATTTTATTCAGCCTGGTCGGAAACACACAGTGGTTACCCAGAGGTATTAAATTTCACCGTTGTTACAGTGGTCCCAACTGAAAGAACCAGCCACGATTAAAGTCTTCCCTGGCATGGCTGAACGAGAGAAACAGGAATAAATTAACTTGGCGTGGTGAATGTCAGGGAATTTATTTTTTTTTATCCGATTCGTCTCTATGTTGGCGTCTTCTAATGTTTTTCAAATTGTTTTTCGAGTGTGCAATTCAAAGGAAGTTTGATTTTGCTCAGTGTTAGTGTTTGCTATGTGTTACAGTGATAAATAAGTTTGTTACAACGATTTTTATGGGAAATTACGTTACATGGTGCTTCAAGCCTCCATTTCCTTACTAAAGATAAAAAATTTAATGCAAGGGTTTTATTAGAATAACAGTGTGTATAATATTCAAGATAATAGATGATAATGTTCCGATAAAAGAAAAAAAAACTATCAGGTGCCGAATATCGGAAACTGAAACTGCGAAGAAAAGAACCGATATATTCAAAAAACCAAATTAGCAGGTGGCATTTACATAAAAAAATATCTAAAAACTGAAAACAGCCTGAAGTGTAGGACATATAGATAATAAACAAATAAATGTAGCAACGAAACAAATGAGTTCCTGAAGCTCATCTGAAGCATAGTACGTTTCTAAACTCGGTACCCCCATTTTGTGCTGGTAGAGTTTTTTATTTTGCTCCTAAGGATTACATACGAAATAAGTACTGACACAATTACTAGAATATAGATTTCTATTTGCTGCGAGAAAAAGGTGATAAGCTCTCCAGTGTCCCTGAGATGAGAAACTACTGGTATCCCAATATTAGTTACGGCTGTGGAATGTTCCCTGATCTTGAAAAAATTAGTAGAGAGGAGGACCGACATAAAAGTCGCCAACCTCCGCTGTGTAAACTAAACCTGTCGAGTATTATTAAAAACAAGGAAGAACGAATTTTGACTTCAACAATGAAGAAAATTGACATAGTCTTTCAAATACTAATTATCCTAAGTATTTTATTTAGTTATATTACACTATCTTACTCTTGAGCTGTAAGGGGTGAATGTTGTGAAAAAAATGGAAAGGTAATGGATTTTGTAATGATCTTTTACATATGATTTTACGCGCCAAATGGTTTATTTTTAATAATAAAAAAACTTATAATAAATACTATTTACAAGTTTTTCCAAATAATAGTAACACAAAAAATATATAAATTCAGCTGTGCTGTTATTTACAATTATTAGTACGAATGGATCATCTGTTGTCTGTTTTAATTAAATATCCGGATATAACACATCATTCTCAGCTATGCTAGATTAATTTTGTTCCCTCTTGCTTATGTGTTATAGTCACATTTGGCTCATCAACTGGACAGTTTATTCAATGCTCACTACAGTGCTGACCAGAAAAATGGTAACGAATGGAGTTTACTAATCTCTTAAAAACGTCTCCTGTTTCTTCCTGTAGTTTTGGATTCACACCACTCTCTGCCTGGTTGGCTCAGTTACTCTTTTAGCCACACACTCCAAGAGTCACTGAGTGTGAGCTAAAAATGTATCTTATCTTGATATCCAATTCTCTATGCTCCTGAGCTGCGAAGTTTCCAGGGCAGCTGGGGCGGTGTACTCGACTCATCGAACGAACTACCTCAGGGTTTTTAGGCACAAAAGAAAACCTGTAAACAGAAAGTCAAAAATAGGGGCATTAATTTCATGTCCTCAAGACACACACCTAATTTTATAGTGTGAGGTGAAAATGATCGTATTGTCTCATATGTATAGCATGTAGGGCATGAATGACAACAACTGGCTCCAGTTATGATTTAGCAATAGCGAGGACAAGACATTTATGTCCCTACTTGCAAAAGCATTTCTTTCTGATAAAACTAATAAACATGGGATACCATTCAATAATATTAGATTTTTCAGATTCAATTCCATGAATACATTTAATACATGGAAATACATCAATTATAATATTAAATCCAATACATGAATAAATCGAATAACTATTGAACATCACTAGGTGTGTAGGATACAACAATGTCCTTCCCCCTCTAAAACTATTACACATACGTCTCTCTGTCAAGTGCTACACTAGCTAGGTAAACATATATCCTAAACAAATATATGTTATGTTCTTATGTATATGGAGATATATGAGGACGAGGACTGTATTTGTGGGTGATATATCCGGTCGGGAGTTATAGGAGACAATAGATTGGAGTTAGATGCTACAATAGATTGAAGTATAGGGAGACAATATATAGAGTCCATTAAGGACAAGTTTATGTTTTGGTTATATTTGACTAGTTGTTGTTTTTATTCTGAAGATTCCCCACAATAGATTGAGTCCTAACAAGGCACTGGTTATTGGTTAATATTTGCAGTTTGGAATTTATCAGGAGGGACAATAGACTCGAATACATGAGACAATAGATTGAAGTAATGAGTCCTATTAACTATTCGTCTATTCATAGATCATATACCATTCATAGGGAACCCAAAATATATTATAATATATACAGGCTAGTTAGGTAGATATAATGACACACAAAACAAATACCAAACATTATATGCCTGCTGATATAGGCCCTATTTTACCTATAGGTTATCGTATAATATTTTATAATTGTACCCACTCCAATATTTTGAAAAAATCACGTGGCCATGATTGACTACTGACAAGTGAATTAGGTTTTGCAGGTCGAATAGCCCTAAGGCTAAACCAATCAATCAAACGGAGGACATGCGATTCTTCCTCTTCAGTTAAGTAATCATCTCTGCGGCTTCCAAAGTTCGGAGACTTGCTGTGTTTTAGCATAAAAATCCGTTCCGCCCTACTTATATAGGCATGAATGTTAAACTGCATAAGAGAAAGGTCTTTCTGTTTGGTTTTTCCAGTCGGAGCAACAATGGAATTGTGTTTTCCTCCGGTTTTTCAGTTCTTTTGCTTCATAACAAGCCTAATTTGTATTACACGTTTTTAGCCGCACCATCTTGCGTGGAAAAATGCGTGAACAGTATAATTATATTCTGTCTCATGAGACTTGAGTGAACCAGGTGGTGACAAAGGTTGATTTGGTTGAAGCAAAATCTGTATTCTCGCGACATAGAGTGAGTTAGAAGACACAAACAGTAGCGTGGGTTACACTCCCTTCAGTTTCAAGGACACCCCATTAACAACCGTAGGATACTTACTAACATGGTGTCAGATAATAATGAGGACTTGATTGACCGTTTCAATATTCCAGAGATTTTTAAGTGTATTAAAACTTGAGATGGTATACCACCATGATACGCGGCAATGATGGAAATCCTTCTTTTAAGCGTATCGACCGAAAGGACCATGGTAAATCGTAAAAAAAGCCTGCCAGAGAGACCAAAAAATCTGAAGTTTCGTTTTCCTTCGCGCAGCTCTAATGGTTTTGGCAATATTGTCACCAACTAGGAGGGATCTAGAAGCAGAAAGGAGAACAAATTTAAATCAGATCACATGTTTATTTGTATTCAAAAAGAAAAATATTCTGTATTTTGTTTCTGCTGTAAGTTGTTTTCCTGTAATAAAATGTCCACTCCCACTACAGCTGGTGGCTATAAATGGATTGGCGTGTCCATTTGTATGTTGTAATCTTAATGAAACACGAAAATAAAATCTAAAAAAAAACGCACTTTGGAGTCTAGTATCGCAATACAAAGATGTAGATTGATCATTATCGTCTAGGCTTAAACTCAGTACATATCAATTGATTCAATTGCAATTTCAATAGTTGTTAAATACACTAATTTCGACACTGGAGGAGCACTTAATAGAACCGGCATAATTTGGCTATTGTTCCAGTTCTTGATGCCAACAGTGGTTTTGGCCATATTTTCGTTGAACATCTGATAAATTATTTAGACCCATAAACAAATGGAAATTTTATTTAAACGCTTGGTTGAATCTGATTTGCACCGAAGACTTTTGATAGTGGCCTATGTTGTGGAACATTTAATGAAGATTAGCCTCGTGGATCGACCACAACTAATTACTTACCTTGGTAAAATACAATCCAAAATGAAATGCACTTGCTTTTTGCTCCTCTGGAAACCATAAAAAAAGATAAATAATTTCTATGGTGGATAAAGCTTAAATATTTATTAGTCATAGTTGTAGACTGGTATCTCCCTATGTAAAGTTCACAATGAAACAATTTTAACGCTAATTGTTAAGATTTGTTTAATAACGACATCCCAGATTGTGTATGTCAACATTTCAATGATCATTTTCTTGTTTTCATCATTGCTGTTATAAGACACTTACAGGCTCTAGCGGTTAAAACCGAAATGCATTCCTACGAAAATAGGTCAGGACATGGATATTCCCATCGCGAATAACTATGAGTGGCCAAGTTTATGGACGCATTGATCAAATAAGAACAGGGAAAACAATTCAGGAGTTTCAACAACATTTTAGGGACTTTGAACCCGAGGAGCTTTTTATATCCTTGCATGTTCTACATTCTCTAACACTTGGTGGTCAAATGGATGCCGCAATGTCATCTATGAGAAGGGGTTTTATTTTTTTTAAAAAAAAAACGGTTCTGTAAATTGTATGTTTTTCTCAGCCGTCAATACACTGCGTTGGTGAATCATTAAGAAAACATTATTACCAACTTAACGCCAAGCACTAAAGTTCAACTCGCTGGGAATCAGGAATTCGAGGACATTTCGTCTTTAAGATATTAGATTGAGATTTTTAATGACTGCATTGATAGAAAAATTGCTGGATTTGACGAAGTCAGTAGACAAAATGGAGAGACATGAAGTGAAACCCTTGCCCTAAAAATATAGAAGATTTTTTAAATTTTTTATGTTGTTTGGTATAATGGCCACTATGTTTTAAACGAAATTAATGTTGCTTGTAAAACTGTTGGCAAAGCATACAAATGGAAACTTGACACTAGTGCCTAACAAACTTTGAGAAATGTTCTCCAATGCCTCAGAAATGATGGAATCATTCTCACAATATTTTCTTGTGTGATGCTTACAAACATTAGCTAAGAAAGTTGAAGCTGATCCTGGTTGGTACCAAACTTTTGAATGTACTAGCAGTGCGTTACGGGCGAACAAATGCAACTACAAATATGAAGCAAGAGATGAACTATTTTGGATTACAACAAAACTAAATTTCAAAATTGAATTTTTTCTTTTTTATCTATTGATGTTGCAAACTAATTCTATTTGAAGGAAAGGTTCGAGCAATTTAGAACATCACAATTATCCACATTTTTCCTTTTTTATATAACATTCCTAAATTGACTATGAGATGGACAAATGAGCTCTTAATATACAAATGGTTAAAAAACCTTAGAAGGCCGTTTTAAACACATCAAGAACTTGTGACAATTTGTTTGCCATTGAGCTAATGTGATGAACTGAAAGTAGTATCCATATTAGTTCCAGAAAATACAACGACAATTGAGTTCTTCGTTATATTATTGGAACAATAACATTGCTTCCTAATGTCGCTATAGCCTTAAGAATACTTACTAACTTCGCCTCCTGTTATACGGTAAGCAATGGTGAGCGTGTCTTTTCAAAACTGAATCTTATTAAAACTTATTTACGCTCAAAATGGCCTGTGAAACTAGATAGGAAGGCACTTCCATGATTTCAACTTGAACATGAAATCGGTCAAAAATTAGACTTAGCGAACACCTTATTTCTGCTTTTGCAAATATCGAAACAAAGAAAAAGTGTCTTTTTAAGCCAGTATGCCTACCTTCTTCAAACAATATAATTCTATAATGTGAAAATTGTGCTAAAAAACTATACCTGTACTACTATAGTTAAAAGTGTTGTGACTCAACAGTTCATCGTTTCCCACATCGAGATGAGGGCATCCCCTATATGTAAAGTAAATGTAAATACATTTATTTTGCATATAATTGTCATATATAGTCAATGGTTTATTTATGACTATACACGTATCTTTAATCAATTTATCAATAATTATTATTAATGGTACTATTATAATTAGGCTAATGGGTCATGAAAATTAATGTTGAAGGCTTGTTTAAACCATAAATGGTTTTAATCATTTCAAACGTTAATTTGAGGTTGGGCTGGGGCGGCAAGGTATGGTATTGCCCAAGGGTAGCGGGCAAAATTCCTAGGGCCGGCCTGGGACTGAAAAGCTCGAACCCTAGTACGTTTAAAAATTTTATAGAGAGCGGACGCCATAAATCTGAGGCCACTCCGGACCTACCTAATGCAAGCATTGACAAGCTCCAAAACCTTAAAAAGGAAACTAGTGTTTGCATTTAAAAAAAACAAAATAAGGTTTTTTTAAATCTGATAGCCACTGAGAAGGACTCTAAGTCTGCCACGAGGAAAAGGTGACACCACAAATATCAACGATTATCATTCAGACTCTGGTTCAATCGTATTTCTTTTTCCTTAGGAATTTTGCCTCGTGTTGCGACGGCGCCCCTAGTACAACAGGGTGTTGTTAGTTTATACGGAGGTGATGTCCAAATATAGAAGGACATTGTGGTCTGCAGAATGTAATCTTATTTATTTTTTGGGAAGGGGTTTGCCTTTATTGTGCAAGGTTACGCCATCTTTCAAACTTAGACAGGTCTTCGGTTAACACCTGAGCGCATCGCCTAGTTAAATAAACAAGAAATAAAAAGCTATTGCATCGCTGATAAATAGTTTACCACGTATTGCACTGGCCCCTTCAGTAGGGCACTAATGACGGACTATGGGGCATGCGCGTCCTGACGGTGTTATGCCTTCAGCTGATTTTTTTTGGGTATTCCTTTCGGCATTATTACTTTTATCTTTCTGCTCATACCAGAAATGCTTTGTTAAATACTAAGCCATGAAAAAGGAATATAGTATTTTTCAGCTAGCATTTAGTTAGGTTCCTTATAAGGTCAGTCATGACGAGGTCTCCTAGCTAAACCCGGGACCGGAAGCAAACACAATTTTAAATGACAATGCTTGACCGCCGCGCTTTATCTGATTGCATATTCTTGTGCACTTTTAGTTTAATTTTATTTGGAGACACTTGAAACCATTGTTTTCTTCGAAGAAAGAGACTCCGACGTGTGCAAATACAATTTTACCGCATATAAACAATCGAACATTATCATGGACGAGGAATAGTCACAATTTACCTTTGTTCTAGAGGCAGAATGGTTGATCATATGCCTGCTGATTTCTCAGGAGATGAACTATGGCAAGTACCTTTGATACCTGTTGACTGCATAACCTCATGTAATTTTAATTGAAAATAATGAAATGGTGAGTTTTCTAATTGAGTCGTACAAAATTTAAATAATAAGATGCTATTTTGGCACTGCGGGTCGCTTTGTCTGTCGACTCAATCTTTTACCACTTCGGTTATTTTTCGAAATTCAAATTTAAGTTTGGGGCGTATTTGAATTAATAATAATTAGGCCCTACATAGTTGAAATGAAAGAGCAGTCGAACAACGCGAAGTTGTTCGATACGGACCACTTAGAAAAAGAATTTCATAGACTCAGTAATAAGGGTGAAATAAGGGTTAGGCCTAGGTTTAGGGAAATCCCCAAACACATAGGGGCCTAATCCTATCGACGAAACTAAAGTAACACGGTAGCCTACCCAAATTTCTTAATTTCAAAACCAAAATTACTAGGGCCCCTATTAGCTATTTGGATATAACGGATTATCAGATTCATATAAATCGGTTCATCGGCAGTATGCTTTAGCCTACCATCTACATTCGTTTTGCTATGTGAAGAAAAATCATAAATTTTAAATTGGCCCTATTTGCCTGTGAAGAAATGCGATGTGAATTGGTACCTTGATATAACGGTAGAAGTTGTGCACAGAAGGGGAATGCATCTCACATGTGGCCAGACTGGCTTATCTGTTGAAATGAAGAATAAGGGTCATGTTCATTTTTGTCATTCAAAATAAAGTCCGCAGATGGTGTTCAGGATTCCAAAATCTACCACCTTAGGGCCTATCCAATATTATGTAGGCCTTATTCTTTCTGATTATTTGTCTCACGCCGTTGCAAAAAATTTAAAAATTAAAAAAATAACATTACCCACTAACAAAAAATATATATAGAATGTGTAATACCTGTGATACAACACATTGGGACCTCGTGTGCTGCTTCGGACAGTTCATGCACTTTGCTGTGAGATCTCCTTGTGTGATCTTAAGGAGGAGATTGGAGCACTTATGGAGTTAAATTCATGTCAGTGTATTCATGAATACCAATCCAAACAAATTCATTTCTTCGTTTTTCATCCTGAACTGGACGGTTGGTTTCGTTGTGGCAGTTTACTAGCGAAAGCTGCGATATTTGCGCCATTTCGGCCAACAATCCGGATTCAGCACGGCATTTTTTTTGCGGGGACCGGGTTAGCACTTTCCCTCTTCGATCCCTACTCACTCAGCCAGACATGTTGTGATGCAGCATGTTTCCAGGATCACCACTTGGAGGTGGAGTAGGGTCTTGGTCAGCTCTGGTTCGCTGACCCTGGACGCAAAAAGCAGGTCTACTATGGGTCGGCTAACTGCACATTCATACACTGTTTGACGTTACGTCTTTAGGTCCCAAACCAAACAAAAGAATTATTTGTTGAGGCTGTGCCAAGCACACAGCCCACTGTTCTTCATTTCAACCCTGGCAATCCATATGTAACTACAGCTAGCCGTAACCTAACCCCAACCCTGTTTCGAGCTTTGTCAGACAGCTAGCCTTAACCTAACAACCCCTGTTTCAAGCCTTTTATAAAAAATTACAATGTTCCATAACACTGGGGCCGTATTAAAAGCAAAAATTCAACTTAAAGTGAATTACAGCAAATCTGGTCAGCAATGCAGCCTCCAGGCTACCATTCTCTGCATCAGCCAATATCACTTTGTAAGGTTAAGTAAATTATAAACTCTTCATCATCAGTTAATGCCATGTCCAAGGGCCCATAAAGCAAAGATAAAACCCCTCTATCAACCCATCCTAAGCTGCTATCTTTTGTCTCAGATTTGTGTCTTCTGAATAAATGAAATGAACAATGGGACACGTTTGATTGAAGCAGTAATAAGAGTTAAGATTAGGTTTAGGAATCCTTAAGTAAACCTTAACAACATGGGCGGCTTATTTGAATGACATCAAACCAAACTTCCCACTGTTTTTTGTTTCAAATCCCAGGGATTGTTGAGTCCAGTCCATTGTTTACCTTTGCTGCTGTCTCATTTCATGCATAGTAGATAACCAATCCTGGAAAAAGCTCGAGACGTTGTGAGGTTTAGAGTAACAGTTAACATTATCATGTATTTTTCTGTTTCTTCATCCGAAGTCTAACCCTAAATATTAACGTGTACTGCCAGCCATAACTCTCCATCGTTTTGTTTTATTTTATGAAATAATAAATGGCAGCGAATCTCACTTACAATATGGCTAATATTAATTTTAACTTTTAACTCTTACAAAGCGTTTTGATAAATATTTATCGTCGATGAAAAGAAAAGCAAATTGGGGAATTCTGACACTAACGTGTAGGCTCTAATGCGAGTTTATATGAATAATTTCGACTTCAGCTATGGCTAACCTGGTAAGTGTAATGTTTATATAGCAAGTTGTACTTGTTTAGATGAAAAAAAGTGCTGAGTGTGCAATAGACTTCGGCTAAAGTATCATGTATTGCTAGCTATTGTAGACAAAATGAAACAATCGTGTTCCCCATATTCTGTGATTCTAACACCTAGTCCTTATTTGTCTTTGTTTTTTGATTTTAAGGTTGATGTCTTTTTATTTGTCTTGTTCTTGAATTTCTATCTCTTACTCTGTCTTCCAAAAGATTCTTATTAAATTTCTCTAAACTTAGCAGCATCATCCTATAATGGTGTTTTTTCCTATCATTGTCAATTGATCCATTGGTTTTTGTTTAAAAATATTACTGACCATTAGATGGTTAAAAGTTTACAGTGCTAAATCATAACCGCCCATGCTTCATTTTTTTTTATGCATTGCGCTCGATTAGAATTGCCCCGTATAGGGTTTCCCCGGGGGGAACTCTGAAGAGACAAAGAAAGGATAGGACTACTGCACCTAAGGCATGTCGTAAAAGGCAAACTAATATAAGGTTGTGCATGAGGCAGGCAACCTCATCATGTCAAACATATTGCCACATAAACTACAGCAAGAGAACATATGAATGCTTGGTGCAGGTTTCCTGCAAGGGGCCCAGCTACAATGGTGGCACTGCATCCCTTAAGAAGGGGGGACAAAGGAAGATGATGATAATTATCTGGTTTGGACTTCCTATAATAAAAAAAAAACAGAGCACGGTCTTTTATTGAGACCTAAAATCTCTGTTCATAAAGATTATCCTGTTGATATTAACTTGTAGACTTTTAAAGTTTTAAAAAAAAAAAATAAGCATTTCACTTTTATGAAGATTGATAACATAGTTTTCTTCATAAACTAAACAGACTAGGTTGAATTTTACTTTTTAGCACTGTGCATAAACAGGAAATACACAAAGACAAAACACTAAAATCAGGAATCATCAACTTTGATGTCAAATCGGTCCTACTGAAACATGGAGAACACTCAAAATCACAAAATGCTAAGTCGGACTATTCATAAACAGCTGTTTGTGTAGAATTAATAGAAGGATTGAAAATTGTATAGCAAGATCACTAATGGTGGAACTGATTGACAAGAACCAGACAAAGTACCAGTGGGAACAAGAGTTTGAGAAGACAGACGCTCTGATCGATGGGATAGGGACAACACATTGAGGAGACACCTGGTTGATTAGTCTTTACAAGGCACAAGTCCTTGTTCTGGAATCACAGGGATATGAGAGGGCAGAGGTAGGATCAAAAAAAAACACATGGGATGAATGTGAAAAATGGGATACAAGAGGGCGAAAATGTTGATGGGAAAAACATGGAAAGAACTTGAAGCTTTAGAGGATGGATAGGGACACACATTGGGGTATACCTCGTTGAATAGGTATTTACATTGGCAGTCCTTTGTTATGGGAATACCTCAAGGGGGAAGGAGAGGGAGGAGGGATGACTGAAAGAACACACGCGAGAAGAGGAGATACTGGAGACATGGAAAAGAAGAAATGGGGGGAAGCGGAAAAACCATGGAAAAACCTTTGAGCTGATGTCAAATGACGGTCATACGTTTGTGGAACTGACTTATTACTCCTTACCCGCCGGCCCCCCACGCCCCCCTCCTCCCCCCCCCCCACACGCCCCAACACCACCGCAGCACCATGATAGTCCACTGCCCCCCCTCTATGTGGCTGATTTGCTCGACAGGTTAGGTGTGGTTCCATGGTTTTGCTCACCACAGGGCTGGCGTGATTGCTGGCACACCACCTCACACCCCTAGTGCTGCTGATTGGGCAAAGAAATATGTGGGCCCTAACCACCAATATTCCCAATATGGCATTCAATCGAGCGTTGTCAAACAGGGATCCTTATACTTACCTTAGGCTGCTGAAAGTTAATGACGGATGAAAAGCAGGATAGGTTTTTCAACATTTTTTTGTGGACACATTATGTGGCCAGGCTCTTGACACAGGCTTATATAACAGCTTTTTACTTTGCACAGGATGATTGTATCAAGCGCACTAGCAAGTTTTTAACAACAACTGAGTGATAAATCTTAGGCTTAAGAAAGTGTATAGTAGACCACGTAGGCATATAACAGGCCATAGGGGAAGTGAAGGGTTTGAGCACCTTCACATATACTAGGTTTCAGCATACAAGAAGGTGAATATGACCAGCTCCCTGTCCCTCAAATTGCAACCTTTTCATTCCTCTAACTCAAGTTAGAAAAAAGTCATGTGTAGCCGATTTAAAAGCGGGGTAAGCCTGAAAGGCATTTAGATACAGTGAATTGAAACCCGGTCACATTTGCCGATGAGATGTGAGATACCAGCACTCTAACTCACTTCTGTCAATCCAACGCTGTAGGTACTAAATCTTAAAATTAACCCACTGTAGATTCATGTGGATCTCTGAAGAAACGTAGAGAAGAGTGGGTTTACTCCATCCCTTGTCTATTTTGATATAAGATAGATGCATGGAGCTTGGCTCAATATAGCATCATCGTAAATAACAGTTGCTGCAGAAAACCATCATTGCAAAGATGTGCTTTGAAGGTTTTTAAATGCCGTCAACCTGCTTTCAGGGGAACTGGATCTGCCATGACTCCATACGGAGGTGATAAATGGAAGAAGAATAAAAGAAGAAAAGCTCTTAAATAGTGGATTTGGTTCTAAACCGCAATATGAAATTTATACAGGATGGACGTTTCAAGCACAGCCAAGTACAAAAGAAGACAGAATCAATCACGCAGTGGAAAACACCAACTTCCTTAGAGGATCGTTGCGCAGCATCAGGAAACATAGTGAGACAGATGAAAAAAAATGTCCAACTTCAGTGCAAATGCACTAAAAAAACTATTTAAAAGGTTGTGTTGCTGTTTGATTACTCCACATTGGTTTTGGATGTATAAGAGATTATTTATTCTTCATTTTTCCTCTCTTTGGTGGCTCGGACATCTGATAATTCATACCTGTTTTTCATTCACTTTGTGTTGAATATGTGCATACATCTTCTCTGTGGCCATGTATGGTTCCTCGGGGGGGGGGGGTGGGGGGGGGGGGGGGGGGGGGGGGGGGGGGATTGTCTTTTCAGGGAGGCCAAAAAGTCCAGTACCATCCAGGGACGGATCCCATAGTTTGGGGATGACAACATCAGACAATCTCTGAAGGTCAGAGGACTGGACTGGAACCAGACCGAAAGGAAGACAGCTGATAGCATAGTAAAATACCGCTCTCGCTCTGACAAACCTCGACAGCTCAGGGTAGAAGAGGAACAACTAAGTGAGTCTTTGAGGAGAACAAAGAAAGAATAGTATTGCTGCTGCCTCAGGCATGTCGTAAGAGGTGACTAGTATAAGGCTGTACATGTGGTTTCTACCTCATCATGTAAAACAGATTGATAAGAAGCCACCGCAGCAAGAACACATGAATGCCTTGAATCAGGCTCTTGTGGGGGGGGGGGGGGGGGGGGGGAGTCATCTGCAGTGGGATCAAAATGGAAAATAATGATGATATATCTTTCTATATCCACCAACACCATGGGATTCTCGATGGTGCTACGGAGATCGTGCTGAGATCCTCCTTGTGTCATCTAAGAGAAGAGATCAGATCACTGATGGAGTTGTCCTTGTGCAATGAAGTTAGTCCTTAAAAAGCACACAAAAACCCGTAATCTTCGTCTTCCTCAACACATAATATTATTTGGTATTGGATTTAAAGAGTAAGTAAGGGTAACGTTCTTTTAAGTATAAGCTCCTAACGTGTGTTACCGGGGGGGGGGGGGGGGGGGGGGGGGGGTGGGGGGGCCGAAAGGGGGAGCAAAGAATCTAGTAACACTGTACCTACCAGGCATGTCGTAAAAAGCCGACTAAGGAGGGTTGGGCATGGGGTGGTTTCACCCCATCCGTAACAAACTTTTTGTTACCACAAAAACTTAAAAACAAATACTGAATCTGTTGTTGTTGTGTTGTGTGGGGTCTTCAGCATGCTTGATGTTTACTGTTATATTTTATTAATGTTGTTACTTCAGGAAGGATCATGGGCAGCCTCTTTTTGATGATTAATCTGTTGTGTTGTGTGGGATCTTCAGATGCTTGATGTTACTGTTATATTTTTTATTAATATTGTTACTTCAGGGAAGATCAATGAGCAGCTTCTTTTTGATGAGTCAATCTGTTGTGTTGTGTGGGGTTTAAGATGCTTGATGTTTACTGTTACTATTTTATAATGTTGTTACTTCAGGAAGATCATGGGCAGCCTCTTTTTGATGAGTAATCTGTTGTGTTGTGTGGGTCTTCAGGATACTGATGTTTTCTGTTATATTTTATATTATTGTTACTTCAGGAAGATCATGGGCAGCCTCTTTTTGGAATACAGATTAACCTGGCAGTGAAAGAAACTGATCCAGTCTTATTTGCTACAGTTGGGCACAACAGGGTGAGTGAAATAGCAGTGTAACTAGGTTAAAAGTTTTATTTTTTTATTTTTAAGTTTGTTGTTTTAACTTCATTTCATCCAGTACAGTGTTATCACTTCTTGATAATAACATCCTTTAAAGAAATAAAGTGTATTATTGTACTCTGATGCAAGCATAACATTCGAGGAGGCAAAGAGTTTTATCAGAATCATGATACAGAAACAAATGGAATGTAGAACATCCAGGTCACACACAGAATGATGCTTACTTACCAGCTCATACAGAAGAGAACAAGTGGTAATCTTCAGACTCCGCACTGGCCACAACAGATGATGATATCATCTATTCAACAAGACTAAAGATAGGAACTACCCTTCAGTGTAAACTGTATGGCACTGATAAAATGACTGGCTGAACACATCTGCTTCAAGTTGCCCTTATTTGCGGGTACAGAGAAAGCGCATATGGGGCCGACGCCAGTGTTCCTTTTCGCTGCAAAGCTTTACGGGGATTCAGATAGCCTCAAATACTGACTACTGCTTTCTTTGAGAACATTCAAGTGGGCGTTTAACCTTTTGAAACCCGCAGGTTCCGACAATTTCAGGTTACCGTGTGTAATATATAAAATTCTCTACCGAGAGAGACCGTAATCTCGGTTGTGGGAACACACTAGCTTTAGCAAAAAGTGGGGTGGGAATGGAAATGTGTAAAAAATATGACGTCGGAAGTACACAGTCTTGTGGAATGTTACTCTAAAATGGCGGCGCCCCTGAAAGTGATAATATTTTGCAATTTTTTAATTGTTTTCACAATGAAAGGCGTGTTGAAAATCCAGGAAATAGCCATTCTAAAAGGCTAACAACGGAACAAGCTGTTGAACTTGTGCTCAATGATTTGGAGGATGATGAATATAGATTTAGAGGGTGATTATTCTAAAATCGAAATTAAATCGAGGGACGGAACTTGTGCATCAGGTTATGATCAAGCTAGGTCTAACCCTGTGGTGCAATGGGGCGTGGAAAAGGGGCGTATCCCACATAATGTATCAAGTAAATTTTGATGCAGGTTGGTCTCAACAACTGTGGATGTTTCATTTCCAACAACTTTGTATTGGCTACAATTAACATTCATGGTGGCTGCGATGTTTACGGACCAAGTTTGTCGTCTCAATAAAAACGCACCAGCATTATCGCTGGCCTCGACGGCTCTATGGTGAAAATTTTTTTGGTTGCTCAGGGAGCCCAGGGGAATGAAGTTTTTACGGGCTTGGTGGGCCAGGAATTCTAAGGGTTAAGGCTACTGCTTTTCTTTGAGAACATTCAAGTGGACGTCTGAGAGTGTACGAAGAAGATGAAGTATTAATTTGTTACTGATAAGGCTAGTAAACCTCAACATGTAAAATAGATTGAGGGTGCTACAGAAGACTGCTGCAAACAGCATATGAATATGTGATTCTGCAAGGGAGGCCAGCTATAGTGGTAGCTCCATGCTCCATAGGGAGTGAAAAGGAAAATCATGAAAAATGATCGTGAGAGCCCTGAAACAAGATGTAAGAGCCCTGAAACAAGATGTTGAGAGCCCTGAAACAAGATGTGAGAGCCCTGAGGGGGGGACAAAGATGTGAGAGCCCTTAAATTGCTTGCCACGCCAGGGGATAGAGTACCCGGGTAGGAAAGGAAACTGAAGCTTCTGACCTGAATTCAACCAGTTTTAGAATGGCAAAAGGTCAAGGAAAAGATTAGATCTATGATTCTTCGGAGCTTGGCATTGGCTGCAAAAGAGCAACAAGCTCATGCAGCCATAGTTTAACAACAACAGCCACAACAAAAGACACATTATGTAACATCACTAATTTCTAACTTAGTATTATGTCTATCCCACCAATTGGACTTATATCTGTAGTTTTTCTATGTCTTTCCCAGGGTAAACCATCTATGAGTGCCACGATGGTGGGGGTGGAAAGATTCTCCGAAACTTCTTCAGTCATATGCAGATCCTTAGTGTATCCTTGATCGAGTATGTTGTTATTTCTTCTCTGAAACTCCACCAAAGAGTTGTTGTTATTTCTTCTCTGAAACTCCACCAAGAGTTGTTGTTATTTCTTCTCTGAAACTCCACCAAAGAGTTGTTGTTATTTCTTCTCTGAAACTCCACCAAAGAGTTGTTTAAAGAAAAAAAATGTTATTAGTACAGAAAGAATAGGATTACCTTTATCTCTGGCGTGTTGTAAGGACAAGTAATTATATTGTTGTGCTGTAAACTCGTATCATGTAACAATATATAGCTGCATCAGACAACCGCCACTGCAAGGACATATGAATGCTTTGGAACTCCGCAATTATTTTCAACCTTGTGATAGACTAAAAACAAAAGCTCAGAGAGTTAGTGTTTTGGCTCATGGGTGGTTCAAATTCTGGACCAAGATGCTCTGAGCAGTTGTTGTAGGGGCATGGGTGTCAAATCTGAACCAATGCTCTGAGCGTTGTTCCGGAGTCAAAGACAGGGTTCGTAGCGACCTTGAAAAACCTGGAAAACGAAAAAAAAAATTCCAGGCCTTGAAAAGCCTGGAAAAATGGCTAACAGCCTTGAATTTCTCGCATCGGACCTTGAAAAAATATTAAAAATCGGAAGTTTTCCATTTTTTGGTTATAATGGTTATCCTTTATTCGTTAAACTTCAGTTACCAGTACCGCAGAATTTTTATACTGATGCCCTTGTAGGGCACAAAATCCATTTCCAGACTCTCGTTTTCGGGAGCGATTTGCATTTTTTCGGGCGGCAGTCAATGTGCGTTAACGATGTGATTACGCAGATTTCGCGTTTTCTAGCGCGTGTGTCTGTTGTTACTCATCGATAAGCGGTAATTTTCCTATTACTCGTGGGTTTTTGCTCCGCAGTGAATATGTGTAGTGTATTGTCTTGTATCGTAACAGGTTAGGGTTATAGACTTGGGGGGTGGTGTGGGGAGGGGGGTTTGGAGTAATAAGGTTAGAGAATTAAGGGTTTAACGCTTCACGATCAGAGATAATTCCAAATCCAAACCCTAATACTAAACCTAAGCCATAAATGCTACGAATAAGGGATCAACATTAAACTACACATAGTTCACTGCGGAGCAAATAACCCACGACCTGGGGATAAAAAAATGTATTTATAACCTCCAGACCGTATGGGCCTTTTATATTTGGATATTGCGTCCAACTAATATAACCCGAACTAGGTTAGAAACGGAAACGAGCCAAGCCAAAAAACTTAATATAAAAACAAAGACAAACAACAGACAACTCCAAGCAAATCTGTCTCTATAGCAACTACATGTTGTATTAAATAGTTTCATTTCAACTGAGGTAAGTAATAAATTCATTTATAAAACATATTTACATAGCTAAGTGCGGTTTATAGATAGAGTATGCCAACTGTACTTGCGGCCGTGTAATTTTATACAATGTCAGGCCTATTTACAGTTTATTTTATAACCATGGCCAAAATTAGTGTTTGAATGAAATGAAAATTTCTTGTGTTTACAACTGCTTACTAGAATATGTTTGACACAGTCTGAGATGGTCAAGAATAGAAATTGATGG
Organism: Oreohelix idahoensis; assembly: GCA_024509875.1. Taxonomy (NCBI): domain Eukaryota; kingdom Metazoa; phylum Mollusca; class Gastropoda; order Stylommatophora; family Oreohelicidae; genus Oreohelix; species Oreohelix idahoensis. The sequence goes on along the minus strand of JAMPIV010013399.1, from coordinate 153,710 downwards.
CGATTCCATATCCTATAGTCTACTCTGTTATCAGACGTGTCCCACTGTTCATTGTTCACCACATTTTTGTGGGAAAGATAAATAATATTTTGAATGCTTTTTCATTATCCCATATTTAATGAAGAGGAATGACATATCCCGTTCTGCTCTGCAGGGTTATAATATAGGATATGCCTAGGCTCTACATGTTTTTCAAATTCCAGATATACATGAATAACCGCCGATACATGGGTAAATTGGCTGTCACATCTTGTCAAGATCACTAATTAGGATAAATGAAAAATTAACTAATTTTTGTGCATAGACCTATGTTATTATAAAATTTTAAAAAAATCTAATTTAAAAATTTTTTTTTTAAATCGAAACAAACAAACGATAAAACAAAACAAACCCCCAACAAAAAAAATCAAACAAAAATAAGTAAAGTTGGGAGGGGGTGTGTGTGTAGTGTAAAGGCCTGATGTTTCCAGTTAGAGATTTAATGGATTTTCACTTATCATAAGTGTTTATAGTGTAAGGATATCATCATACCTTCACCCCTCCCAATTACTATATATTAACTTTTGTTCTACTTGTTAATATTATGGTTTGACTATATTATTCAGCGATTTAGGAACTTTTGACTTGGTAAAATAATACATAGCTTAGGCCTACTTATAAGTTATTTTGTGTGTTTTCCATTTTTTTTTTTTTTTTTTTTAAACACAAAAGAACACAACCCTAAGGAGCAGTTTTTTCCCTCAGAAACATCAAAACTATCTAACACTATTCCCTCGGACACGTCAAAACATCTAACACTATTAGGAGACCTACAGATGTGACATCATTTGTGACCAAGGAAGAAACTCTCCAGAGCTGAGATTATTTGGGACTCTTTTTTCAGTGAAAAGTCACCATTAGTTTTTAATTCAAATTTCATACGCAACAAGGGACATATTCTCTTCTGTGGTAGTTTTTATTCAGCCTTCAGCTTTATTTCAAGACCTGAAATTCAGATTGGTGCATTTGGAACAGTAGCTGAAAATAGGAAGCATTTTCCCCTGTAGCATTGAAGAAAAAACAACTCAAATTGAAAAAGACAAATCATCCTGTGTTTTGTGCGAACGAACTTTACAGAAGATAAGGCATGCCGACAGTCACCTGGCATGATATGAAAAGATTTAACCTTATATCTACTGTTCACTCCAATGATAATATAACAAGGCAGAAAGACAAATTCTTTAGGGCAGAACAATTCAGAAGCCTTTGCTTGCAGAAAAATACAGCAAAAGTATGGGAGGTGTCGACTACTTCAGCCAACTAGGTGCAAGCTACCCCATACCCACACATATCCTATTTTTATATCATTTCTTAGTTGAAACTGCCCGGTTCAATGGGGCACATAACCTACAACACTGTGCCAACTCTACAAAAAAAGATCAAAGCAAAGATCAGGATGTCAGTATGACTCTTATTGAACCTGCTATTCTTCGACGTAATGTGACACCTTCAAAACCACAGGTCACAACAACACGACTTACTGAGCACCACTTCATTGATAAATATGAAAGGACAAGGTACAAACCAGACTGTAAAGTGTGTAAGGCTGCAGGGAACAGAAGCCAGACTTGCATGTACTGCCCAGATTGCAATGTACCTCTATGCCTGATATTCTGTTTCAGTTATACCACACAGTCAAGGATTATCAACGATCCAGACAAAGACTCTTGCAGAGGCCTACAGCTACAACTTCAATCCCAGTTAATAAAGGAAGCAGCTCAGACTCCAACTAGAGGTACGTAGCTACTCAAACATTTTACAAACGCTCATTGTCATGCCACAGACGCAGAATACATTCAAAAAAGACAAACACGAAAAATAGTACTTTTTTTTTGCATTTTTATTCACAATTTTATTAGCCTTTTATGTTGATATACGTTAATCATTAAATCAGTATGTCAATCAAGCTTATTTTATTCATTGACATCCATGTCACTAACATTTTATTGCGCTGACGTTGAACAAATTCGCTAAAAACTGGGAAAAGATGTCTGTTTTTCAATCTTTTATGAATTTAAAAAAAAAAAATGTTCTTTTTAAAGAAATCTGCAAACACCCTTGGTAATGGGAGATGGTAATGCTCCGGATTGCTGGTCAGCAAAGTGATAATTATATCTGAGAAAATTAGATGAGGAAAATATTAGAGTTTCCCATCCTTGAAAATCACGTGCTGGACCTGGAAAAACCTGGAAAAAGCCTGGAAAATGCTTGAAGAAATTTGCTATGAACCCTGCAAAGAGTTAATGCAGGTTCCTGCACAGGCAACCAGCTGTAGTGATGGTTCCATGTTGCATAAGCAGCAAGAAAGGAAAACAAAAAAAAGAAATAGATGACATTGTACACAATGGTCTCCATATTTTATATCCTTGACTTGATTCAAGACAGAAGAAAATCTGTACTGCTGTTGCTTGGTCATTTGATGATGCCACAGGTCAGCCCCCTCCTGGCAGTTGGAGGGGTGAGAGGGATTATTCGTATCATCAGCCCAACAGTGGGACAGTGTATAAAGGTATGTGTAAACTGTCATTAAATAATCTTCTAACAAAGACACGTGAAACATACGATGGCCAGAAGGTCAACTGAATAGGTAACCTACATCTGCAAAGGAAAAAAAAATAATCAGTATACCAATAAAAAAATAGTGCGTAAGTTGAAATTAGCACTGAGCTAGTTTTACTAATGAACATTTGTGCATGGAGGCAATATCTAGTTATCACTTATATGACCACCATCTAGGCATAATACTATAGTATAAACACACATGTGGAAGTGAAACCTCTGTTTATGAGGCTGTTTTACACCCTCACTGACTCTTGAAATCATCCACACACTTCCAGGGATTCCCCCTGTGTTGAAGCTTGTTGAGAACCCAGCATTGCACACTAAAGCTTTTAGGAGTCACTTGAGCCCCATACTAAACTCTGGCAGTGTAGATAATACCAAGGAGCCTTGAACTTGGTATTGGCTGTAAAAGAGAGAGAAGCTCAGCAGCCCTAGTTAAACAACGTCCACTAATGAACGATACACTAGAAACGCATAATGTTTCAGCTTGTACCCATTTACATCAGCCACAGTCACAAACTAGTGATGAAGATGAGAGATATAGAGTATGAGAAAAAAGAACAAAGGACACTAGAAACATAGGAAAAAATAAAGAAAGGATGATAAACAAAAAACCAGTATAACTAGAAACATCCTTTACTAGAACCCTCGGTGGGAAGAGGAGAGCGCGGGGGCCTAAGGGAACCTGGAGAAGAATGACTGAATAGGAAGCCATGGCAGCGATGATGTCATGGATAAAGTTGAATAAAAATGGTGTGGCTCAAAAATAGAAGAGTGAAGTTCAGGGTGGAGACAGAGAAAGAACAGGACTAGTGAACCCTCTGGAATGTCATAAGACTTGAGCGGTGGTAAATCCATAAGGAGCTAAATGAAAAATGAACAAATAATTGCAGTCTGTATTCCACTTGGAATTTTTTTTAAAGTCAATTAAATAATTTTTTTTCTGCAAAGATCTGCATGTTTGTTGATTCATTTATTCATGACCCTTAGAATCTATTGTACACAAAGTTAATGCAAAGAAATTCCCTTGGGCACAGCCTGCTACCTGTCCATTTCTTTCGCAGAACAGACCTGAAATCATCTAAAAAATTGTTGGTGTCAGCTCGATGTATTTAAAAAAAAAATTTTTTTTAATTAAATTTTTTTTTATCGTATGCCCGCTATTACTCGAAGCGAAATCTCCAGTTAATATGTCTAACCTGAGGCTGATTTTACGTAAGTATCCCTTTTTTCCCTGTACAATGACAGGTGTCCTCTCGCCATTCAGACAGATACTCTCAGATTTCGGAGGTACCCATTAGAGCTGGGTCGGCTTAGGAGCCATTCAGGTTATTCCAGTCCCTGGTCGACGACACTGCTTCAAATGTTCTCACCAGGGCTTGAATTATTCCAGTCCAAGTCCTGGTCGACGACACTTTTTTCAAATGTTCTCGCCAGAGCTCGAACCTGGATCACCCAATCGTCAGCGCATTGTGGTAACCATTACACCAGCGCGGCTCCCAATGTATCCCGATGTATTTTTGCATTATCATAAATGTTGTTTGCCCAGTGGTGTCTATTTTATTATTATTTATGTAAGAGTCCTGGCATCTATAGCACATGCCTTCATCAGTGCAGTCTTCTTTCAGGCTTTGAAATTGTTTAGTTCCATTTATTTATTGCATGAACATTTTTGGTGTTAATGTCATGTGGTGAGTCACTGGGGCAACTACGACAGTAGTTTTTGCCAGGAATAGTCTATGAGATATTAGATATAAGGTCTCTAGAAATTGGCTCGTTAAGAAAGAAAAAAAGACCTATTCGAGATAGGGACAAGAAGACAGGAATGCGAATGCTTTCCACTAGACAGTGTTTTCTAATAAATTATGGAAAGAGTTCTGTTTCCCCACGACCTTAGCTTCTGCCCTTAGATCCCGTAAAGAAAAAGCCCCCAACCTCATCTGAGTAGAGAAAGGTTCCTATAGGTGAATATGTAACACCGACAGCACGAGTGATACATTAACAAACTCTTGATAATGATCAACTGATCGTTGGGTTTATTAATGAAATATCCACACATATAGGGTTAGTAATGGTTAGAACGTGATGATGGTGAAAGACGATTCACACAAAACACACAGATGAGATAATAAAATTACAGTTAATTAAGTAATAGTTAATTAAGGATGAACTGGTGTAAAGTGAAATGATGATGTGATATGATACGTGTTACCAAAATGGTGAGTACTCTACACAGTCCATGTGTCTCTAAATGCTTCTCCTAGATATGAGGATTCACATGTATGCATAAAATGTCCCAAGTTGTTATACGTTATGTCGAGTGGGGTATCTCTAAGCTGAGGACGTTCTGATGAATACTGTTGTCGTACGGAGAACGCTGACGAGATATTTATGTATATTCCTTCACGGTTTGAGTATATCTCTGTAGTGTGGATCAACAGTTAATAGTTGTCATATGAACAAAGAGTCTGTTGTCTAATCTCCCGACTCGGTAAACTGGTCATGAGATTGGGATATCTTCACTGAAACTTTATCTCATATCCTGACAACGACAATGAGACTAGGCACATTCCCACTGGTAAATTCTGTTCCAACTATACAGCTGAGGTTCAAGCTCTAGAGCAAGCTGTATGCAAATTATGCGATTCTCTAACACCAAACTCTGACTGCCACCCAGGTAGTCATCCTCACAGATGCACTGTCTGTCCTGCAAGCTCTCAAGGTGGTAACCTCACCACATCTGTGAAATGAAGAACTGGTGAAAATCAAATGTAGCTGCCAAAAAGAGAACCATACTTCAGTGGGTACCATCTCATTGTGGTGTACCCGGAAATGAAAGGCAGATAAACTTGCAAAAAAGGGAGGAGAATGTGAACAAGAAGATAATGAAGTCACATACTTTGAGAAAAAGAGAGCTATCCAGACTATCAGAAGAGAACAGAACCAACCCAAAGACGACTATCACACTCTCGACCGGCAGGGACAGATAACTATTTTTCGACTCAGGACAGGGCATAACAAACTGAATAAACACATGCACAAGCTACGATTGTCTGCTTCACCACTGTGCACATGTGGATTAAACGAACAAACTGCTGATCATGTTCTACAGGACTGTCCTCTGTATGACCAGTTAAGAAAGATATACTGGCCCAATGACTCAACACTAAACTCAAAGCTATATGGAGTTAAAGAGGAACTTCAAACAACAGTCGAATTCATCATGAGAACTCGTCTGACGGTGTAATCATCAAAGATGCGATCGCAAGAAGAAGAAGAAGAAGTGATATCTTCACGAAATTTAGTGGGATATCGTAACTCATAATCTTGCGTATGTAGTCGTGATTCATATAACTTTCGAGTCTGCTTCATAAAAAATGCGCTTAAGAGTGTGTTGCACGTTGGTATAAATATGCGATTCCTCTTTTGAGCTCTTTTGCTTGACTTCAGGATAATACATGATCTTTCGAGGGCTGATTAGAGTTATATGATGAAGTCTGTATTGAATTACTGTTGACATAACGATGTATTGAACTTGTGATAACTCTGTATTACAACTTGTGTGTATGCAAGCCAAGTATAATGGTGACGAAAAACTGCTGCCGTGCCACCTTATGACTTGTGGCCGTGAGACACCAATATTCCTTTTAAATTTAAGGAAATGAAAAGATGTCCCTAATGGCGAATTCTGCTAGCCAAATGTCCCGTTTTTGATAACTTAATTTCTGGTTTAAGACTCAGACACAGTTGCGTGTTAGACTCCAGACTCTATGATGAACAGAAGACACCACAACAAGTCTTTCTTCTGTAAGTTTTTCATACATTTAACATCACAACTGGGTTGACTTCATTTAAACTACTCTGCTCATTATTCATCTCCCTCTCTCTGAGTTCAATTCTAATGATGTTAAATATCTTGTGCATGAGAGTGTGTGCATATGGGAGACTGTGATGATGATAAAGGTGAAATATGAAAACCAACTATTAATTACCTTCTATCATCCTATCATCTTCTATGGTGAAAATCTTCTGATTTTATTAATCAGTTATGCCAAAGAATTTTATTTGAAACTTTATCTCCTATGACCGCACATTTTAGCTGTGAGGTTAAAATAAACAAAAATAAGAAAATGTATTAATAAGTATAAGATCTACTAACCTTCTTTTCCCTTCGCAAAAGCCTTTAAGAACACAAATAATCACGGAACTGAATTATCATCCACTCTGAATAAACACGCATATTAGCGTATGCGCTTGTGGGTTTAATCGCTTCCTCGCACGGTAAAAAACCTGGACTGCCTCACTCGAGTAGATTATGCGGTATTATTATATATTTCTGGAAGTCACCCTGCCCAAGCTGGGCGTCCAATGTGGTCAACCCACGCTTGTCTGAACCACGGCCACGTTTTCCCCTGGCCAATCTGGGCGTCCAATGTGGTGTCACAGAAATTACAGTTTGATTAGGATGGCCATATGTGTTTTTACCAGATTTATCACGATACAATGTGGGCTTCAAATGATAATGTCAGGCATGTGGACTCAATCAAAGGACTTTATTTCCCCCGATGAAAGAACAAATGTGGTTCTCTAGATACCGGTCGCGAGTAATCACAACAATGAAATAGCAAATGTGGATCGCAAATATGAGAATGAGAGAGCAAAATGTCGGAGAAAATACAGTATGAAGAATGTAGGAAAAGATGGAGCAATAAGGCCTTTGCGCTCGTTTATCACAATAGCCCCTCCTCAAGTGTGATGTCAATCGTACTCAGGAGAGCTTAGACTTCTTGCTCGGGATTCTTTAATCCTTTTCCTCATCTTCGTTTTTCTCTCCGGTTTCCACCCTTTCCTCTACTTGTCCGTGCTCTTCGTCCTGCCTCATAGGATGACGGCTTAAAAAATCCGCTCCTATGTTATGTTTTCCTTGGATATAGTCCACTTGGAACGTGTAAGGTTGTAGAACAAGCGACCACCTCATCAGTCTAGCATTCAAATTCTTTGAATTGGCGAGGAAGGTCAGAGGTTGGTGATCACTCTGGATTGTAAATTTCCTTCCGTACAGGTATGCTTGAAATTTTTGTATTCCCCAGACGAGGGACAAACATTCCTTTTCGATTGTGGAATAGTTTTGTTCTGCTCGGTTTAATTTCCGGTCGCATATGCGAGTCGGAAGTAGATTTGGGGGGCTTCTGTCATCTGGCTGTAGTAATGTAGCCCCGATTCCAATGTTACTGGCATCTGTGCGCAAGATGAATTTTCTAGTTAAATCCGGAAGCCGTAAAATAGGTTTTGTGGTGAGTTTCTCTTTTAAGAGTGCATATGCATGTTCACATTCTGCTGACCATGTCACTTTATCTGGGTTTCCTTTCTTGGTTAGCGACGTAAGCGGCGCACAGAGGCTATTAAAATCCTTTATATATCTCTGGTAGAATCCACAGAGAGATACAAATGACCGGACATCCCTTTTAGTGGACGGTCTCGGTGCATTTCTCAGCTTCTCAACGTTTCGAGTCTCGGGAAACATGGTCCCATGGGATATAGTATGTCCTAGGAATTCTAGCTGTTCACACCCAATTTGACATTTGGTTTGGAGGGCGGTTAGTCCCGCTTCTCTGAGTCTGTTAAACAGCAAGGATAGCGCTGATATATGTTCTTCAAACGATTCAGTAGCTACTAGGATATCATCCATAAAATTGCTGATGGCGGGATGATTCAAAGGATCCAATAACTTTCGCATCATCCTTGTGAAGACACTAGGAGCATTGTTCAGTCCAAATGGCATCACATTAAATTCGAAGTGTCCATCTGGAGTACTGAAGGCTAACAGATTCCTCACCTCAGCTTTTACCGGTATTTGATAGTACCCTTTACTGAGGTCGATCTTTGAAAAATAGCGAGCCCTGCTCAGCTTAGTAAATAGCTGGTTCTGGTCCGGTAACGGTTCTGGCTGGAACTGTGTTAACGCATTCAGCTGTCGGTAGTCGATGCACAGGCGGTGTTCTCCACTGGGTTTGCGTAACAGCACCACTCCCGCACTGTAAGGGGACTCCGACTTCGAAATTATGCCTTCCTTAAGTAAGTAATCAATTTCTTGCTTTAATGCCGTCGCCTTGGCATACGGAATCGGATAGGTTCTCATTCGGACAAGCGTAGGATCCGTGACTTCCATGTCAAACTCCATCAGGTTTGTCCGGCCCGGTTTGTCTGTCAGAGAGTCGGCGTGGTTTTCCATCAATCTCCTCACACTTTCTTGCTGGGCTTCCGTTAAGGTGGAGCTTATATTTCACATCTAAATGTGATTCCTCCTGTTTCACCGGGTACTCTGCTGATGATAATGGCTCTTCTTCCATTTGCATAGCAATGGCCCTAGTCGTGAGGTGCGCTGGTTCGGCAGGGGCTCCCGCTCGTAAAACTTCTTAAGCAGATTTAAGTGATAAATTTTTCTGCTTTCCGTTCACGGCGATTTTATAGTTTGGTGCGAGAAATCTTTTCCCGCCACTTTGTAGGGTCCCCTCCAGCAAATCTGCAATTTATTACTGTTACTTGGCAGAAGAAGTAGCACCTTCTCTCCTACTGCTAGTTCTCGGTCCTTCGCATTGCGATTGTAAATATTTGGCATGTTTCCGCCTACCTCCCGTACTTTCGCTGTGGCTAATTCCCAGCCAGTCTTCAGGCGTTGTTTCAAGTCTGTGACGTACTGGAAGGCTGATGTGACAGTGTCGTCTGCCTTGGCATCTGTCCATGTTCTTAGTAATGCTTCTAATGGACCTTTAATAGGTCTTCCGAAGAGTAATGTGGCCGGAGGAACTCCAGTTGACGCATGCGGTACTTCCCTATAAGCAAATAATGCGGCAGGAAGATACTGATCCCAAGTTTCTGGCTTCTCCTGTGCCAACTTCCGAAGAATAGAGGTGAGCGTCCCGTTAAACCGCTCTACTTGCCCGTTACTTTGGGGTGATAGGGCGAAGTATGGATATGCCTAGTCTTGAATATTCTAAGCACCTCCTCTGTCAACTTGCCTCTAAATTGTGACCCGTTGTCTGTGAGAATTTCATGCGGGAAGCCCAATCTAGTAAAGATATTCAGTAAAGCGTCAGCTACATGCACTGAGTCGCATGCTGGCATGGCTATGGCTTCGCCCCACATGGAACAGGTGTCCACTAAGGTAAGGATATGGGAGTTCCTCTTCTTAGTTCTCAGCAGAGGTCCAATTATATCCACGGCCACTCTTTCAAATGGGGTGCCCAAGATTGGCATCTCCCCAAGGGTCGCGGGTGCCGTCCAGTGTTTTGGTGCAACTTTCTGGCACCGAGGACAAGACTTGACGAAACGTTCAATAATAGTGGCAGGCAATCCATGTGTCCACTAAATGGGATAGAGAGGCCCATCTCAAGCACCTGGTTCCTATAGGTTGCAGGAACTACTAATTGGTTGTGTTCCTGTCCTTCATTTCCAGCTCGGCGATACATCAATCCATTTTTCATAAAGAAGTCTCCCTTGGTAGGTGGGTTGTGTGTTCTAGGTAATTTTTTAAAACAGGGCGCCAGTGAGGAATCTTCCATTTGGGCTATCTTCAATTCCTCGGGGAGGATATTGGGTAGGAGGTTCCTGCTCTGCGTCTTTTCTTGACTGTCCTCTAGTCTGTACGGCCGCCATGACTAGTGGTTGAGTAGGTTCTCCAAGGAACACATATCTACATCCCAAGATTAAAGAGTAGATTGGTTCTTCCATGATAGCTGCACGAATCTCTCCTGTCACATAACGAGATTCCACTCTGATAAGTGCAATTGGCAGTGTCATGGGTGCAACATCCTTCGTCGGACCTTGGATGTCGACACTCTCTTCTGTTATCTGGTCAGGGGTGACAAGAGATGCCCTGACCACCGCATCAAAAGCAAGTCCTGTGTCATAAAGGCACTCCACAGATTGTCCGTTTACGAGGACTGATTCGATGACAGGAGGATGAGAAACGTTTCCGGTTCTCTGCTCCTTCCGGGGTGACGATTTTGTCTGCAGACAGGCAGCATGTTGGGGAGGAGGTCTGCGCTTGCACTCATTAGTGTTGTGATTGTTCAAGCGACAGTACTTGCACCATTTATCTCCCTGTCTCTGGTGTGGCGCAGCATTTTTCTTGTTTTGCTCTTTGTAGTTATCTTGTTTTGCGTGCTGTTTATGCGAGATGTGTGGTCCTTTGCTTTGTTGGTCTGGTTGGGAGCGAGCAGGTTGCTTTGGCGCCTGATCCGAAAACTTCTTTCTGGCTCCTTGAGACTCCATGAGAGCATTTTGGAATCGCTCTGCCAGTGTAAGAATATTTTCTAACCGGTCAGCGCCGTTTTCAGTGAGAAATCTACGCATTTCCACCGACATAGATTCTTTCAGTTGCTCTATCACAATTGTGAGAAGTTAATGTGATTGCATTTACAACAGGCCCCTAGTCTTTAAATTTTGCATTTATTTACGTTTTTTCAGGGAAGGATTACGGTGGGATTTTTATCTTATTCGTTTTTTTTTATTTCTCTTTGTTTAATAATCGAGTTTGGATTTTTTGTGTAGATTAAGAATTATGGTTGCTAGGAGAGATGGTAGTTTTAACTTTTAGACTGGCACCAGCGCGCTGTTTCATTAAGATAATTCGTTCATGGAAGATTTTCCAGTGTAACATAATGGCAGAGCATTTTCGGTTCTTCTCAGTGAGCGCGCTATAATTTTTAGTAAGGGTGAAATCAGATGGGGGTAGAGGGGGAGTTTTAAGCGTGTGGAAACAGGTCAGCAACGGAAATTTTCCGCTTGACCGTAAGTTCTAAATTTAGAAATGACCGTGGGCGATTCCTGGCACGTTGGTTGGTTCATAGATCGACCCGCTTAAGAACAAAGCCTAGCTATGACTCACGCGTAGCGTGGTCTGGGGTAATAAATAAGCGGGGTTCCCTGGCAGAAGGGGGAGATTTTTTTGAACTTCTACGCCTTGGAAAAGAACTGTCTGTATTTATATACAGAGCCGTCTGCTCTTTCGAGAGAAATTCGTGCTGGTAAATATGAAGTTAATTAAGCTTTAATAGTTTATAAGATTTTTGCAGAGTTGTTTCTAGGAGGTAAAGTTAATTCATAGAAGTAGAGCCATCAATGCTATAATTTTAATTGACTATAACTGACAGCGCAATTAGGTATTTTGTGAAAAGGTAGTAGGGAATTTTGATAGTTTCCGCAGAGTAGCTGTTTGTAGAAATTGGAATATTACTGTTATTTGTCAGAAGACAGGGGATCTAATTTTTCCTGGATTTGTGATTTTAAATGATGCAGCGTAAAACACGCTCGCGGAATTAAATTAATTTTAGTTCGTAACGGATATGCCATGAGTTACCCTCTTATCTAAATTATTATCAGAGTGCATTCATCAGGGTTCGTAGCGACCTGGAAAAACCTTGAAAAACCTGGAAAACGAAAAAAAAAATTCCAGGCCTTGAAAAGCCTGGAAAAATGGCTATAAGCCTTGAATTTTCCGCATCGGACCTTGAAAAATAATACGAAATCGAAAGTTCGTTACTTTGTGTCCATTTTTTGGTTATTGATGGTATTTTTCGCAACAACAGACGCGACGAGTCTAAAAATAAATCAGCGTTTACGCCATTAACGCAAAGCGCCGAAAACGAAACCGCCGAAACTTCTGGAAATGCGCAAAGGGAAGTAAAAATTGTAAAGTTACCGTACAATTTTTACTTCCCTTTGCGCAAAGTTACCGTAAAATGTTTACTTCCCTTTGCGCATTAAATCCATTTCCAGAAGTTTTCGGCGCTTTGCGTTAACGACGTAAACGCAGATTTAACACTCGTCGTAAGTAATAAATTCGTTTATCTCATTTATAAAACCTATTTAAATAAGTCCAGTTTATTATATTTATGATGAAAAGACTTATCCCGTTCTACCTCTGAAGGGTTATAGGCTAATTAGGATAGGCCTAGGCCTACATGTTTTCAATTTCAGATAACATGAATAATCGCCGATACACGAAAGTGGCATCACATCTGTCAAATCGCGGTAATTAGGATAAATGAAAATCAGCAATTTTGTGGATAGGCCTATGTTATTTAATTAAATTTTAAATAAAAATCTAAACAAACAAACGAAACAAAACCCAACAACAATAGGGGGGGGGGGGGGGGGTGGGGGGGGGGGGTAAAGGTCTCCAGTTAGATATTTAATAGATTTTCACTTATCATAAGTATTACCCTCCCAATTACTATATATATTACCTTTTGTTCTAGTTAAATATTGTTTGATTGTATTATGTATGCGTTTAGAATTTTGAATTGGTAAATATACATAGCTTAGGCCTACTCGTAAGTTATTTGTGTTCCCTTTTTTTTTTTATTTTTTAAACTAACACTACTAGGAGACCTACAGATGTGACATCATTTGTGACCAAGGAAAAAACTTTCGAGAGCTGAGATTATTTGGACTCTTTTTTTTTTTTTCAGTGAAAAGTCACCATAGTTTTAATTCAAATTTCATATGCAACAAGGGACATATTCTCTTCTGTGATAGTTTTGATTCAGCCTTCAGCTTTATTTCAAGACCTGAAATTCAGATTGGTGCATTTGGAACAGTAGCGGAAAATAGGAAGCATTTTCCTGTAGCACTGAAGAAAAAACAACTCAAATTGAAAAAGACAAATCATCCTGTGTTTTGTGCGACAGAAGATAAGGCATGCCGACAGTCACCTGGCATGATACAAAAAAGATTTAACCTTATATCCACTGTTCACTCCAATGATAATATAAACAAGACAGTTAGAAAGACTAATTCTTTAGGGCAGAACAATTCAGAAGCCAGTGATTGCAGAAAAATACAGCAAAAATATGGGAGGTGTGGAAACTTCAGTCAACTAGGTGCAAGCTACCCCTACCCACACAGATCCTATTTTTATATTATTTCTTAGTTGAAACTGCCCTGGTCAATGGGCATATAACCAACAACACTGCCAACTCTACAAAAAAAGATCAAAGCGAAGATCAGGATGTCAGTATGACTCTTATTGAACCTGCTAGGAGCCGTGCTAGCGTAGTGGTTACCACACCGCTCTGGCGACCAGGTGATCCAGGATCAAACCCAGTCGATGGCATTTGAGGATTTTTCGTCGACCGGGATTTGGACTGGATTAACTCGAGACCTGGCGAGAACATTTGAAGGTGTGTCGTCGACCAGGGATTGGCGGCTCCTGAGCCGACCCAGCTCTAATGGGTACCTCCGAAATCGGCGAGTATCTGCCTGAATGGTGAGGGACACCTGTCTCTGTACAAGAAAAAAGGGATACTCACGTAAAATCAATGTCAGGTTAGACATTAATAATAACCTGAGATTTCACCTCGAGTATTAGCGGGCGTACAAAAAAAAAAAAAAAATTGAACCTGCTATTCTTCGACGCAATGTGACACCTTCAAAACAACATGACTTACTGAGCACCACTTCATTGATAAAAAAGTAAAGGGCAAGGTACAAACCAGACTGTAAAGTGTGTAAGGCTGCAGGGAACAGAAGCCAGACTTGCATGTACTGCCCAGATTGCAATGTACCTCTATGCCTGATACCCTGCTTCAAGTTATACCACACAGTCAAGGATTATCAACGTGGATCGTTGACAAAGACTCTTGCAGAGGCCTACAGCTACAACTTCAACCCCAGTTAATGAAAAAAGCAGCTCAGACTCCAACTAGAGGTACTTAACTACTCAAAAATTTACAAACGCTCATTGTCAGATGCCACAGACACAGAATACATTCAAAAAAAGACAAACACGAAAAATACAGTTTTTTTTTAAACATTTTATTCCAATTTTATTAGCCTTTTATGTTGATATACGTGGTTAATCATTAAATCAATACGTCAGTCAAGCTTATTTTATTCATTACCATCCATGTCACTAACATTTTATTGCGCTGATGTTGAACAAATTCACTAAAAACTTGGAAAAGATGTCTGTTTTTCAATCTTTTATGAATTTAAAAAAAAAAAAAGTTCTTTTTAAAGAAATCTGCAAACACCCTTGGTAATGGGAGACGGTAATGCTCCGGATTGCTGATCAGCAAAGTGATAATTATATCTGAGAAAATTAGATGAGGAAAATATTAGAGTTTCCCATCCTTGAAAATCACGTGCTGGACCTGGAAAAACCTGGAAAAAGCCTGGAAAATGCTTGAAGAAATTTGCTATGAACCCTGATTCATTCTTTTTATGAGATAATGAAAGCTTAAAGATGGTAGATGTTAAATACTATAATTTTGAGACACGATGCACGTAATTTCATTGTGATTTTCGAGGATTTGGAGAGAGGGGTACAGGAGCACGTGCTGTGTCTATTTTTTAGTGGGGTGAATCTGATAACGGAAGAAGGGAGATAACGAGGCATGCATTGTAGAATAGGATTTCAGTTCCTTTAGAGATTTTAATGTCCATTGTTATCAGAATCGGGTGTAAATAATATTCCAGACTCGTGGGTGAAGATTTCTCAATATTTGAGTTATAATATTAGCGAATAATACGCTAGGGTTTTGGTGTGTATTTAATTGTTCAAGTGTGTGTAAATTACCAGCGGACTAATTTGTGTAACGCTGTGGTAATAGAACGAGTGGCTTTAAATGTTAGAGCATGGGAAATTGTGTATTTTTCTCTGTATGGGTAAAACCTACATTTTGAAGTCAGCAGTTACGGGTCTAGTTGGGATTTTTAATTAGTCCCTTATTTAATAGACATATGTTTATACTGATGAATTCATGGAGACGGGAGATTATTGTCTCGGGTGAAGTCTATTGTATTTGGGTAGCCAGGTAAACACATCGATCATTGTTAAATAGTAGGGCCAGGAATTTACTGGCAACAGGTTCATTCAGTGGTTAGAATGTTGTGACGGGCTAACCTAAGCTGAGTCTGGAGATTAGAGTGTCGATAGGACAGTATTTGAGGGAAAGTGGGGGTAGGCATGTTTACTAATCGCTGAAGCGATACTAGAGCATGGGAGCTGTATGGAAGATTTGAAACTTAGGTGTTAGAGATTTGCAAAAAACTTAAGTGTTAGATATTTGAGACTTAAGTGGTTGAAGAGTTGGGATTTAAGTGTTGAAGAGTGAGAGTTAAGGGAGTTAAGTGTTAAGGATATGGGAAATTTGTTGTGCGATATATATTTGTTATTGTTTTTGTCCACAGCAGATATTTTCCAGGCGTGGCAGCTAGGGCTACAGTAGTCCTTGAGCGGCTAGAAGTTCGCCGGTCTTCTCAGGAGAAGAAGAGTCGGCAGAGCCAGGAAAGAAAGTGGAGTAGTGACAAGGGGTTCACTGGTGCAAACGTTTTGTACCCAAGAGAGCAAGGAGCTGGAAGCACAGACTTCTTCAGCAAGAACAAGAGGTTCTTAATAAAATTCGGAGCTATTCACGCTCAGATAAAGCACACACTGAACCTAGGCGCAGGGCCTAGAGGTGTCGTGATTGGTCGGTCATAATAACACCGACGGCCCAGACCCAAGAGATGGGTAACGGGGCCTGTGATTTTTCCAGAATTGTCATTTGGTAGTGCAGAAGAGTCCAAGTCGAGAAACCAGAATGCCAATTCAAGTTAGCAGCTACAACGGCAGTCAGAGGAAAGAGGGTAAAAATACCTCTGAGCTGCAATAGAGGGAGAGAAGGAGAGTAGTGGAGGAGTCGCTTTTCTGTAGGAACTAGGAGTGTCAGACAGACACTGAACATAACAGTAGAACTCAGCAAGTCATCTGTAAGTTGTGTCGGAGATGATAAAAGGGTTCTGGTCGTGGACTTTGTGATAGTCAGAGAATATTTAGCCTAGAGTGGAGCAGCGGCGGAGGCACTTCATTTGTGTAGAAACACGTCTGCAGACAGACGGACAGTAGGAGTTAGGGTGTGTTTACCCGATATCAGGTTGATTAGGAGAAAGACGGATCTGGTGTTAGAGATCCTCCTTCACATGTTGTTGTATTACTTACCTTTCTTCCTTACAGGTTGAGGGGGGGGCGACTGTGGGGTTACCTTACCTAATCACTTGAAATTAATTGTTATGTTCTTTCCAGGTGTATGAACACGCATGTTTATTCTATTTTTGTAGTATGTTATATGAATTTTTTTTGTGTGGTGTAAATAAAATCCATTGTAAATTTCCGGCTGGATCAGTCACTTACTTCAACCTATATGTTGTCTGTAAGTGGTGTCTGTGGTGTTAAGTATTAAACCTTATCCCAGTCTTGGTAGCTAGAGGTAGTGAGGTTATCGCAAAACATTACGTCACTTAGTGGCAAGGGAGAGTCAATTTCGGTTCTCGACCCTTGACGCCAATAGCCTCATCTCCCACAGTCACTGTTATTTTCTTCTGAAATCTATCTTCTTAGTCTTTCTTTCCACTAGGGTCTAGTCTATTTAGGTAGGCAACCTCTAGTCTTAAATCCACTTCGTGACAAAGTGGGTGCTATCGTCCGGTGAATCATCTTTGTTACGTTCAATTCTGTGATCTTGACAAAGTGGCGGCGTTCGTCCGGTAGATCATCTTTGTTGGGATCAATTCTGTGATCGTGTCAAGATTCATAGATTGTTTCTATAGGAAAGGTCTGGAAAATAGATTTCTTTATAATATCCCCTAGACAAGAGCTATATATAAACTGATCCAGCTATAGGTTTTTTTTTTCCACAGGAAGTTTCTCCACAGGGTGCAGTCAGATTGTAGCTGTAGTTAGTTTGATGACTAGAGGTAACTGATGGCTAACTGAATTTTTCTTAACAGGAAGGTAAATTCGGGTTTTTAGGTAGCTGCTTAATGAAAATTTTTTCAGGTAGTTCTTCAGATTGGTGCTAGTCTGAGTTCGGGTTTTGGGACAGTGGTTATAGAGAGATTAATTCCTAGTAGTTAACGGGAAGTTATGGGACCTTCACGTCTCTATATTTGTGAGCTTACGGCAGAATTTGCAGGTAACATGGCCGATCTCGATAAAGTACATAAGATTGCACTAGAGGTAGCTAAGTTCATGGAGTACGGTGATAGTGAAATTCCACCCCTTCTGGAATATGCAGAAAGCCTGCAGAGGCAATATGAAGTAGATGACTTATTTGGCAATCGTCTAGCCTTGGCATGGACCTGTGCAAAAGCTGGGGACAGCGAAGCATTCATCCAAGAGTTCATAGAACAAGGAATACAAATGGTCCAGAAATCGGAAAGAAGAAGACAAGAACGGGAAATAGAAAGACAACACGGGGAAAAGCAGCGACTAGGAAGGGACAACCCCTCTGAAAATCTTGCGCCAGTAAAGGATAACTTGTCGGCTCAAACTGCGCCCCAACTCCAGGAAAAGGACTTTCCGTTGGAAATGGACCCTAAGCCCAAACAAGGAAAGGATTCAGGTAAGGAAAGCAGCGCTTACAACGCTGGGAAGATTACGAAGCGATCCCAGGCGTGGAAACTGCATAACAGGGGGGAATAATGCAAGCAAGCATTATAATTCGGATGGCTACCGATTCTCCCATGCTCGTGAGAGAGCACAACATACTCGACATGGAAAGTCGAGGCCAGGGTTCGAATCCCTAATAAGGCATGTTTCGCCAGCTCCCCAGAGGGACAGCGAAAAAAACGACAGGAAGAGGTGCATTCGCCTGACATCCCTGTGCAGCCTAATGGCCAAACAGAGGTGACGCCTCTGATTGTGGAAATACATTCTTTGTCGTCGGGAATTAGGCCCCCGATGGTATTAGCTCCTTCAGGAGAGGGACATACTGACGAGAACTGTATTCAAGGAACGTTGGAACAAGTCACTGAGAGCTTTATCTCAGATTCTCCGCGATCAAACGGGATCTTAAACCGTCAAGTGTCACTGCAGGACACATTCCAACTGACGCCAGTAACTCTCACAGGGGAGGGCAAGGTTGAAGGTAGAACCAGGGTGTTAGACGGAGAGCTCCCGTGGTCTACAGGTTCATCTCACCAACTTTTCAGGCCAGAAAAGAGTGAGAAAAGTGGCCTTACGCATTTGCAAGGAGCTACTTTAGAGAGCTCTGTCCCTCTTCATATTGGCATTGGGTGGCGCAGGTTGCGAAGTAGGCACACCATCTGAGCGGGGTGAGTACCCTCCATCACAGTTGGAAGCCGCTGCACTTTTTGCCAGCTCTATTTGATTGGTCTGTCCCTGGATTTCCAGTTGCTTCATCATAAGTGCATGCTCTGCTGCGGCTTTCTCTTTTCGCTCCGCTGCTTCTGCTGCTTCTTTCCGCTCCGCTGCTTCTGCTGCGGCCTTCTCCATTGTAAGTTTCTGCATTTCCATCTCTCTTTCATGGAGTTTATCAGTTTCCTCGCTTACATATTTCATCAGGTCTTTTCCACTTAACCCGAATTCACGCCCTGCCTCCATCAAACTATTTCTAATTTTCGCAGCATCTGCCATGATATGCAGTACGGGTTTGCGAAGGGAAAAAATTGGCAGTGACCTCCAAACAAATTTAATAGACTCGCACAAGTAATTATCTCTTTAAAACCAGCTAGGTTTAAATTAGTAATCAAGTTCAAATAGTTCTTAACAACCACTCACTCAGCGTATTCTGAAAAATTAATTAACAGATTATCTCGAAGTTTCTATGAAAAATTTACTAAATATTTATGATAACAGTTTCTCCAGCAGTTACTGAAAAAAAAATTTTCAGTTCCCTACAGTATCCTCTGTTCTCAAAAAGTGTTTACTCTGTCCGTTTGATACTCAATTTAAAAAGTATCACTCGTGCTTTAGAGATATAAATTATCCCCCCCCTATGAAATAGACAAATTATAGTAAGTGTCAGTCTAGGAGATAATCCCTCGAAATGCCAACAAATTTTGCAATTATCGCAATTGTAAAGCAGGGATGAAAATGTGATTTATCACACTTCTAAGTCCGGGTTCACTAATCCCAAGACGAGCCCACAATTGTCGTGTGGTGAGTCACTGGGGCAACTATGACAGTAGTTTTTGCCAGGAATAGTCTATGAGATATTAGATATAAGGTCTCTAGAAATTGGCTCGTTAAGAAAGAAAAAAAGACCTATTCGAGATAGGGACAAGAAGACAGGAATGCGAATGCTTTCCACTAGACAGTGTTTTCTAATAAATTATGGAAAGAGTTCTGTTTCCCCACGACCTTAGCTTCTGCCCTTAGATCCCGTAAAGAAAAAGCCCCCAACCTCATCTGAGTAGAGAAAGGTTCCTATAGGTGAATATGTAACACCGACAGCACGAGTGATACATTAACAAACTCTTGATAATGATCAACTGATCGTTGGGTTTATTAATGAAATATCCACACATATAGGGTTAGTAATGGTTAGAACGTGATGATGGTGAAAGACGATTCACACAAAACACACAGATGAGATAATAAAATTACAGTTAATTAAGTAATAGTTAATTAAGGATGAACTGGTGTAGAGTGAAATGATGATGTGATATGATACGTGTTACCAAAATGGTGAGTACTCTACACAGTCCATGTGTCTCTAAATGCTTCTCCTAGATATGAGGATTCACATGTATGCATAAAATGTCCCAAGTTGTTATACGTTATGTCGAATGGGGTATCTCTAAGTCGAGGACGTTCTGATGAATACTGTTGTCGTACGGAGAACGCTGACGAGATATTTATGTATATTCCTTCACTGTTTGAGTATATCTCTGTAGTGTGGATCAACAGTTAATAGTTGTCATATGAACAAAAGGTCTGTGGTCTAATCTCCCGACGGTACTGGTCAGACTGGATATCTTCACGAAATGTTAGTGATATGTAGACTCATAATCTTGCTATGTAGTCGTGATTCATATACTTTCGAGTCTGCTTCATAAAATGCGCTTAAGAGTGTGTTGCACGTGGTATAAATATGCGATTCCTCTTTTGAGCTCTTTTGCTTGACTTCAGATAATAATGATCTTTCGAGTGATTAGAGTTTATGATGACTCTGTATTGAACTTGTGATAACGATGTATTGAACTTGTGATAACTCTGTATTGAACTTGTGAGCAAGCAGTATATGGTGACGAAAAATGCTGCGTCCACCTTATGACTTGTGGGTGAGACAATATTCCTTTTAAATTGAGGAATGAAAGATGTCCTATGGCGAATTCTGCTAGCCAAATGTCCGTTTTTGATAACTTATTTCTGGTTAGACGTCAGACACGTTGCGTGTAGACTCAGACTTCTGATGAACTGAAGACACACAAAAGTCTTCGTAAGTTTTTCACATTTAACATCACTGGTTGACTTTCATTTAAACTACTGCTCATTATTCATCTCCCTCTCTCTGAGTTCAATTCTAATGATGTTAAATATCTTGTGCATGAGAGTGTGTGCATATGGGACTGTGATGATGATAAAGGTGAAATATGAACTATTAATTACCTTCTATCATCCTATTATCTTCTATGAAAATCTTCTGATTTTATTAATCAGTTATGCCAAGAATTATTTGAAACTTTATCTTCCGCACATTTTAGCTGTGAGGTTAAAATAAACAAAATTAAGAAAATGTATTAATATGTATAAGATCTACTAACCTTCTTTTCCCTTCGCAAAATCCTTTAAGAACACAATTAATCACAGAACTGAATTATCATCCACTCTGAATAAACACATGTATTAGGCTATGCGTTTTTGGGTTTGATCTCTTTCTCACAAGGTAAAAACCTGGACTGCCTCACTCTAGTAGATTATGCGGTATTATATATTTCTGGAAGTCACCCTGCCCAAGCTGGGCGTCCAATGTGTTCAACCCACGCTTGTCTGAACCGCAGCCACGTTTTCCCCTGGCCAATCTGGGCGTCCAATGTGGTGTCACAGAAATTACAGTTTGATTAGGATGACCATATGTGTTTTTACCAGATTTATCACGATACAATGTGGGCTTCAAATGATAATGTCAGGCATGTGGACTCAATCAAAGGACTTTATTTCCCCCGATGAAAGAACAAATGTGGTTCTCTAGATACCGGTCGCGAGTAATCACAACAATGAAATAGCAAATGTGGATCGCAAATATGAGATGAGAGAGCAAATGTCGGAGAAAATACAGTATGAAGAATGTAGGAAAAGATGGAGCAATAAGGCCTTTGCGCTCGTTTATCACAGTTAACATAAATAAATAAAAGGTTGTTGTTCATTAATAAATAGCCTTGAATTTAACACTAAGTCAGTTTTGATTATGAAATTATATCATAAGTCGCTATCATGATAGTGTGTCTAATTTTTTTGTAAATTAAAAAAAAATTGTCTTTATGCTAGTATTAATGCACGACGTATTTGACCCTTTCCCCTTTGTTCCTATTTTGCAGCAATTCGTTGGTCATGGCAATGCAGTGAATGAACTGAAATTCAAGCCCAGAGATAATAACCTTCTGTTGTCCGTCAGTAAAGGTAGACGCACATTATTTATTCTTTTATAGGTTCTTTTGTGTCTAAAAAGTACATTTATTTTTCCATCATACTTGTGCCAATTTAAACCTAACTGAAAGTTGACATGCAAGATAAAGAAACTACACAGCTTTTTCATAGAGTAGCTAGGAATCTTCTTCTTAGATCCTTAGCTGCTGACTGACAAAGAAATCTGTGGCCATAATGCCTAGTGGTGTCTTGTAGGGCAGCAACAAACTCACCAGTGTGCTTGGTCTGTGGCCATCCTTCATGCAGTGCCTCAACTCTGGTTCTCAGCCTCCACAAATTGTTTTTGGCAGCCTCTGTTTCACTTTCTGGGGGTCCATAGCTGTTGTTTTTTGGTAGCCTGTCTTTTGCCTTCCTGCTGGGGTCCAAGCAGTTCTGGTGATGGTGTCAGGATCTCTGCTGAGAACATGGTCAAGCTAATTCCAGCATCTGCCAGCTATGATGGTGTGCATATCTTCTTGACTGTGTCAGGGAATGTTACATTCAGAATCGTTATTTCCCTTTTTCGCCTCTTATAGAGCATGACAGCACCATTGCAGCTGATCCCCGTGCAAGAAACCTGCACCAAAGCATTTGTGTGCTCTTGCATCAGTGGTTTCTGTAGCAAGTTGTTGCACATGATGAGGTTCCCAGCCCCATACACAACCGTATATCAGTTACCTCTTATGACATGCCCCAGAGAGCAGAAGCCATATCCTTACTTTGTCTCCCTCAGAGAACCCCAGGAACTCTATGGGCCAAAACAGTCAACAGCCAGAGATGAAAGAAAGAGGAGATGGTTAGGACAGACCTTCAGAAAACAGTTAAGGAGTATAACCAGACATGCTTTTGATTGAAACACACAGAAGAAGATGAGAGTGGGCAGACCAAAGAGAACATGGAGAAAGCAACTGGCACCTCATGGAAAGGGCTGAAGAAGATAGGACACAAACTAGAAGCCAGTAATGAGCAACAGTTGAAGCCTCATGTTCCATGGGCAGCAAAACGAAATGTTGATAAGATAACAAAAACATTAGTCGCATTCACACCGTGTACTGCTTCAAGTTGGCAGAATAGATAAAACCAGGACTTTTTGTTGCTGCTTAACAAGGGCTGTTGAGCTTTTTGCTCTTTTACAGCAATACCAAGTTGTAGAGTGCTTGTTATTATGTACACTGTAGATTTAGGCATTTCCTGTGGTTTTTCTGCCATTCTGAAATGTGTTGAGTTGAATCCACGAGCTCCAGTTTCTCCAGCTTGGCTTGCATTTAAAGGATCATCACGTCTGGTCCCAAGCTAGGAGGAAGAAGCGTGTGGCATACCGTGCATTCCCTGCCATCCAAGGAGCTCTCGAATTATATGCAGAGCTAAAATACTATGCTCTGGTTCTGGGCTCTCCCAAGGAGCCGTCACATCCTACACAGAGTCACTTCTCAGCTCCCCCTGCCTATCATGGGGTCCATAGTGAGATCCTCCTGCATGCAGGCAACCATGTAAAAGCCAGAGTTACGTCTGGGGCTCAAGTGACTCCTCCAATCTTAGTGTGCAATTACTGGGTTCTCAACATTTTTCACTGCAGGGTGAATCTCTGGAAGTGTGTGGATGATTTCAAGAGTTAATGAGTGTGTAATTAGCCTCACAGGCAGGTTCACATCCATTCTTGAATACTGTAGCATTGTGCTTAGATGGTGGTCATATAAGGATGACTCCAGATATACCTCCATGCATAAAACCAGGAGTGAATTTGGAAGGTGCAACCTAGGTTGAGTGAGTTAAATTCCCAGTGTAGGCTGAAAAATCAATAGGAAGCTGACAATTGAGAGTCATGACCCAATCTAGCCCTCATCGCTTACACCCATGTAAAGGAAATAATAGTACATTAACACTTGTCTAATGCGTGGACTACATCTTATGTTCAGATTTCCTCCTTTTGTAATGCTGTGTAAAGGGTTTCCTTCTTCAGAGCTACTTGTATAATAATAATAGCCCCTTCAGTCATAACCAACTATGGGAATGCGCCCCTCAGGTGACAGCCCTTAGCTGCTTATTTTCCTGGTGTTCCTTTTGGCGTTTTCTCCTCTCTTCTGCTTGCTGTGCGAGCTCCTGTTCGGCCAGTCTGATGGTGCGCCATAGATAGCATTGCCACTTGGTGCGATCGGCAGCTTCATCCTCCCAGGTTGCTGGATTTATGTCCTGTGCCCTCATGTCTCTCTTGTACACATCTTTGAATCTCAGCTGCGGTCGCCCAACTGTTCTTTTGCCATCTGCCAGTTGTCTGTAGAAGATATCTTTCGGGATGCAACCATCTTCCATGCAGTGGACATGGCCAAGCCAGCGTAGTCTGCGCTGTCTAAGCAGTGTATACATGATTTGAAGGCCAGCACATGACAACACCTCGACATTTGTCACTTTATCTTTCCACGAAATACCGAGGACATGGGCGTAGACACCGTAGATGGAAGGTATTGAGCCTCTTTCTTGCTTAGCAAAGGTTGTCCATGTCTCGCTGCCATATAGAAGTGTGCTGGTGATGCAGGCGGTATATACCGCAGCTTTGGTCTTCATTGGGAGTTTCCCCAAACATGCGCTGTGAGGTGGGCAACGGTGGCTGTCAATTTCTATGTCCGGAGAGATTTGCCGTTGATGGTAGACCCCAGGTATGTGAAGTGATGCACCACTGCCAATTCATAGTTATTGATAGTGATAACTGGTGCAACATGCACATCCCGACTCATCACATTTGTTTTCTTTAGACTTGTTGTGAGGCCAAAGTCCTTGCATGCTTGCTACTTGTATATTTTTTGAAATATCACATTATTATAATAAAGCTACCGGATCATCTCTTCATAGTAATTATCCGATCCAGTAAGAAAGTGTGCCATACATTTTGTCATATATTTGTAAAACAGGCTAAATGATCAGCATCCCTTTTAAAATCTTTTTAGTTATTATATTTTTATCAAACAACCCTGTCCCCTGTGTTTTTTCCCCCGGGGTTATCTTATGAGACACAGAAGGAATATGACAACTGCTTCCTCAGACATACAAGGCGACTAATATGAGGTTGCGTATAGGGGCAGGCAACTCCCATCATGTAGAACAAAGTTACACAAACCACTGCTGCAAGAGCATGTGAAGGCTTCCTGCAAGGGGAACAACCACGGTGGTGGTTCCATAGGACAATAATGATGAAACAACTCTGATATACTGGCTTTAGTCGGATATTTCTAGATGACATCATTCTTTCTTTCTTGTTAGATCATGATCTAAGGATATGGAATGTGAAAACAGGAGTCTGTGCTGTCATTTTTGGGGGTGTGGATGGACACAGGGATGAAGCATTAAGCGCTGTGAGTAAATACATGACAATTTTACATTTATGTTTTATGAAAGTCTGTTGACATTAAATAACTCTTTAACCTCAGCTCCCTAAGGAGCATAAGCCTTTAATAACTTCATGCCAAGCTTTCGTGTCCTATGCCATCCATTCTTCTTTGTACACTCTCAGACGTCTGCGTGAATATATTCAAAGAAAGTAGTGGTGAGCTTGAGGCTATTTGCATCTCCATAGATTTTTTTTCTAGCAATGGTACTGGTGTCGGCCATATGTGCTTTCTCTGTTGCTCATATGTTAGGCATCTTTGAAGCAGATGTTTCAGCAGTCATTTTATCTATGTCACAGTTACTCTCATCAGAAGTTCCTATCTTTATCTTGTTTTGAATAGATGGTTTTCTAATTTGTTGTGGCCCGTGCAGAGTCTGAAGATTACCACCTGTTCACTTCTGTTGAGTTGGTAGTATGCATCATTTTGTGTGTGGCCTGGATGCTCTGCATCCCATTTGTTCTTTTATCTGATTCTGATAAAACTCTTTGCCTTTTCAAAAGTTATGCTTGTATCAGATTGAGATAGCTATACACCTTCCTTTGCCAAACTGTCAGCCTCTTTATAATGCGCATGATGAATAAACAGACACTATTTTTCTGAACATAATCATTGCCCAAAGAAAACTTTTTTGGGATGGTCATCACAAAAATGCACAAAATCTAGCTTTTTTTTTACAATTTCCCTTTGTGTTCTAGTGAGTACCAGAAATGCTTCTGAGATATGGTAAAGGTAAAGGATCCCGTTACACGCCCATTGAGGCATATTAGTAATATGGTGTTAGGCCCATATTTTCTTGCCCATCGGCACACTAGGGGTGATGTGGTCAACATCACGCCGGCTGCCTTAACCTTCCCAGAGTTGCTCTGGTACCCTATTCATGAGGCTGGGTCGACCTCAGAGCCGTTTGCGGTCTAAAAAATCCCACCTCAACTGGGGATTGAACCATGGACCACTGAGTTAGGAAGCCAGTGCGCTAACCACTGTGCTACCACGGCTCCCAACTTCTGAGATATGGAGTGATTAATAATTATGAACATAAATATTTCTTTTTTGCTTTTGATGGTGCATGGAGCCACCACAACTGCTCCCCCTCCCTCCCTTGCCAGAAGCCTGCGTCAAAGCATTCATGTGCTCCTGTTGTTTCTGTAGCAATTTGTTTTATATGATAAGGTTGCCAGCCTCATACACAAGCCTCGTATTGGTCGCCTCCTTCAACATGGCTGACGGAGCAGAACTTCCTGTTCTTTCTTTTACTCCTCAAGAGATCCCCAGGAACTACTCGGGGTACAACTACAACACCTCCAGCATTTCTGTGTGGTCTGTACTCATGATACAAGTTGATACTCGGGTACAACTACAACACCTCCAGCATTTCTGTGTGGTCTGTACTCATGATACAAGTTGATACTCGGGTACAACTACAATATCTCCAGCATTTCTGTGTTGTCTGTACTCATGATACAAGTTGATACTCGGGTACAACTACAATACCTCCAGCATTTCTGTGTGGTTTGTACTCATGATACAAGTTGATACTCGGGTACAACTACAACACCTCCAGCATTTCTGTGTGGTCTGTACTCATGATAAAAGTTGATACTTGGGTGCAACTACAACACCTCCAGCATTTTGGTGTGGTCTGTACTCATGATACAAGTTGATACTCGGGTACAACTACAATACCTCCAGCATTTCTGTGTGGTCTGTACTCATGATACAAGTTGATACTCGGGTACAACTACAACACCTCCAGCATTTCTGTGTGGTCTGTTCTCATGATACAAGTTGATACTTGGGTACAACTACAATACCTCCAGCATTTCTGTGTGGTTTGTACTCATGATACAAGTTGATACTCAGGTACAACTACAATACCTCCAGCATTTCTATGTGGTCTGTACTCATGATACAAGTTGATACTTGGGTACAACTACAACACCTCCAGCATTTCTGTGTGGTCTGTACTCATGATAAAAGTTGATACTTGGGTGCAACTACAACCCTCCAGCATTTTGGTGTGGTCTGTACTCATGATACAAGTTGATACTCGGGCACAACTACAATACCTCCAGCATTTCTGTGTGGTCTGTACTCATGATACAAGTTGATACTCGGGTACAACTACAATACCTCCAGCATTTCTGTGTGGTTTGTACTCATGATACAAGTTGATACTCGGGTACAACTACAACACCTCCAGCATTTCTGTGTGGTCTGTACTCATGATACAAGTTGATACTTGGGTACAACTACAACACCTCCAGCATTTCTGTGTGGTCTGTTCTCATGATACAAGTTGATACTTGGGTACAACTACAATACCTCCAGCATTTCTGTGTGGTTTGTACTCATGATACAAGTTGATACTCAGGTACAACTACAATACCTCCAGCATTTCTGTGTGGTCTGTACTCATGATACAAGTTGATACTCGGGTACAACTACAACACCTCCAGCATTTCTGTGTGGTCTGTACTCATGATAAAAGTTGATACTTGGGTGCAACTACAACACCTCCAGCATTTTGGTGTGGTCTGTACTCATGATACAAGTTGATACTCGGGTACAACTACAATACCTCCAGCATTTCTGTGTGGTCTGTACTCATGATCCAAGTTGATACTTGGGTACAACTACAACACCTCCAGTATTTCTGTGTGGTCTGTACTCATGATACAAGTTGATACTTGGGTACAACTACAACACCTCCAGCATTTCTGTGTGGTCTGTACTCATGATACAAGTTGATACTTGGGTACAACCACAAAACCTTGAGCATTTCTGTGTGGTCTGTACTCATGATACAAGTTGATACTTGGGTACAACTACAATACCTCCAGCATTTCTGTGTGGTCTGTACTCATGATACAAGTTGATACTCGAGTACAACTACAACACCTCCAGCATTTCTGTGTGGTCTGTACTCATGATATAAGTTGATGCTCGGGTACAACTACAACACCTCCAGCATTTCTGTGTGGTCTGTACTCATGATACAAGTTGATACCTGGGTACAACTACAATACCTCTAGCATTTTTGTGTGGTCTGTACTCATGATACAAGTTGATACTCGAGTACAACTACAACACCTCCAGCATTTCTGCGTGGTCTGTACTCATGATATAAGTTGATGCTCGGGTACAACTACAACACCTCCAGCATTTCTGTGTGGTCTGTACTCATGATACAAGTTGATACTCGGGTACAACCACAAAACATCCAGCATTTCTGTGTGGTCTGTACTCATGATACAAGTTGATACTCGGGTACAACTACAACACCTTTAGCATTTCTGTGTGGTCTGTACTCATGATACAAGTTGATACTCGGGTACAACTACAACACCTCCAGCATTTCTGTGTGGTCTGTACTCATGATACAAGTTGATACTCGGGTACAACTACAACACCTCCAGCATTTCTGTGTGGTCTGTACTCATGATACAAGTTGATACTTGGGTACAACTACAACACCTCCAGCATTTCTGTGTGGTCTGTACTCATGATACAAGTTGATACTAGGGGTACAACTACAACACCTCCAACATTTCTGTGTGGTCTGTACTCATGATACAAGTTGATACTCGGGTACAACTACAACACCTCCAGCATTTCTGTGTGGTCTGTACTCATGATAAAAGTTGATACTTGGGTGCAACTACAACACCTCCAGCATTTCTGTGTGGTCTGTACTCATGATACAAGTTGATACTCTGGTACAACTACAATACCTCCAGCATTTCTGTGTGGTCTGTACTCATGATACACGTTGATACTCGGGTACAACTACAATACCTCCAGCATTTCTGTGTGGTCTGTACTCATGATACAAGTTGATACTTGGGTACAACTACAACACCTCCAGCATTTCTGTGTGGTCTGTACTCATGATACAAGTTGATACTCGGGTACAACTACAACACCTCCAGCATTTCTGTGTGGTCTGTACTCATGATACAAGTTGATACTTGGGTACAACTACAATAGCTCCAGCATTTCTGTGTGGTCTGTACTCATGATACAAGTTGATACTTGGGTACAACTACAATACCTCCAGCATTTCTGTGTGGTCTGTACTCATGATACAAGTTGATACTCGGGGTACAACTACAACACCTCCAGCATTTCTGTGTGGTCTGTACTCATGATACAAGTTGATACTTGGGTACAACTACAACACCTCCAGCATTTCTGTGTGATCTGTACTCATGATACAAGTTGATATTTCTGTGTGGTCTGTACTCATGATACAAGTTGATACTCGGGTACAACTACAACACCTCCAGCATTTCTGTGTGGTCTGTACTCATGATACAAGTTGATACTTGGGTACAACTACAACACCTCCAGCATTTCTGTGTGGTCTGTACTCGTGATACAAGTTGATACTCTGGTACAACTACAACACCTCCAGTATTTCTGTGTGGTCTGTACTCATGATACAACTTGATACTTGGGGTACAACTACAATACCTCAGCATTTCTGTGTGGTCTGTACTAATGATACAAGTTGATACTC
The DNA here is from genome assembly GCA_024509875.1 of Oreohelix idahoensis. Taxonomy (NCBI): domain Eukaryota; kingdom Metazoa; phylum Mollusca; class Gastropoda; order Stylommatophora; family Oreohelicidae; genus Oreohelix; species Oreohelix idahoensis. Next base: position 123,790 of record JAMPIV010013399.1, on the reverse strand, counting down.
GGGTACAACTACAATACCTCCAGCATTTCTGTGTGGTCTGTACTAATGATACAAGTTGATACTCGGGTACAACTACAACACCTCCAGCATTTCTGTGTGGTCTGTACTCATGATACAAGTTGATACTCGGGTACAACTACAACACATCCAGCATTTCTGTGTGGTCTGTACTCATGATACAAGTTGATACTCGGGTACAACTACAACACCTCCAGCTTTTCTGTGTGGTCTGTACTCATGATACAAGTTGATACTTGGGATACAACTACAACACCTCCAGCATTTCTGTGTGGTCTGTACTCGTGATCCAAGACGATGATGAACTTAGCTTCATTTCTGATATTTTCTGTGGTTAAAATTGAATTACTGTAATCAACAGTTTTCATTCAGTAGGCAAATTGTTTCCATTTCATTTTCGAACAATTATAAAATCAGCATTGTTTTATTTTCTAATATTGTGTGCAGGACTTTAATCTCAGTGGAACAAAGATTGTGTCGTGTGGAATGGACCATTCCCTAAAAATCTGGAATCTGGAAAAACCTGAAATTAAAAAGGCCTTGGAGGATTCCCATACCTACAGTGCATCAAAAAGTGATCAGTATGTTGGTTTATCTTACCCACTATTTTTGCGTACAATTTTTTTTATTGTCAATCAGTGTCTTTTAAAATTCTTTTTTTAAAACCATTTGTTAAGGTCGTACTTTTTATATTAGTGTTTGTTGTTTGTTATTTTGCTGATGCTGCTTACTGCTTTACTCTGGCAACCTTTGTTTGATGAATGTGATATATTTGTTACCATCATGATTACTCTTGCTGCAAAAGTTATATTTATCTTTAGCTTCTCTGATATTTTATTTACACATTTGTAATGTATTTGTTATCATCAATACACCGGCACCAATCAGACATTCTTCCAAGGTCACCAGTAACCCTTCTGGAATATTATTATTAATTTACCTCCCTCAGTTTTGTCAACCCTTCTCAAATACTCATAATGGAGCTCTGGTTCTTATCTCAATTTTGCCCAGTCCTTTTAGAACATTATTCATAATTTATCCCCCGTTCTTATCTCAATTTTGGCAGTCCTTCTTTAATATTATTCATAACTGAGCCATAGTTCTTTTGTCAATTTAGTCAGTCCTTCTACATCTAGAATATTATTCACAATTTATCCCCAGTTCTTATGTCAATTTTCTGATGTCAGTTTTGTTAGTCATTATATTGCGTAGTCTACATCTGTCATCTTGCCGTAACTATGCCTTTTCTTCTTCTTCGTCCTGAAAAGGACGTTGGTTGCGTTGTGTCCATTTACAGCGAAGCTGCGATATTTGCGCCTTTCGGCCAACACATCCGACTTCAGCACGGCATTTTTGGGACCGGGTTAGCCTTCCCTCTTCGATCCCTACTTACTCAGCCAGACAGCAGTGATGCAGCATGTTTCCAGGACCACCACTTGGAGCTGGAGTAGGGTCTTGTCAGCTCTGGTTCGCTGACCCTGATGCAAGCAGTCTAGCTATGGGTCGCTAAGTGCATTTCTCACTGTTGACGCGTCTTAGGTCCCAACTATGCCTTTTCAACAAGATGCTCTCTGATGGCTGAAAATGAGATTTCTTCCTTTCTTGTTTTAGTTGTTGGTTGTTATCCTTCATGTCCATATCTAAACATTATCATGTAATGTGTTTCCACATCTTAGAAGGCTTCATGACCATGAACTTTTAATCTTTATGTTTACTATTACAACAGACCATTCCCAACTGAGTCCTGCCATTTCCCAGATTTCTCAACACGAGATATTCACAGAAACTACGTTGACTGTGTTCGCTGGCTTGGTAATCTGGTTTTATCAAAAGTAAGTAAGAGGAAGATTGTTGAGACTGAAGTGGTAAATTAGCAGCAATAACTGTTGTTATAAACTACCATTGTTTATATAAGTATTAATGGAGCCGCGCTGGTGTAATGGTTACCACACTGCGCGGGTGATCCAGGTTCAAGCCCGGCGAGAACATTTGAAGCAGTGTCGTCGACCGGGATTTGGACTGGATTAATTCGAGCCCTTGCGAAGACATTTGAAGAAGTGTCGTCGACCAGGGACTGGAATAACCTGAACGGCTCCTGAACTGATCCAGCTCTAATGGGTACCCTCCGAAGACGGCGAGTATCTGCCTGAATGGCGAGGGGACACCTGTCAGTGTACAGGGAAAATAGGATACTCACGTAAAAATCAGTCTCAGGTTTAGACATACTAACCTGAGATTTCGCCTCAAGTAATAGCAGGCGTACGAAAAAAATATAAGTAATTCTTCTTTTTTGTTAAATACCATGCTTGATGGCAACGGTGATCATGTCTCTCCATAACTTCCTGTCTGCAGTGCTATTTATCATTTCTGTTGTTGACTTCCTTCTATGCAATGTTGTCAAACTGTGTAATATCATCTCTCTTTATGCAACCAACGTCCTTTTCAGGATGAACGAGGAAGGAAGAAGAAGATCTCTCTTTATTGTCTTCTCTTTCGTTTAATCTTTCCTGTTGTCACGATATATTCCATCTTTCTTCTTCTCATAACAGGCCCAAAGAAAGTCCATTGCTTCCTTCTAACTTGACCAATAGGCTTTCTTTGTACATCCGCATCTTTTCAGGACATCCTCTTTACTGTTTTTAGCTGTTCATTATATTTTTAACATTTTTTAATATAAGTAATTGTCAGCATTATTTTAAAAAATGAGTTTGGCTAATATTCATATGAGATCACCAAAGATTTAATAACACAAACTTAATATGATGATGATTTGCACTGCATCGCCTCACCTAAGTCCTCAGTGTTTCTGTATGAAAAATATTATACTTTTAGAAACAAAACATTTAGCTAAAGAATTAGACTGAACAAAATGTATAACATTTTATATATCAAGCGGGCCACCTAAAAACTCTTAGAGGTCCACCGGTGGACCGTGCTCTCCATCTTGCCGACCCTTGGTTTGAAGCATTTATTCTTTTGAATATTTCCAGTCTTGTGAGAACTGTATTGTGTGCTGGAGACCAGGCAGCCATCATGATTGTCCCAAAGTAAAGGCAGATGACAAGGAGGGTGTCTGGGTGCTGCACAGATTTGAATATAAAGAATGTGAGATCTGGTACATGAGATTTTCCTTGGATTACAATCAGCAGGTTTGTTCCTTGGTGTTGGAGAAAATGATTTGTTATCTCTTGTGAATAAAATTACATTTTAAACAATTTTTATTTTCTATACAGGTAACCTACCCTGTTGTGTCGTTTCTCAGAGTCACTGAGCAACGAAGGCTTAAAGCCAGTTCTCTCACAGTCATGTTGTAAGGGGTTGCTTATATGAGGTTGTGCATGGAGCTGCATCATTTAAAGACATTGATACATAAACCACCACTGCTATAGCATATTAATACTTTGACTTAGGTTTCCTTCATGGAGGCTATCTGAGGTTTCCTTCATGGAGGCTATCTGAGGTTTCCTTCATGGAGGCTTTCTGAGGTTTCCTTCATGGAGGCTATCTGAGGTTTCCTTCATGGAGGCTATCTGAGGTTTCCTTCATGGAGGCTATGAGGTTTCCTTCATGGAGGCTATCTGAGGTTTCCTTCATGGAGGCTATCTGAGGTTTCCTTCATGGAGGCTATCTGAGGTTTCCTTCATGAAGGCTATCTGAGGTTTCCTTCATGGAGGCTATCTGAGGTTTCCTTCGTGGAGGCTTTCTGAGGTTTCCTTCATGGAGGCTATCTGAGGTTTCCTTCATGGAGGCTATCTGAGGTTTCCTTCATGGAGGCTATCTGAGGTTTCCTTCATGGAGGCTATCTGAGGTTTCCTTCATGGAGGCTTTCTGAGGTTTCCTTCATGGAGGCTTTCTGAGGTTTCCTTCATGGAGGCTTTCTGAGGTTTCTTTCATGGAGGCTTTCTGAGGTTTCCTTCATTGAGGCTATCTGAGGTTTCCTTCATGGAGGCTTTCTGAGGTTTCCTTCATAGAGGCTTTCTGAGGTTTCCTTCATTGAGGCTATCTGAGGTTTCCTTCATGGAGGCTTTCTGAGGTTTCCTTCATGGAGGCTTTCTGAGGTTTCCTTCATGGAGGCTTTCTGAGGTTTCCTTCATGGAGGCTATCTGAGGTTTCCTTCATGGAGGCTATCTGAGGTTTCCTTCATGGAGGCTTTCTGAGGTTTCCTTCATGGAGGCTATCTGAGGTTTCCTTCATGGAGGCTATCTGAGGTTCCCTTCATGGAGGCTATCTGAGGTTTCCTTCATGGAGGCTATCTGAGGTTTCCTTCATGGAGGCTTTCTGAGGTTTCCTTCATGGAGGCTATCTGAGGTTTCCTTCATGGAGGCTATCTGAGGTTTCCTTCATGGAGGCTATCTGAGGTTTCCTTCATGGAGGCTATCTGAGGTTTCCTTCATGGAGGCTTTCTGAGGTTTCGTTCATGGAGGCTATCTGAGGTTTCCTTCACGGAGGCTATCTGAGGTTTCCTTCACGGAGGCTATCTGAGGTTTCCATCACGGAGGCTATCTGAGGTTTCCTTCATGGAGGCTATCTGAGGTTTCCTTCATGGAGGCTATCTGAGGTTTCCTTCATGGAGGCTATCTGCGATGGTGCATATTACACACTATTTGAGAGTCTGATTACTTGCAACTTTCATTTGAAATGTTTTGAAGTCTCTTATCAGTAAAATGTTGTGAGTAGTCTATTTTCAATGTCTTCTGACATCATCAGCACCATCATGTTGTTGTTTGACTGGGGCTGCTGAACTTGTCAATCTTTTGCAGCCAGTGCTAAGTTGAAGAATCCATAAAGTGGTGTGGTTGTTATACAGGCTTGATGTACTTTAACTATATTTTCATATTGTAGTTCTCTTGGATCGTAATGTTCGATATCAACTGTTTACTACAATCTTCTGCTTTCTAAATTTTCTCTTTATTTCCACTACCAAAATGTCATATGCTGATTCTGTACTTAAGTAATTTGTAATTCGTACAGTATCTCTGTAGAGGTGTCAGTGTCTGCTTTGATGCCCTCTGCTGGAATGTAATCTAGGCTAGCAGTTTTTCCATCTGTGGGAAGTTTTGTGGATTTCTTTGTTCCATGCTTATTTGATTTTCCACATTTAATTTGTAATTCCTAAGTAGTTTAATTTTAACCATTTCAAATATTTTTATGGTCTGGATTTTGATATGAAAGCCTGAACATGTTATATTGTTTCAGTATGGTCGTTGTTCATGAAGGCAAAAAAATTAACATTTTTAACTTTCACACTTTTGGTGTATTCTGAAACAGATCATGGCTCTAGGGAACCAGGTTGGTCATATCTTTGTGTGGGACCTTGATGTTGATGATCCAACACAAACCAAGTAAGTGGCTGACTTCATGTTAAGTTTTCATATATCAGCAAAGTTGGAGGAACAAACAACGATATAAAGATACAAAAAGTAAGAGGAGCTTTCATTGCTTTGGCAAATATATGGAGATCAAAAGAAATCAAGTCGGACATGAAAATTTGAATCTTCAACTCAAGAACCCAAGTCATTGCTATTGCTATTGTATGACTCTCAAACATGAACAACAAAAACAACTAAATAGCTACAGACTTTCATAAATAGATGCTTGCTTAAATAGAAGGATTGAAATGGTGCGACAAAGTCACCACTGTGGAACTTATGACAAGAATCAGACGTACCAGTGGAACAAAAGATAAAAAGACGCTAAAGATGGATATGACCTGCACTGAGGAAATCTGTTGATAGGATATGTTTGTTAAAGGCCCATGCTTCTTGATGAGCTAAAGAGTAACAAATGAATGAATGAAACTAGATTTTAAAACAAACAAAAATATATATATATAAATTTTTTTTAAATGACGTGCTAGGTGCATGAGAGCAAGGGGTATTGAAAAATATTTAATATGTTTCAGACCATGACATGTTTTTTTAAGTTGAACATACTTGTAAGACAATGGTTGACAACTTGCCTTGTTTGTTATATTATTTGCTTTCAGATCAGGTGTCCATGTTTCTTGAGCACTGCACTGATTATGTTTGTTTTGTTCTACTACATTCTCTTTGTCTTAATTAGCTCATTTTTTTAATTTAAAAAAAATATGCCCTAGCTACCTCGCATTGTGTTTTCTGCCAATCTTTTTTTTTTTGCTTTTCATTGAGTTCTCGATAACCTCTCGTGTTCAGTATTTCTTGTAAGTTCCATCTTTTTTCATACACCAACTTTTCATCTTATACGCTCATTTGTTCTAGATTTTCTGTGTCTGTGCATTATTTTATTTTAAAAAAACTGAGCATGTTCTAACCATCCCAGTGTATATTTGATTTCATTTGCTCAGGTTTGTTTAACCAACGTTTCTCTTGCACCAACAAAATCAGCAGTCCATATTTCCCAAAGTTGTGCATTTTGTTTTTAGGATAGTGTCATCTTTTCTCAGGTATCTAATACCTTTCTAGGAAACAAGACAAAATCAAATTAGTAGATAGGTTAATTGATTTTGGGTTGGGACTACTTACATTGTCACAGTCACAATGTGAATGGTTAGAACACATTCAAACTGAACAAATGCTTATAGTCTTGGGCTGTACGAGAAATACCCCCATTGTGACAATGAGGTACATGCTTGGATTTCTCCAGACATGGTTTGGCCCTGGCAAAAACCTTTATGCGTGTAACCACAGATAAAAGACGCCCCCTGCATGGGAACATTGCTGACATCAAAAGAATGAGAATTAAGAGAGGGATGTCATGAATGGCACAGGCAGATGCAAGTGTTGGGCAGTTGCCCACAGTTGGAAAAATATTCAAGGGGGAACAGTTGAGTAAAATGGGAGAGAACTGGACAAACTACCAGAAAGTCGCCATCATCACCTTTGGCAGGGAGTCTAGAGATTGGTGTTGTGGAAAAGCAGAACTGGAAATTAACCAGCTGATAAATGATCATTCTGGGGATGATGATGCCATAGCATTCACTCATGGTCCTGTTCTCCATGGTGGGAAATCAGGATGGGGCTTCTCTGCTAGGGTAAGGGGCATGGGGCATCGCTGAACAGCAGAGTTTACCTGACAACAACCTCCAGTTTGAGAATGAAGATAGAGGAATCTACTGCAGCCCAGAGATGGCTGAATCTACATTAACCAGGGCCGCTATTGTATCATACTCTCAATCCATTCTTCAATAGATCCACTGTGGATGGCTACGACATGAATGGAAAACTTCAGATTAAGGCCTCAACCCTTCAGGAACTGGTGTGGATCTACTGCCATAGTCATACAGGTGTACGTGGCAATGAGAGAGCAGACAGACTAGCCTCGAGAGCATCCATAGTGGCTACATTTGATTTGGATAAGGGAGAGATAATAATAACAATTAATGATCACCTGTTAGAGGCCGACTGCAATAAGTGAATCAACACAATTCAGACAGCAGGAATTTGGCATCAAACGTTGTGGTTGTTTAGCTGAGTGTCTTGCTCTTTCACAGCCAATACCAAGTTAAAGACTCCTTGGTATTATCTACACTGTAGATCTAGGCTTTTCTTATGGCTTTTCTGCCATTCTGAAACGTGCTGAGTTAAAGTCATAAGCTCCATTTTCTCCAGCTTGGCTTGCATTTAAAGGATCATCACATCTGGTCCCAAGCTTGGATGAAGAAGAGTGTGACTTCTCCATTCAAGGGGGCTCTCCAAATATGCTTCTTTTTTTATCCTTAGCCGCCGACCGTCAAAGCAGTCAGTGGCCATCATGCCTGGTGACGTCTTGTAGGGCAGCAACAAATTGATTCCACTTTGCTCGGTCGGTGGCCATCCTTCGTACAGTGCCCCAACTCTGGTTCATTCTTTGCAACTCAGCCTCCACAGTCCTCTGCCATGTTGTTTTTTGGTCGGCCTCTCTTTCGTTTTCCTTCAGGGGTCCATAGCATAGCTGTTCTTGTGATAGCATTGGGGTCTCTTCTGAGGACATGGCCAACCCAACTCCAGCGTCTGCCAGCTATGATGGTGTGCATGTCCTCTTGCATGCTTCGAGTAAGCAGATCTTGGTTGGTGATGGTATTCGGCCAAAAGATTCGGAGAATTTTTCTTAGGCATGTTGTGTGAAAAGAGGACAATTTTGACATTTCCTTCTCTGTTACTCTCCAGCTTTCCGCACCATAGAGAAGCACAGAAAGCACACAGCTCTGATATAATCTTAATTTTGTGCTTGTGCTGTACTGAGAGGACTTCCAGATGTTGTTGAGACTAGCAAAGGCTGTTCTCGCTTTATTCATTCTGTTCCCAAGCTTGGATGAAGCAGCGTGTGACTTCCCCTCCATTCAAGGGGGCTCTCCAACTATGCAGAGCTAAAATATTGTACTCTGGTTCTGGGCTCTCCCAAGGATTTCTCATGTTCTACACAGAGCCACTTCTCAGCTCCCCTGGTCTATCATGCAGCCAATCAGGAAAGAAGCCAAAGTTAAGTCTGGGACTCAAGTGACTTCTTCTAGCTTAGTGTGCAATACTGGGGTCTCGACATATCTCACCACAGGGAGAATCTCTGAAAGTGTGTGATGATTTCAAGAGTCAGTAAGGGTGTAATTAGCCTCACAGACAGAGGTTCACTACTACATCTGTTTACTATAGCATTTTGCTTAGCTAGGGGTCATATAAGGATGTCTCCAGATAAGCGGACATCAAGCGTAAAACTAGCAGAGATGGACATATGAGAGGATGGGTCAGGCATGTATACAACCATTGCACTACAGGAACATTAATGTCTTATCCTTCGACATTTGCTGAGGGAGACTGAGCACCTATGGGTTGACCCAGAGTGCAGTGATGTCGATTCCGAATAATAGTAAGTAGATAGGCTCTTCACACCTAGATTTATTCATTCTGCTCAACCTATATATTATTGTACATAAACTTACTTACTTAATTACTTAGTCATTTCTCTTCTACCATGGGGTGTAGAGGCTTGCCAGAGAGAGCACCATACTATCCTATCAGATGTCTTCCTCCTGGCCTGGTTCTAATCTAGTCCTTGGTCCTTCAGAGATTGTCTAAAGTTGTCCTCCCAGTGAACTCTGGTATGTCCTGGAGGTCTGGGTCCCTGGCTCTTAGTTTCCCATATTTGTCGTGGTAGCCGATCTCCCATTCTGCTGACACGGCTAAATTATCATAATTGCGACTGTTCTACTTGGGCCTGCAGGGCTGCATAAACTTACTGTCCTTAATTCTGCATATATATATATATATATATATATAAATATACATATATATATATATATATATATATATATATATATATATATATATATATATATATATATATAGTTTGTAAATATTTATTTATATAAATGTGTAAATGCATATATCATACAGATTTGCCAAACTGTCTCATCACAAGTGCAATGCTGCCATTCGACAAACTGCTCTCTCCAAGGATGGAAACATCCTGCTAGCTGTAAGCGATGATGGTAGCATCTGGAGATGGGACCGCATCAAGTGACCTTCAGTATTTGTTGTCGTGAAGTTTCTACCATTTGTGTTATAAAGTTTGTTGTGATGTAATGAGAAGTAACAAATGTTCTTAACAGATTTGTGCCCTGAGTAGTTGGTGGATGTCTCTTATAAGATGAGCAAAGAAAGGGATTACTGCTCCCTTGGGCATGTCATTAGAGGGAACTAATGAGGTTGTGTATGAGGCTGGCAACCTCATTGTATAAAATAAATTGCGGCAGAAACGACCATTGCAGACGCACATGAATGATTTGTTGCAGGCTGTTCTAATTTTGGCCGATAACGCACTGTTAAGAATTTTTAAAAATAGGAATGGTGTTGATTTCAAGATATGTGGAGATACCATTCTTCTTCTTCTTGTTTGCTCATTAAGGAGTATGGGGTTACTAGTACATCTGGCCACCTTGCAGGAAACGTGCCATAAGCCCTTCTTGTGCCCTGTTGATTGTGTCTGTTGTAAGAAAATTCTTCAGTGGAGTTTCTGGCTCAACGTATTCTTACCAGGATTTACTATGCTCTCCTTTTACAGCTCTTATCACTTTCCTTTTTTTTTTTTTATGTGTTTAGCTTAGCTCTTACCTTCTTTTCTTTGCATTTTTGGTTTGTTTGTTCCCTGACGAAGACCTTGTGGTCGTAACGTTGAAAATATCTGAATTATTTTTCCTTGTAAGGTTTATTTTATCAGTTTTTGTTTACCCCAAAGCAGCATATGTAGCAACATGTTGTTAAGATTAGAGCACATTTTTTTAATAACATGAGCTGTCAATTTTTCTACACTTAATAAATTTTAAAATTAAAGTCTATATGATTTATGTTAGAAAAGATATTTTTTTACGTGGAAAGTGACACAGCATGGTGTAAAATGATCATCAGAAGCTGAGTCACTGGCTAGCACGCATTGTGGTTTTTAACATCTTTACATTCTTACGTAGTGTCTGATTGGCTAAGCAGTTAGAGCACTTGCCTATCAGTGGAAACCATATCCGGTTTCAGGATCGAAAACTAGTAGCGTCAAACTCCATTCTACCCAGCTGTAAATGGGTACCTGACTCTGCTCTTGACTTAGGGAAGGCAAAGGTAGCATAGAAGGAAACTGGCTACCCCACCTCATGACGTTATACCTAATATAGTGAAGTCTGTCACACTTCACTCCCTTATGGCAGTATCTGCTATGAAACTACCTTTACTGTTACATTCATATAGAGGTACACCCATTTGGGTCCTTATTTACTAGCGTCATTTTTTTGTGTTTTTGTATTTGAAGAATGGACAACCACCACTTGCTGTGATTCCAGTTTAGTCCCTACAGTTAAGTTCCTTGGCCAGGCTCTTGAGAGAGAGATGGCAAAAATGTAATATTCCAGTAAATGAAATCAACAGTCACAGGAATATAAATTCCATGTGTCTGCTAATGAGGCCTTCTGCTTCGCTGTATTGATAAAAAATATGGCAGAATTGGATTGGAAAAGAAAGAAAACCAAATATAATGTACATTTTATAAACTTGACTTCTGGGTGTTACATGTAGAATGCATGACGTTCAGAAACATTGGTACATTGTGCTAAGCATCAGGGCAAATGGGCGCACTTGAGCTGAAGAAAAGACAATCTAGAATAAGTAGAAAAAATAAATGACAAATCTACCAAACAGAGGAGTGGGGTGAAAAACAGAACAGCAAACAGCTGACAAAGCATTGTGGTAGATAATGTATGTCAGTTGTTCCCAAACTTTTTTTTGGATCACCTTGGCTTCTAGTGAACCTTCCCGTAACCCTTATTCAATATGAGAGGAAATAAATTCTAGAGTTCACCATGCATATGCGCAAAAGAAAATAAATAAACAGTTTAATAAATTTTGCATAAAGACAATTTTATTTGGTACATTACAATGTTTTTCAGTAGCACAAATATGTTATTTTTATCAGAACAGAGCAAAATTAATTAGTGAGACCTTTTGTTTAGATTTTTTTTTGTCAGGCAAAAGTTTCATTCTTAGTACAGTTTTTCAAATTTCATTCTTAGTACAGTTTTTCAAAGAGATAATTTGTATCTTGTTTTGGATTTGATTGAGAACAGTACACAACTGTTTTCACTAAAAACAGTATGGCTTTTTTTTTTTAATATTTCAGTAGGATAATATGATTATTGACCATATATCGTGGAAGTACGCATACTTCAGGTTGGTAACCCCTGAAGTACATCTTAGCTGTGTTTGTGTTATTCATTTTAAAGAACTCATTTGGGGTTTCAGATTTCACTAATAAGAGTTGCTGATGCTTGGCTTTGAGATGTAATCTCATGCCATCATAGTTTTGGGCAATCATCATCATTTCACATTTTGCTTGCTTGGAGAATGAAGCCACCACTGTGTGGTCGATTTATAAGATGCCTGCATCAGAGCATTCACAGAATCTTACAGTGGTGTGTTCTGTGGCAATTTGTTTTACATGCTGAGACTGCCAGACCCCCATACACAACCACATATTAGTCACCTCTAATGGCATGGCTGAGGGAGTTAGTAGGCCTGTCTTTTCTTTGATCATGGGGCAGTTTTGGCATTAACCAGCCTCAAAGTTTTATGCTGTGCCTTTTTGTAAAAAAAATTTGTTTGTCATTGTTACTATAATATGTAAGCTATGAATGATTTGACCATTATCAGTAATGTATGGTAAATTACATATAATGCAGTAAACAAATTGATAGTTATGAAAACTGTTTGTTATACTGGCCTGATTTTTGTTTTCATTATTGTTTTTAATTTGTTGTTATTCCTTCCGCCCATTGGGTTACCAAGACTCCTCTCAAAGTGGAGCAAAGAGTAGTAACAGTGTACACTGTCATGTATGTCATAGAAGATGGCTAAGGAGAGTTGGGCATAGAGCTGGCTAAACTGTCTTATATAAAATTTAGCCACACAAAAACTTAACCAAATTCCACAGCTTGTGAACTATACCTTGAAGGAAATAAAGATGTAAGAAGAAGCATCAGAAGAAACAAGAGGAAATATATTGACAAACTGGCAAGAGAAGCAGAGGAAGCTGCAGCCAAAGAAACTTTGAGGGACCTTTACAATCAGTCAGTCAGTCAATACTCTTTAGCTCCCCCAAGGAGCATAGGCCTTCAACAAACACATGCCAAGTCCTCCTGTCCTGTGCCATCAGCTCAAGTTCTTTCCTAGTTTTCCTCATCATTTTCACTTCTGTATCCAGTTCTCTCCTCCGTGTGGTTTTTGGTCTACCGCTGCCTCTCTTTCCCCAGGGGATTCTAGATCAAAGACTGCCTTGTAATGCTATCAACAGGTTTCCTCAATATGTGCCCTATCCAATCGCCAGTGTCTTCTTTTCATCTCTTGTTTCACTGGTTCTTGTCATCAGTTCCACATTGGTGACTTTGTCATACCCTTTCAATCCTTCTATTCTACACAAGTACCCACTTATGACTGTGTGTAACTTTGTTGTTGTTGTTTTTGTTGTTCTCCATGTTTCAGAGCAATACAATAGGATTGACTTGACATTTGAGTTGAAAATTCTTATTTTTGTGTTGGATTTGATTTCTCTTGATCTCCATATGTTTCTAAATACAGTGAAAGATACTCTTGCATTTTGTATTCCTAATTTGATATAATTTTCTGTCCCTTCAACTTTATCTATATTGCTGCCAAGATATGTGTACGATTCTACATCTTGTAGTGGTGTTTCCTCAAGTTTGACCTAGTTATCATTCTTGCATTTATTCTCATTATCTTTGTTTTTTCCCCTGTGTATTTTCAGACGCACTTGTTGTGACCTCTCATTGAGTATTTTCATTTTGTCTTGCATCTGATTATGGTTATGGGACAGAAAAGCCAAGTCTTCTGCAAAATCTAGATCATCAAGCTGCTTAGTCAGATTCCACTGGATTCCATTTCTGTTGTGTGATATCTATGTTTTCATAACCCAATCTATTGCCAGTAAGAAAAGAAATGGAGATAAGAGGCAAGCCTGTTGCACTCCCATTCTTATCCCAAATGGTTCTGTAAGTTGTCCTGCATGTCATGTCTTCATAAGTTTTCTTTATTAAGTTAATGATTATCATGGGAACTATATTGTGCCTCATAAATTTCCAAAGTCATTCTCTATCTACAATGTCAAATACCTTTTCTTAGTCCACAAATCCATTGTATAGCAATGAATTCCATTCCTGACTTTCTTCTTCTTCTTCCGTCCTTAGCCACCAACCGACGAAGCAGTCCGTGGCCAGTACGCCTAGTGGCGTCTTAGGGCAACAACAAATTGATCAATCTATCGCTTCCACCACGCCTATGGCGTCTTTGTGGGACAACAACAGACCAAACAATCTATCGTTGTTTCCGTAATCAGAGTAACTAGCAAGCAGGTGATCAGCCCACTGTGCGAAGTTTTTACGGGACGGGGTAAACAGCCCCATGCCCAACCCTCCTTAGTCGCTTTTTACGACATGCATGGTAGGGTGCAGTGTTACTATTCTTTGCTCCCCTTTCGGGCCCCGGTAACACACGGGTGATTCCTGACTTTGCTCAGCTATTATTGTCAATGTGGCTATCTGGTTTGTACAGGATCTGGGTTGCTGACTAACCTTTTTTCTTCTAGGAAAATCTCCAGGATTGGCACCTGGAATGTTCGCACTCTAAACAAACTAGGGAAAACTGCACAAGTAGCAGCAGCAGACACTTAGGTTCTGACATGGGACACAAATCAGGAGCGTTTGCTCTTATTTTTATGTTTTCTACTTAATTCTCGAGCATCCGATTGACAGAGTGGTTGGAGTGCTGGTCTCTCATGGCAAAAGTGCCGGGTTTGAATCATGGTGCTGACACGCTGCAGTCTACCCAGCTGTAAATGGGTACCTGACTTTGAGTTAGGGAAGAAAAGGGCAGCGAGGAAGGGAACCCCACCTCCCGATGCTAGACCTAGTATGGTGTGACGAAAGTACTGAGATTCTGTCTTTCAAATGGCCCATGTCTTTTTCTCCTTGCATTTTGTTCACTATTTTAGAAGAGATTACAGGTAATCCTTCTCCATGTTTCTTCTCCTTCTATTATTTACGTTTTTTCAAGATGAGATCACGAGGGAGTTTGATCTCATCTGCTTTATGGTTCTTCTTTATGTGTTTAGAATGGGGGTGTAGGGAATTAGACAGTATTTTTCTAGAAGAAAGATTATAGATGCTAGATCAGGATTGGCACCAGATTGTCTTTTTTTAAAGATAGGCATGCAGCTAGACACATTTTTCGGGATTTTTTATATATATATTTTGGCCATTTTTGTTTCATTGCCACTAGAGGGCTAGGCTTAATCCCGTTTCTTTGTCTAAAACTCATGTACGTTGCATCAGCATGATCTAAGGTTCTGATTGGCTGAGAGCTAACTGCAGTTGAAATGCAGAGCGCCCATTGGCTTTAGAACCACGCAGCACATATGACGTCACGAAGTCGGCGCGTGGGGGTCTTGATTATAAAAGGCCTATATTACGAGGGGCGTTCAGAAAGTAATGCACCACATCGTTTTTCTCAGGATCTGCTTATTCAAAAAGCATGAAATTTATACACAATATACATGGATATGTCATGTAAACATCGGTATTATTCAACATAATCCCCATCAACTTGTACGGCTTTATGCCAGCGCGAATCAAATGCATGTATTCCTTGCCCGTACCAGATTTTGTCTTGATCATATAGCCATTTCTTCGCTGCATGAATCACTCCTTCATCATCTTCAAACCTTGTCCCACGGAGTGCATCTTTAAGTGGACCAAATAGATGAAAATCAGAGGGTGCCTAATCGGGACTATAGGGTGGATGGGGTAGTACAGTCCAACCCAATTTGGTGATTGCTTCCCGTGTTGCCAGACTTGTGTGAGGGCGTGCATTGTCGTGAAGGAGAAGCAGGTCTGCTGGATTCTTGTGCGGCCGAACTCTGCGAAAACGTTGATTGAGTTTTTTCAATATCTTAATGTAAGCATGCGAATTGATTGTCTCTCCTTATGGCATAACGTCCACAAGAATCACACCTTCAATGTCCCAAAAGACAGTGATCATGACCTTTCCAGCTGAAGGAATTATCTTGAGTTTCTTTCTTCGTGGTGATTGCGGATGATGCCAATCCATTGACTGTCTTTTTGTCTCAGGTTCAAAATGATGTGCCCAGGTTTCGTCACCTGTACACCTGTAACGATCTTAGCCAAAAAGTTCTCTCCATCAGCATTGAAACGCTCCAACAATTCAGAAGAAATTGTTTTCCTTTGCAATCGGTGGTCATTTGTGAGACTTCGAGGAACCCATCTTGCGCAAACCTTAGAAAATCCAAGAATTTTTATAACTGCATTTGCACTACCAATGCTGACTGACAGCTGTAAGGCCAATTGTTGAGTAGTGATTCGCCTATCAGTAAGAATAATGCCCTCAGCGCATTTCAACATTTCAACATTTCTGCGTTGGTGGCTGTGGCAGGACGTCCACAGCTCGGCCGATCAAGCAGCTCCGTATCTCCACTTCCTGATTCTTTGATTCTCTGAACCCAGCGACTGACTTTACTCCTGTCGACTGCAAAACTTCCATACACATCACATAGACGCCTGTGAATGTTCACAACAGTTTCCTTCTCTGCAACGAGAAATTCTATCACAATTCGCTGTTTATAACGCAAGTTGCTAACACGCTCCATTTCAACGGTTTAGAGCAGCCGTATTATTTGGCCGGTTGCAGTGCAATTTGGTGCACACAATTGGCACATGCCATATTTGAAGTGTGCAAAATTTCATGCTTCTATCTTTATTATTAGCTGAGAAAAACGATGTGGTGCATTACTTTCTGAATGCCCCTCGTACATAGCCTCTTTCTCTTTTAATGAAAAATTGCTAAGCCGGTTGCCAGAGTCAAGTCGATTGCCTTCAGTAGGACATTCGAGATTTGGTAAGCATAAAATTTTGCGTGAGGGCTTTATTTAATTTTTCTAGTCCTAGCCGATCATTTAAGTTTCTTGGGAAGTTTTAGTTTAATCTAATTCTTAACTCCAGAGCCATCAAATACGATCGTAGTGATAGACTTGAAATTTTATAGGTCCATTTAATTCCTTGTTGAAGGAATAGCGGCATGGTTTAAAAGTTGAGATATCACCGCTTTGTATTATTGCAAAGTCGGTGTTGAAGGACTTTCGTGTGTGGTTACTGGTTGTGTTGCTTGAATTCTGATCGTGCTAATATTCGTACGTGAATGGGGTGAACCTCACTTTTGGTTTGTCGTAATGTCTGAACTTGGCATCAAGATGTAAACAACTGTTCATCTTATTAATTCAGCAACTTGATATAAAATGCATAATTCATAAGATTGAATGGTGTAACGTGATTCAATCAGTAATGCCTCCGGTTCGAGTCCTTCACAATTTAATATGGATTACACACATACATAAACAGTTCAATTCACACATGAGGTACATGCATCAATCAATCAATAGCGTAGACTGCTGTTTTACGTGTCAATGTCCGTTTAAGGATACAATGCAGTAATTGTCGTCAGAACATCACAGCTATATGCACGCGCAGATAGAATGGCTACCTGCCGACAGTGAGACTGTGAGTCTAATTACTTCGTATAAAGTAGACGATTATCTTTCTCCTTCCGAGGATTTAGTTAATCACTAACCTCCATAAGTTTCCTCTCATGTAGAGTTCTAGGACTGACCCTGGTCCATCATAAATGCACATATAAATGGCTATATCATGCCATTGAATTGGAAGGTTAACAAAACGCAGCTATTCAGCTTGGCGGTCAAGTAGCAAAGGGTAGCGTTTCCTAGTTACCGACTGTGACCCAAACAACGCTATACACGTCATAATCGATCGTGTATGGAGCGTTCAATAATTGAAACATCTATCGCAATATATTAAATGCCTTAACCTTTACAATTGCACGTCCGCTAACCTTTAGCAGACGGCGTTAATATCATATACCGTAACAGTCGGTCGGGAGAGAAACTTGCATCTGCGAATCATATGTATTTACAGAATAGTCAGGAGCGTGTGTAATGTGTATTTTTATTTGTGATTTTAGTGAGAGTATTGATGCTCGCTATTTATATAGTTACGCATATATCTGTGGACGGAAGTGATAGAGGTATTAATTGGAGCACGCGAGTGCTATCAGTAATGAATATGTATGCAGGAGCGCGTGGTTGAAAAACTGCGGCACCACGTGGCTGAACTACGGGGTTTTCAATTTGATAATCGGGGGTTATGTATAACTTTTGACGGCATGTAGATGCTAGCGTAAACAGGGTTATATGTTATTGATTGTGCTTTGTTATTCTGTGTATTCAGAAGAGGGAGATGAAATTTATTTATGTTAAGGGAATAATATTTTATTTCAATTTTGAGGTGATTAATCATACTGACGGGAATTTTAGGAATTCCTAGAGAGGGCTAGTTTTATTTTGTATTAATCCTTACGGCATTAGTGTCAGCGTAAGAAGTAGGCCACAGTACGTCTGCCCAGACGGGCCAGTGAAAATATTGTTGTTGCTCGTAGTTAGTCAGGCAGAACCTGGGTCAGACGGTCTGCGGTGTTGTATTACCGGGTGATGTTTATTTTGGCTCGGAGAGAGAGAAGAGAGGGGAGTTACGTGTTGAAGAGTAAGGAAGTTAATTGTTATTTGTACTAGAGTATTAACGTTTTGTTTAGCTGTTGTTTTTTGCTTTTGTCTGAACAGCAGGTACCGGCTTTTTGTGGGGAAGAGCAGAATTTTTGATACCTCAAAATTTCTCCCACGGCACAGTGGTGGCGTTCGCAGACACCCAAAGTCTCGCATGAATTGCCAGTGGTGGAAGGAGAGGAAGAAAATACGTTTTCCCAGCCAGGGGAAGACATTTTCCAGCGAATAGGATTTTTTGTGGATAAATCCTGAGCTCTGACGCTCATTCGGTTACACACGCAGATTTGGCATGCTGCCCGCGTTGTGGTAATTTTATGTTCGCTTCTTCACGGCCATAATAAAGCCGACGGCCCAGTTATAGGTACTCGGGCAGGTAATTTCAGAGTGGTAGAAGTCCGCTACAGTTCCAGTCCAGAATCCAGTGGGGTTCTGTTAAACCTCAGTCATCAATTCCAGAGTTAGTGGAGAGAGAGAGGGTAAACATTCTCTCTACTGAAGTCAGCACAGATAGGCAGAACTGTTAGTTTGGGTGAATCATAGCAGAGGACAGCTGCTGAAGTTTAGAGGTGCAGTTAGTTGTGTTCAGGAGATTCCAGGATAGGCTGTGTAGAACCGAAGTCTGTGCAGAGATTGTGTAGTCACTTCGTGGTCGTTCCAGCTATCAGTGGACTTAGAGTTAGAGTTAGAATTTAGAACAGCTAGTTTGGAGTGCAGGCGACATCAAGTGCAGTGTAGTTCATTTCAGTTAACCTTACCTTCTTTCTCCATACAGGTTGCAATTGTGGGAGAAGGGTTGGGGTTGATGCATTTTTTAACTGTGCTTGATTTTGTTTTTCAGGTGTGCATCCTCGCACTTTATGTATATGAGTTGTTTATAGGTGTATAATAAACTTGTATAAATTGTAGCTGGCATCAGTCATTTCCTTTAAGTACAGTAGCTATATGTTGTCTGTATCTTAGTGTTTGTGAATCTTGATATAACCTTATCCCCTTAGGGTAGCTAGAGGTCGTTGACAACTATAGCACGTAAGACGTCCGAAGTGGCGAGGAAAGAATCAACCTCGGTTCTTAACCTCGGAGCCAATAGTGTCAACTGTTCACATTTCACTATCATTTTTCTTCAAACTCTAATTTTCCAGTCTTCCTTCTCACTAGTGTCTTGTCACTATAGGTAGACAGTCTCTAGTCTTAAATCCATTTCGTGACAAAGTGGGGGCTCGTCCGGGATCATCTTTGTTGGGATCAATTCTAGATTCCTAAATTGTCTCTGAAGAAAGTTCTGGAAATAGATTTCTTATAAATCCCCTAGACTTGAGCTTTATTAAGACTGATCCAGCTATAAGTTTTTTTCCACAGGTTGTAGTCAGTTTAGATGTTAGTTGTAGTAAGATTGTTTATGACTTAGAAGTAATTGATGGCTAATCGAATTTTTTTCTTGACAGGAAATTAAATTCGGGTTTTGGGTAGCTGGATAACTTGAATTTTTTTCAGGTAGTTATTAGTCAGACTTGGTGCTAGTCTGAGTGCGGGTTTTTGCGACAGCATATTCCAAGTAGGTAACAGTAAATTTTTCTTGTTCCTTTTTTGTCATTTCCCCTCGTTGTGAGTACTGCTGATTTGTCCGGTAAGATGGCTGAATTGGTCAAGCTACTTACTGCATGGAAGGACGCAGCTAAAAGCATGGGAATGGATGAGGCCGAGACTAGGGCTTACATTATGAGGGAACAGGACCGGCAGACGGAGAGAGAGAAAAGGGAAGCGGAGAAAGAGGAGAGGCAGGCTGAGATGGAACTTCGGAAATTGGAAGCACAGGAGAGGGAGAAGGCAGCAGAGAGACAGCATGAACTTGCCATGCGTTCTCTGGAACTGCAGTACCGATCTTCGGAAGGCAGTTCGGCTAACGGAGATTCTCCCGGAGCAGGGGCGACAGACACCTCAGGAAACGGAGGGCCCCGGATGGCAGCCATGAATTTTCCAATGGACTCTTTTCCTAACGGGAATGAGAAAATTGAGGTATTTTTAGAAAAATTTGAACGGATGGCAAAGGCATACGGGCTGGATGATAGTCTTTGGTGTCTCAAAGTATCTCAATCTCTAAGAGGACATGCGTATGAGGTCTATAGCAAGATGCTGGTAGATGACCAAGGTAACTTTGAGGCTCTACGGAACGCCCTGTTACAGCGATTCCAATGGACTCCCCGGAAGTGCCAAACGATGTTTAGGGAAAGTCGACTGGAGAAAGGAGAAAGTTTTCCCCAGTTCGCAGAGAGGCTGAGGAATTACCTCACTCGCTGGAGAGAGTTGTCGGGTTTGGCAAAATCTTTTGAAGGATTGGAAGAATTAGTTCTGTGCGAACAGATAAAGGCCAACATGTCTCCAGACTTAAGGAAGTACCTGGCGGAGCAGGGCGCCCAGCAACTGGACCAGATAATTCTATTTGCAGAAAGGTTCCAGACGGCACAGGCCGAAGTACTGGGCCAGAAAAGAAAACACCCTGACCTGCCAGCCCCGGACAAAGGAGCATCTTCATCGCATTCGCCTTCCTCTTCAGCTCACCAGCAGCAAGGGCCGTCTCGAAAGGAGCCCCCTCCCAGTCATAACATGCGCTCCCAGCCGCCTAACAGAACACAGGGGCCGACGTCTCATGAACCCGTCAGGAACCGGGGAGATAATGAGAGATATTGTAGGTTCTGTCGGACTACTTCTCATTGGACAACACAGTGCCCAAACAAACAACCCACTCATCAGGTGGCTTGTTTAAGGCCTGTGAGGGTGAAACAAGGGAAGAAGTGGAAACCCTTCCCGTCAGAGAAGTTGTTTTCCAACAGCGGGCCAGCAGAAGTGAACGGGACTGAGACTACATGCTTATTTGACAGCGGGCTTACATACCCCAGCATAGTCGCCCGACATCTGGTGAAGCCCTGGCAGATGACCAGAGAAAAAGTGAATATTGGTGGAGTTTTAAGGAAAGGGACTTCACAGTGCTTTCCGGTAGCCAATATTGAGGTGAAATGTAGGTTCGTGTCTGGCACCATCAAGGCAGCTGTAACGGCTCAGCCGGCCTACGACTTCATTCTTGGCAACCCATATTTAGTTTTGGGGAACCCGACCACACCGATCCTTGCTGATGCAAGGGGGCCTACTGCAGGCCAGATAAGTGAAAAAGGAGAACCCCTAATTCACGGAGCCCCGAGCGAGCTCAAACATAGCTGTCGTGCCAAGGAGAGGTGCAACGCCTCTGACGACAGTGATATGTTATTTGCAGAGGCAAATTCGCCCGCCAGCCCTGTTCAGCCAACCGGCCAAACAGTGGTGACGACGCCTCTGATTCAGGAAGTACACTCTTTGTTGTCGGGAATTAGGCCCCCGATGGTATTAGCTCCTTCAAGTGAGGGACATACTGACAAGAGCGGTATTACATATGTCAACGACCAGCGCCATCTTCATAGGGCACAAGATAGCGGTCTGAGCGAGCATATAGTTCCAACCAGCCCTGGAGCCCCATCCGACCAGCACTTTACTCAAACGGAGGAGGACAGTGATCTGAGTATCCGTTTGCCTATAGACGGAGATGGGCCCCACAACTCTCGTATCTCGTTTACAGGAAACGACTCTTGTAACGAGCAGCCTGAAAAATTGGCTATCTTTTCCAATTCGTTTCACGGAACATTGGAACCAGTCACTGAGAGCTTTAACTCAGATTCTCCGCGATCTAACGGGATCTTAAACCGTCAAGTGTCACTGCAGGACACATTCCAACTGATGCCAGTAACTCTCACAGGGGAGGGCAAGGTTGAAGGTAGAACCAGGGTGTTAGACGGAGAGCTCCCGTGGTCTACATTTTCATCTCACCAACTTTTCAGGCCAGAAAAGAGTGAGAAAAGCGACCTTACGCATTTGCAAGGAGCTATTTTGGAGAGCTCTGTCCCGCTTCAGATTGGTAGGGGAAGAGTGAGTCCAGAACCACTGCCAGGGGCAGATCTTACCTACCTTTCTTCAAAGGTAGAAGCTATTGAGGTCGATCGTGATCCAATAGACACCCAGCAAGAAATCGGAGGCTCTACACCAGAGGAACCCGAGACGTTGCATCGTTCTCGCACGGTACCAGCAGTCACAACCCTGCTGACGCGCAGTGAGGAAGTCGTCATCGCCAGGTCGCCACAGCGCCCGCCGGTCACATCAGCTGACCAGAACAGCCTATTGACGGTCATAGCAAGGGAAAGTTCAGACCCGCCATTAGACGGCACAGGTCCGAAGAGAGATCAACTCTCCCAACGAAGCATAGGAGCTCATTCTAGGAGAGGAAGAAGGAGGAAACGCAAAAGAGGAAGGTCGAAGAACACTGAATAGGAGGGGTAAGGACAGACAGCCTTGTAGACAGAGTTAAGGGCCAGTGTGAAACACAGAGATTTCAGTAATGAGATCGATGCTCAATCTTCGAAGGTGGGAGTGATGTGACGAAAGTACTGAGATTCTGTCTTTCAAATGGCCCATGTCTTTTTCTCCTTGCATTTTGTTCACTATTTTTAGAAGGGATTACAGGTAATCCTTCTCCATGTTTCTTCTTCTTCTATTATTTACGTTTTTTTCAAGATGAGATCACGAGGGAGTTTGATCTCATCTGCTTTATGGTTCTTCTTTATGTGTTTAGAATGGGGGTGTAGGGAATTAGACAGTATTTTTCTAGAAGAAAGATTATAGATGCTAGATCAGGATTGGCACCAGATTGTCTTTTTTTAAAGATAGGCATGCAGCTAGACACATTTTTCGGGATTTTTTATATATATATATTTTGGCCATTTTTGTTTCATTGCCACTAGAGGGCTAGGCTTAATCCCGTTTCTTTGTCTAAAACTCATGTACGTTGCATCAGCATGATCTAAGGTTCTGATTGGCTGAGAGCTAACTGCAGTTGAAATGCAGAGCGCCCATTGGCTTTAGAACCACGCCGCGCATATGACGTCACGAAGTCGGCGCGTGGGGGTCTTGATTATAAAAGGCCTATATTACATAGCCTCTTTCTCTTTTAATGAAAAATTGCTAAGCCGGTTGCCAGAGTCAAGTCGATTGCCTTCAGTAGGACATTCGAGATTTGGTAAGCATAAAATTTTGCGTGAGGGCTTTATTTAATTTTTCTAGTCCTAGCCGATCATTTAAGTTTCTTGGGAAGTTTTAGTTTAATCTAATTCTTAACTCCAGAGCCATCAAATACGATCGTAGTGATAGACTTGAAATTTTATAGGTCCATTTAATTCCTTGTTGAAGGAATAGCGGCATGGTTTAAAAGTTGAGATATCACCGCTTTGTATTATTGCAAAGTCGGTCGGGAGAGAAACTCGCATCTGCGAATCATATGTATTTACAGAATAGTCGGGAGCGTGTGTAATGTGTATTTTTATTTGTGATTTTAGTGAGAGTATTGATGCTCGCTATTTATATAGTTACGCATATATCTGTGGACGGAAGTGATAGAGGTATTAATTGGAGCACGTGTGTGCTATCAGTAATGAATATGTATGCAGGAGCGCGTGGTTGAAAAACTGCGGCACCACGTGGCTGAACTACGGGGTTTTCAATTTGATAATCGGGGGTTATGTATAACTTTTGACGGCATGTAGATGCTAGCGTAAACAGGGTTATATGTTATTGATTGTGCTTTGTTATTCTGTGTATTCAGAAGAGGGAGATGAAATTTATTTATGTTAAGGGAATAATATTTTATTTCAATTTTGAGGTGATTAATCATACTGACGGGAATTTTAGGAATTCCTAGAGAGGGCTAGTTTTATTTTGTATTAATCCTTACGGCATTAGTGTCAGCGTAAGAAGTAGGCCACAGTACGTCTGCCCAGACGGGCCAGTGAAAATATTGTTGTTGCTCGTAGTTAGTCAGGCAGAACCTGGGTCAGACGGTCTGCGGTGTTGTATTACCGGGTGATGTTTATTTTGGCTCGGAGAGAGAGAAGAGAGGGGAGTTACGTGTTGAAGAGTAAGGAAGTTAATTGTTATTTGTACTAGAGTATTAACGTTTTGTTTAGCTGTTGTTTTTGCTTTTGTCTGAACAGCAGGTACCGGCTTTTTGTGGGGAAGAGCAGAATTTTTGATACCTCAAAATTTCTCCCACGGCACAGTGGTGGCGTTCGCAGACACCCAAAGTCTCGCATGAATTGCCAGTGGTGGAAGGAGAGGAAGAAAATACGTTTTCCCAGCCAGGGGAAGACATTTTCCAGCGAATAGGATTTTTTGTGGATAAATCCTGAGCTCTGACGCTCATTCGGTTACACACGCAGATTTGGCATGCTGCCCGCGTTGTGGTAATTTTATGTTCGCTTCTTCACGGCCATAATAAAGCCGACGGCCCAGTTATAGGTACTCGGGCAGGTAATTTCAGAGTGGTAGAAGTCCGCTACAGTTCCAGTCCAGAATCCAGTGGGGTTCTGTTAAACCTCAGTCATCAATTCCAGAGTTAGTGGAGAGAGAGAGGGTAAACATTCTCTCTACTGAAGTCAGCACAGATAGGCAGAACTGTTAGTTTTGGTGAATCATAGCAGAGGACAGCTGCTGAAGTTTAGAGGTGCAGTTAGTTGTGTTCAGGAGATTCCAGGATAGGCTGTGTAGAACCGAAGTCTGTGCAGAGATTGTGTAGTCACTTCGTGGTCGTTCCAGCTATCAGTGGACTTAGAGTTAGAGTTAGAATTTAGAACAGCTAGTTTGGAGTGTAGGCGACATCAAGTGCAGTGTAGTTCATTTCAGTTAACCTTACCTTCTTTCTCCATACAGGTTGCAATTGTGGGAGAAGGGTTGGGGTTGATGCATTTTTTAACTGTGCTTGATTTTGTTTTTCAGGTGTGCATCCTCGCACTTTATGTATATGAGTTGTTTATAGGTGTATAATAAACTTGTATAAATTGTAGCTGGCATCAGTCATTTCCTTTAAGTACAGTAGCTATATGTTGTCTGTATCTTAGTGTTTGTGAATCTTGATATAACCTTATCCCCTTAGGGTAGCTAGAGGTCGTTGACAACTATAGCACGTAAGACGTCCGAAGTGGCGAGGAAAGAATCAACCTCGGTTCTTAACCTCGGAGCCAATAGTGTCAACTGTTCACATTTCACTATCATTTTCTTCAAACTCTAATTTTCCAGTCTTCCTTCTCACTAGTGTCTTGTCACTATAGGTAGACAGTCTCTAGTCTTAAATCCATTTCGTGACATATGGTGAAGTCTCTAACACTTCACTCCCCTACGGAATTATCTGCTATGGGAGTACCGTTACCTTTTTTATAGGAGGAAGCATATTTCCACATAAAAGAATACATAAAGCAACATCGATATCAAATATCCGGGACCTAAGACGCGTCAACAGTGAGAAATGCAGTTAGCGACCCATAGCTAGACTGCTTGCATCATGGTCAGCGAACCAGAGCTGACCAAGACCCTACTCCACCTCCAAGTGGTGGTTCTGGAAACAGGCTGCATCACTGCAGTCTGGCTGAGTGAGTATGGATCGAAGAGGGAAGGCTAACCTGGTCCCAAAAATGCAGTGCTGAAGTTGGATGTGTCGGCCGAAAGGCGTAAAAATCTCAGCTTCGCTGTAAACGGCCACAACACAACCAACGTCCTTTTTAGGATGAACGAGATATCCAACAGCTGGATTATGTAGCAAATACGGAAGACCACTGGCAACAAGTAAAAAAATATATGGAACGAGACAGTGGAGAGGTACTGGGAAAAAGAGAACATCAGCACAAAGCATGGATAACAACGGAAACCGTAAACAAGATAGAAGACTTTTACAACTGTTCAAAAAAAGCTAACAGGAAAATATAAGCAATCAGATGGTCCCATCAAGGACAAGATAGGAAAAACTGCTAAGTATTATAAATAAGCAAATGAAGAAATGAACACAGCGTTTTGAGGATCTTCTAAATAAGAGCAGCGCCTCAAGATCCCCTAGATGTCCAGCCAGCAGAAAAAGAGTTATTAAGTTAACTGAAAATCCAAGTAAGGACGAATAAAAGTCATAAAGCTCCTTAGAGATAAAGTTGCTGGCTCTGATTGTGTTCCAGCAGAGGCCATAAAAGTAGATATTGACATCTCAACAGAGATATTGTACAAATTACTCGGTGAGGTCTGTGAGAGAGAATAAATACCAGAAGAATGTTGTCTGGTCTAAGTGATAAAGAAGGTGAGACGTATAATGGAAATATAGCTTACAGTATCCGACAGCCTTTCGTGACCTTGTGGCGTTCTATGATTCGTTAGCAAAGTCAAGCATTTGACAGCCTGCATTACTCACCTTTAATCCACGCCTCTTTTTCTTGAGATGTAAACAAACGGAAAGCTTACCAACTTCCGCGACCTGCCAATAACAGGGAGCGAACCCGGTCTGTTTACGTGAGTTTCTCACGCGAGCTGATCTGTCAATCATCAGATATTAGACAGATGCACGTGGATAAATACCGGACCTCTTTGAAGTGAGACGAGCAGGCAAAATATTTTCCTGTGTACTCTGTGATGTTCGTACATACAGGGGGAGATAAACTCTTTGATCTCCAGAAGCGGGCAAATCACTAGAAGCCCGTTACGTGGTTTAAGTCTCTGTTGTTGGTTAGTATTGCCGAACAGAGCGACCGTAAAGCTTTTATCTGGGGAAATGCAGTTTCCTGATTTTTCTGCTATGCCCTAGAGTGTGAAAAGTAACATCCTCTAGAGATTATAATAACATAATGTATATAAACTGTGTCTTCTCAAATCAGTTATCAGTTGTCGCTCAGAATTTTTCGGAGTCTAAACACGTAGTCTAGAACCATTGCGGAAAATGTGTTAATAGTTTCATGGGGATTGTTATTCTGATTTGTGGTAATATAAATTTGTGCTTAAGCGTGATTAAATGTGTTAAGTTTTACCATTATAATTCACTGTGATTTCCTAGCGTTAAGACTAGGAATATAAATAACGCGTAGCTATTTGTTTACCAGTTGTTCAGTTTAATGATAATTTTACCACCCGCTTTATCACATAAGAAGATACGGTTTAGCTGACTAATTAATACACTAGGCGTGACTGATAAGTGACAGAAAAGTATTCGCGTTTATTTCATTTGTGTAATTATATAAATGACTTATTTAAATATCATGTGACTGAACAAACGGACGCTGACATTTGTTAAGTGCACGTAGGGATAATTAAATCATAATTGACATTGTGCGCTGATCATTGACCGGAGCAGGAGGGGGGAAAGGCTGCATGCCTCAACCAAACTTGCACCCGCTAAGCGATAGTGATAGGAAAGGCTAGAGACACCGTGTGCCTTTTAACTTTAATCAAGACTGACGGAGAGGATGAGAGATCGTCTCATCCCCTTCCGTGTGTATATATATGTAGAGATATACCCTTGTAATGGTAGCATTTTTTTCATAATGTTCTCTATTCTCGCAGACCTGATCAAGCGGCGACCAGCGGTATATTGTGGTCTATTTTGGCCAGTTTTATTCATCTACTGATTGATTAATGTTGTCTTCTTCTTGGCTTACGCTTCCCCAAGTTCAGTTGTGAACAGGACCGGCCAAAGAGACAAATTAACATTCTAAATATTAAAAGTTAACTGGACTTACAAATACCCAGATATTCATTCAATTTTATTAGCCCACTGAGGCATAAAAAAATTAACATTTTCATCTGACTTTTGACAGTTGTATCATCGGATTTATCCAGCAAGTTACACTGTTTCAAAATCGGCACTCACCACAGAGCTAGCCGATAGGATTTATCATCATGTCACGAAGTGGATTTAAGTTTATAGAGTTTGCCTGAATGAAAGCAAGACCCCTAGTATGAGAAAGTCTGAGAAGATAGAATTCAGATGGAAAATGACATGCCTGTGGACAGATGAGACTATTGACTCAAGGGATAGAACCAGGAGTTGACTCTCCCCTTGCCGCTTCGTGACTTCAGAAAAAGTTATAATCTCACTCCCTCTAGCTACCTTTAAGCACAAGGAGATAAGGTGTATAAAAACGACCACAGACACCACTATACAGACCACATGTAGGTATAGTATAGAATAGAAGCTGATCCAGTAAATAATATATGTATATATTTATTTACATACAAGAAAAACATAAAATGGCATCATACGTCATCAAGTCAGTCGATAGCGTGCACTGTTGCACGGCCTGAAAAACCACGTACCAATTAGATTAGATAGACACTAGAAAAAAAAACCCCAAATCACATTCACTCTTTCTGTCACCCTGCTGAGGAACAATAAAATGATTAGTGATTAAATAACTCTACTATTGTGGGACTGTCCACTTTAGCCTCCACTCTCTAATACACATAAGATTCTACTGTCTCAGTCCTGTTGACTCTTCCTCAACGAACCGTCTACACAGCTTTCCACTTGTTAGGCGATATGCGCCGCTATCGAACACCACTAGAAATGCTATAATAATAGGCTTGGAGTAACACAATGGCTCAGTGTCTATCCTTCGAGTAGATACTGAACAGACCCTACTGGTCCTGTCTATTTTCCCCCTCCTTCTCTCTCTCTCTCTCTTGGTCTCAGTGTCTCTCTAACACTTGACGACTGATGATGCGGCGTCTCCGTTACGCTCTTCTCTCGCTACTCTCAAGATCCAGGTATTTTAACCCTCTCACCTGTTCCTGAATTCTGCGATGATGATGATGAAGTTCTGGCGTCAAGCATGAGGTACTTGATGAACTGTCGACAAAACTTCTCTGCTGCTGAATAGCTTCTATGATTTTCTCCTCTAACCCGCTCCAGATTTAGAGGCAAACACAGCCTTGATTTCTGGCTGTATACGATTTAACCCAGTCTCACGGCCACCTGCCGTTGCTAGAGACTATAATAGCGACGCTCTCGGCTGTATGATAAATAAACCCTGTTCCAGCTGAAGCATAGGGACTTCACTGCCAGAGACCATAGGGTAAATTTCTTTTGCTCCTGACGATAACTCGAGTACTCTGACCCTGAGATATGTCTTTTGCCGTGGATAATTTTATTTGACAAAATTATGCTCCCCACTGTTTTGCCGTGACTCGCTGAAATTAAAAGGAAATGCGTCTATTGTATAACAACTCCAACATAACGCATCTCTAACCCATTAATCTTTATAACTCCCTTACTCAATACTCCACTCGTCAGGTACAACAATACAAAAAAATAATATTACCCACGTGGCACTTAAATCTCTCTCCTCCTCCCCTTCTCTCTCTCGTTCTGCATAACAATACATAAAATATTTCTACCCGCGTGGCACTTAAATATCTCTCCTCCTCTCTCTCTCTCTCAACTAAAATCCGCCAGCCAAATAAACAAAACCTGTCTGACGGGCCACTTGGCCGTCACACATGGCTACCCACGTGTCAACATTTTCAACTTGGGAACTTCTTTTGTCCGAAATTCCGGGGTCTCCCTTTTTAACATTACCCATTGAGGTTTCCCGGCTTGCTCCAAAATTTAAATTAAATCTCGCTATAGGAATAGTTTACTCCTCTAAGCAGTATAATTCACTTACAACGTAAATCTGAACCCTCCGACAATATTTCTCACATTTAAGGCTCAGTAAAATTAACGAACACACCAGGGATTTCCCCATAAAATTACATTAGTAAATACACAGAAATAAATGGTGGTTTTACATAACATTCTACAAATATGGGCACACGTGTTTCTCACAACTTCCCACACTCCTATCTACTGCCAAAATCATAGAAAGAATAAGCACACTGTTACATTTACGTCGTTCTTCAAAAATGATAATGGATGGCACGATCGTTTTGAACTTAAGAATTAATGTCCCCGAAGAAATTAACTACGGGCGAAATTCTAAAAGAACCCCTAATAAGTAAAACGATTAATAAAATTCTACATACCAATTCATCGCTGTTTTTCCCCACAGTGGAGACGATAAATTACGTAGTCTGCCGGCTGACAATATTTCTTACGATAGAGAACTTCGCCGCCGTTTAACTGGCTATTTATACACACCGGGGCCCCTCCTACGCATCATCGCGAAACCCGCGTGGCCTGAAATTGCGTCACGTTACCTGACGGCCGCGTGCTTCCGGACTCGTCATACCGCGTGCCGGAAATGGCGATTTCCGTAAACAATAAAAATCGCGGAAAATCAGAAGAAAGTAAAACTGGTCGAATGTAAAATAAACCTACCATCATAAAACGACCCCATTTAATTTACCTCCTCAAAAATACCAAACACGATATATATTCAAATGAGAAGAAATAAAATGGTGAAATTCAAAATAAAAGAACAGGATCGTCCCGGAAATACAAAATAGACGACAGAATCGGGCCGGTTGAAAGACAGAATTACAGTGCGGCATCACACATCACCATAATTAACAGTTTTAGCAACCAGATGTTTTCTCTATATACTGGAAGTACTGTCTACTGTTTACTGTGAACACCAGATCGCGGGGTTTTTTAAAAATACATTAACTATTCAAAGTGACTTTTGTCTATCCAGGAATCGACCACCAAATTAGGCGTTCCCCTTATAAAATAAAATTATTCAAGGAGGGACTGGGGCCAATTTGGGAGATACAACCCCTGGAAATATATATGTATTCAGGCATTAGATGTCCAAGAGATTTCTTCACCAAGAATAGGGTAAGCGTGATTGATGTGGCCACGTATGACAGAGAGAGTGAATATTTCTTAGTTACAGAAAACTGTACCATCATTTATTTTCTTTGCTTAAACCTGTTTACTTTACTGGATAACATTTAGTAGGAACTTTGTTCTTTTCTTTACTGTCTATGCTATAACATAGTGCTAACCTTTGGGGTTATTAACTTGTTGGGTTCTTTTCTCAATAAGGGGGAGGGCACATGTATTCTGTTAATTTTATTTGATCTTTCTTTAGATATTCGATGTTTTAAAGTTTAAATGATAATAAACAACAAAAAGAACTTAACTTTGTGTGTTGGTCAGCCCAATTTACCATAGTTTTTCACGTTTGTATGTCTTGTTGTCACATAGCTGTGTGTGTTTAGTGAAACTTATATTTCTATATATAGGGAGGTGCAAGATTGTCTTATACTAAAAGATAGTCGTATAGATAGGCTGGACTAGAGAAACTACTCATTCCAGAGACAGATCTTCTCCTTAAACTATTCACTCGTGAAAATATATTTTCTTACACCTTTACTTCTCACGTACTTATCACCATCCACTATACTCAGGCGGGACCATAAATAACTTTAAAACCTATCTAAATTCACGACAAGGTAGATTTACAAGAGTGCACAAATTACAGGGGAGTAATGTTTTAAGTGCCAGGAAAAAAGTTAAACAGGATCATCCTTGAGAGTGTAAAAGAGCTATGGGCAGACAGTTGAGAGCAGAACAAGCAGGTTTTCAACAAAATGGGTCCTGTATGCACCATATAGTCACAGTGTGCATAATAGCAGAACTGAGCTTTAAACTGAACTCACCTCTTTACACTGGATTTATGAACTAAGAAAAGGCATTTAATAGTATAGACAGAGAAGCACTTTAGAACTTATGAGATATTATGAAGTCCCCCTTGTCACGGATTGCTTCCCCTGCATTGCAGTAGTGGTCCCACAATGGCCAAAACTCAAAAGTATCTAAATGGGTCGTCAAAGGTGTTTACCTTCACACAAGATTACTCTTGGCAGAGATGTAGAAAGAAGTGTAGTGGCGCTTCTATCCGAAGAGAGTCTTCACAGGATAATTCAGAAGTCAAGAACCATGTGGCATAGCGCTGAGCAATGGTTAACTTATATCTGTCCGTCGCCTTTTGTGAAGGATTTAAGCAATGGTTTTTAGCCCGTTCAAGCCCCGCCCCCCCCCCCCCCCCCCCCAGTTGAGTGAATTCAGCTCTGTTTAGAGGTAAATATATGTCTATATATATATTAATTGTTCTGGCTCATATGTTTGCTTTCATACATATAAAAAACTGAATCGACTATGATTGTTTAGTTTTAAAACAACTGGTAACAAATTTAATAATCAATTAGTATTAACAGTTTAAAATAAATAATCTGCTGGTGACTTTTATATTGGAATCAAATTTTCTCTTCACAGAGATTTAGGGTGAGGATAAAGTTCAGAAAAATTATGTCCTTTTTGCTGGTGCCTTTTTATAAGCACTTTTAGGTGAGTACTGCAGCTGTGATTTTCGTCACTGCTTGGTGAAGAGGGCACTTATTCACACAACTTGTCCGATTTAGGCGGTTGGTGTTGATTCCCTTGTTTCACTCACAACTAGCTTCTTTCCACGAACTTTTGAACAAAATAGAAAGAACAAAATGCCTCTGCTAAGTACACTGAGTTGGAAGCATAACAGGCGCATCTTCTCATTGTCCACCCACCAATGTTAATCTCTCGGAAGAATTAAATTCTTGAGTATACACAGTGCACCTCAGGAAAGATGAATAAAATTCCCCCAATATTCCTCTGGATGTATGTTGCTGTGGTTGAAAGTTCTTCAAGACTCTCAAACAGCTTTGTGTGGATGTGCGTCTCTGTGGGCCATTGTTCAGTTTGCAATTGACTAAGCATGTGGCAGTCTTGCAGGATGTGTTCGGCTGTCTGTGCTGCCTGTCCACACGTACATAGGGGTGATCGGACCAATCTCAGTCTGTATAAGTGACTGTTCAGTCTGTTATGTCCTATTCTAATACGGAACAGGATCACCTGTTTGCTCGATCAAGATAGTGATAGTTGTCTCTTTGTTGGTCAATTTTCCTGATGGCCTTGATAAGGGTCTTCTTTTCCTGGAATGTGATTGTTTGTTCTTTTTGTTCCTCCCTCTTTTGCTAACGTATCTGCTCTCTCATTTCCTGGTATGCCACAGTGTGATGGTATCCACTGTAGCACTACCCTTCTTTTGATATTTACTTTGCATAGGGCTTTATTTAACTGGCAGTTTATCACTGTTGAGGGCTTGCAGAACTGACATTGCATCGGTAAGGATTACAACCTGCTGACATTGGCTTATTTTGTTATTTATTATTCCTGCAGCAATGCTTAAGGCCTGTACTTCAGCAGAGTAGTTTGAACAGAATATTCCAGTAGGTGAACAGATGGATTCGTTTTCTTTGTCTGGATAGACCACATAAACTCCTGCGCCTCCATTCTTCACTGCTCTGTCAATTTGATGTTACATTTTTTTTACTGCAAGCTATAAACTCCTTGAAAAATTATTTTTGGGTTATTAGTGCGTTAAAAGCATGTGTTTAAAATATTTTTTATTGTCTTCTTTTTAGTGTTAGAAAAATTATGACATACTAAAACATAAACAATATTGTTACTTATTGTAAATCTGGTCTAAAATTTCTTAAGCGATCCATTTCTTTTAGAGCATCAATATTACATGGCTTAGTGCCTGTTAGTTTGGTGCAATCAATTTCTTCAATTTGAAGGCCATCTAGAGATTGAACTTGACTTTCCCTTGATTCATAATTTGGATTGTTTTCCTTGATTTAGCTAGACACTTGTTTGAGTACTGCCCTGTTTTACTCATAGAAAAAAATAAAGCACACCACGTACTCTTGAATTTTTAATTAACTTGATTATGGCCCCTGATTTGTTTACATTTCTTTACGAAAAACTTTAATTACTCATAATGTCATAATTACAATATTAAATAATTGACTGATTATTGTATTGTCATCGGGAATACACAACTATGCCAAGTTTCAGAGCTATTGCTCATCTGGAAATGATTGAAAAATCGATTGCAAGATTTGAAAGTGACATACAAGTGAAGTTAAATAAAAGCGTGTAAAAAAAACGGGGTGACTTCCACAAAGTTAAACCCTAACATTGCAACCCTTTTCTTTATTTCCCATCTGCGCCCGGGTTACACCCGCTGGGTGTTCCAATGTGTTTACTTACACGTAAAATAAACATGTTAAAGGTATGGGTTGCTAGACTGCGTAGGTGAGCGAAACGTACGAAATTAAATCGGGTGCCACTTACAGGGAGAAATATTAACAAAATCTTTAGTCCTAATGTGCATTGGAGATTTGTGGAAAAGGGATTTTCATAAAAACCAGTTACTTCTATCTGGTGTAAGAAAAGACGTGTGCGAACTGTCAGTCTGCCATATCCTTGTTAAGTATTAACATTCCTAGTGAGCGATCAAATTATGTGATCGGGATTTTTCCAAAACGAAAAAGAAAACTTGCCAGACTAGTACACAATAGAAATAGAGTGTTAGGCAAAGTTTACATAATAATAGAACGATTAATATTTCGCATGCGTTTTCATACTGTAAACCACTGGGAATGTAAAGGTCTGATGCTTGCTTACAATGCATATGACTTTTAACAGATGAAAGTCAATTAAATATCTGTTAAAGTCAATTATATAACTGGAACCACCAGGCCTTTACACCCCTCCACTTTAATATTATTCTTGTTCAGAGTTTCTTCTTGATTTTATTATTATTATTATTTTTTATATTTATTTAAGATATAAGCACAAATGTGATTGTCCCTATTTAAAATGATTTGACAAATGTCATGCCACTTTCTCATATCGGCAGTTGTTCATATTATTTAGAATTGAAAACAGTATAGATTGTTACGGTGTTATTTTAAATGATGGCGTCTGCTGGGGTTTACCCATGCGCAACGTTTAGGGGTCATTAATATTTATAGAATATGTCGATATTTTACGGTATAGTGAACGCGAAATATATGCGGAGATTATGACGCATTCGCGTTGGGAAGGTCACGCCGGGTGACTTGGTTACAGGGCCTTTGTTACGCTATCCATCAAGCAAGAAGGTCGTGTCTTGTATTTCTTCCAAGGAAATAAGGCTGAGTATATATGAATCGATGTAGACTTCAGGGTCAGTTCGGAAATTAATCTAAGCATGAGATTAATTAAATTAAACTAATAATGGAAGGAGAATCGTATTATGATTCAAATTGTAGATGTCAAGAACTCATGTGCTCATTTCTGGCTGTTGACTACAACAGCGCACGTATATAGCCACGATGTTCATCTGACATATTGTTTTGACACCTACGGATACTTACTGATATTATTTGGAATTCAATTGTTACGCTGAATTGTACATGAAACCTTTGTGAATGTCGATTATCGTTTTGTATGAATCTCAATACATGTGGACTCAAAGCAGAAGGCTTGATCCTTTATTTACGTTTCGGGTTCGGTTCTACAGCTGTTGGTGTTTACCTTTGTCAGCACGATAACTCTCCCACAAGGGAAATCAAATACTATAGACTATGCAAATCAGAACGTCGAAGGGATGTTCTGATGCCCAGAGCTAACCATTTATAACCAACATTGATACGTCTAAAGAGTGACTTTACTATTCAATAAATAATACCATAACCAAGGAATCGCAACACCAACCACACCACCACCACCGACCCGTCACATAGATCCTAATTATAACCCATCAAAGGTTGAACGGGATATTTTTCTTCATTAATTTAAAAAAAAAAATACTGCGTGTCATCACTTGAAATCAGTATGACCTCTTATGGAAAAATTGGTCGCATTACCTCGGTTTGTAACCCCAACGTAGCTTTTATTTTTTTGTTTGTTTTTATTTATTCATTCACATGTTGGCATAACAGGAAATGAAAAGGTGGATAAAGAAGCTAAGAAAAGTAGAACTAATAGAAAACAATTAAATGTGGGGATAAGTAAAACAGAGATCAAAAGCTTAATTAAAAGAATAATAACTGACGAATGGACAGTAGAGTGGGATGGAAGTCTGAAGGGCAGACATGCATATAAATTGTTCAAGATTCCAACAAGAACGTGTCAGGTATCTAGAGAAGTAAAAATTCCTAGCAATAAGAAACTTCTTAGACTGCAACTAGGAATGGGATATTTTAGAATAGAAGAATCTTACTGTGCAGAGTAGGAGCCGCGGTAGCACAGTGGTTAGTGCACTGGCTTCCTAGCTCGGTGGTCCATGGTTCGATCCCCAGTTGAGGTGGGATTTTTTAGACCGCAAACGGCTCTGGGGTCGACCCAGCCTCATGAATTGGGTACCAGAGCAACTCTGGGAAGGTTAAGGCGACCGGCGTGATGCTGACCACATCATCCCTAGTGTGCCGATTGTGGTAAAGTGGGATGTTATAAATATTTATAGGGGACTTAGTGTACCGACTGAGATCAGCTGTGAAGGTATCTGTATCTAATAAGTGTGGTGTATTACAGATGACCTTACTTTGCTACCACATTTATACCTCAGTCAGACTTATTCTGGAATATTGTGATGACTACGTTGAATGTCTAGGGTTATGATAATGATGAATTGTATGTTCACAACAACCAACAGACAGATAAACAATTTAATTTAATCCACAACTCTTTACAACACTGTGACACTCACATACATATAACACTCTATAAGACTATCTTAATAAGTCAAGGGTAACTTTTAAAAATATGTATTAATTCCTGTCAATAATCTGCTCTGGCCAACGTAATCTTAACTTCTGTGTGGGCGGCAGGAAACAGTCTCCTATGCTCGCTTGCTTCACAGTTTTCTTGAGGAACAACACTGGTCGATATCTGGACCAAGGAGTATGCTATCAGCCTCTGGATTCAGCAAAACTCAGACCATGTGCTGCTTTAATACGTTAGTACCACGGTCCCTGAAACAAGAAGGATGTACCTCCTACTTCAGAACTAATTTATAATCTATTTCCACACTGAAGCACAATACATAACAAACACCGAGTTCAGCGTGGTAGGCCAACTGTTAGCTTCTCATGTAACAGTATACACCAGTATTCCTCTCCCTAATGGTTACAACGCCTCTGCAATTTCAGCTGTAATTCCTTCTATACAATAAGATAGGTGTCATAATACTATTTGGCAATCCCATATATGCCTATGCAGTTATACTCCTCTCCGACAAGTTTTGTTCCTGGTGGAGCAATATCTAGGCTTTGCCTCATGTTTGCTACTGAACCACACACAATACATACATAAATTATCAATTCACATTCAATTTTCATCTAAAAGAGATCAAATATGTCTAGCTTACCACAATTCAAGGAAATATTAAACAAATACTTTGACTGGCGATGAGTTATGGCACAATTCCGATCTGCCTCTGTCCCAGGCTTTCATTAGAAAAATATGAACTGGTTCTCAACGCACTTGCTTCTACACAGTTTAATTTCAAAAAGTGGCACTGAACCGACGCTCCTAATTGACTATATCAACTGGTCTAGCCAATGAGACCATGTTTACAAAAGCTTTTGAAAAAATTTACCCTTCCTACGTTTCCCTTAACAACCAAAAATAGTATTTGCAGTCGACTAATCATGTTTCGCCTTACATATAATTCTAACCAATCAAATCGGATTTAACGTAGTGGCCTCATTCCCCTAAAGCAGTATCCAAACATGAGCAAATATGATCTGGTGCTGTCAGACAACACCCCTATAATATTTTGGCTATCATTTGTTAATTACTAGACTATGTGCATAACACTTAACATATTCTTTGTCAGCAAGTCCTAAGGCACCCAAATATATAAATTTAATGGGGTTAAGTGGCTCCGTTCAAAATATGTATTCTAGGATAGTCGTGTATTTGTTTTTATTTTTTATGTTTAGAACCGCCACCTGTCCTGCCTTTTCGACTGTTCTGTCAGTATAAAGTCAGGATTTCAAACAGAAAACAGTATTGTGTCATGTTTCCTAATAAGCATTAAACATGTTTCCAAAACCTGACCCTCGTATTGGTAGTTTTTTTTTTGTCACTGTTTATTTGAAAAAAAGCAAGCCTGCATGCTTTGCGCGTGTGATGGCATTACTTTTATATCGCGAGACGGCGTGTTAGTGTTGCATGCGTTCCTCCGTACATCTCTCGCTCTCTCTCTATCCTAAGTCCGTCTGTCCTTTTAGGTTAACGTAGTGTGTATAATTTAATTAATGCTAGTATTATATCTGGGTCATTAAGCATCTTGCGTATCTCAAGGTTTTCTAAGAAACACAGTACCAGTTTTATTTTTAGAAACGCGTGTATGATGCTGTAGGCTTTACTATCAACGTGAAAGCGTTACAATTATGTAGACGGAGCATAAA
Organism: Oreohelix idahoensis; assembly: GCA_024509875.1. Lineage (NCBI taxonomy): Eukaryota > Metazoa > Mollusca > Gastropoda > Stylommatophora > Oreohelicidae > Oreohelix > Oreohelix idahoensis. The sequence continues at coordinate 85,516 of JAMPIV010013399.1, read as the reverse complement.
AAGGGATTTTCTTGTTTAACTAGCATGTCGTTCTATAACACAGGCGTACGCTATAGTGACGGCACTGTTCTTTACCAGTCTTCTTTCCTTTTATTTAATTAATTCGTTAGGCTTTACATTTACTTTTTAATTTATATATGTGGATTTAGAATGTTTCACGACAAATTCTCCCCACTTAAAACAGACGTTATACGTCAGTCTATAATTCTATATACACATAGAGAAATTTATGTTATGCCTGGTGATTTCTTTGATTTTCATCGCACAGATGGCGGCTTAGAAAATCTGCATCAACGTTTCTCTGATTTATGTTGATCATGGATTAATGCAGGTGGGTCAATTCAAAGTAAGCACTACTGACGAAGGTTGCCTCAGACCTCTGCAATCCAAGAATCCATTTCAGTTATATTACTGAACAGCGGCAAGTGTTACTGCTTGTCTTATTGCTGCTTAGCAATCAGTATTCACAATTTCTCTTCTCTGAGTCTGCTCACCGACATGTCCCGAGAATATTAGATGTTCCTCAATTTGTACGTTATGAGGAGTTGATCTATATGGTGATATCTGAGTTGTGTAGGGGATCCAATAATTTCCTGATCAGCCTTAATAAACACTCGGACTATCCTCAATTCAAAAAGGCAACAATGGAGACACTCTGCTCCTCCGAAATGTTCACAGCCAACAATTGGTCTGATCTCAGGCGTGATTGAATGTGGAAACACCCTTCTAATAATATATTTATAATGTTCTATAATGTGCCACTCAAATGGAGGCCATATTCACCAACTATAGTTCCGCCTACCGACAATCTGGTGAATTAAGATAATATGTGGGGAAATGAGTTTCTGCATCAGAAATCAATTCGCCCTTAGCATTGCTATAAGATGTGTGGGTTATCTCCATCCAGGGTCCGAACACTACTTCCCCTCGGACGGTGTAGGGTCGGGTGACTACCAATGTCATCAGTGCCCTTTTAATGCTAAGTTAATAGCCATATTGTGAAGCGCTGTGAGCATTTTCCCAATTGCTCGCTCGTCCACTCCCCACTTTTCTTCTGTTAACAATTTGTTTCGGTTTTAACTTAGGTGGATCATCTTTAATGTCAATGTCAGCCAGCTCCCTAAATGCGGCTTCAAACTGTGCCTGGGTTTACTGGTCTGAGTTTCTATTTTCTCTGGATGCCTTTCTCAGAGTTGCGAATCTAAATATTTTTGGTGAACACTGTTGGGGGGAAGGTGGATACCTATCCTCTATGTCAACCTTATTATTGTTATTTTCCTTGTTATTGTTAGGCCCATATGTTTCAGAATGCTTGGCTGGCATCTGATTATGATTTTCCCAACTTGGGGACTGTACCTTGCTACATTTTTCACAGGCCCCCACAAATTGTGCAATATCAGCAGCTACTTGGGGCCAGTAGAATTTTTCCGATGTCCTTTGACAGGTGGTCCCATTTCTCTGGTGTCCACCATCTGGTACAATATGAGCTTGTGCCATCACTTTTTCCCTGTAGGGGGTTGGAAATACCAATTGTCCCTGTTCTTTGGATCCTGCTCTAGCTTTCCTGAAGAGCAGTCCTTCCTTCAAATAAAATTGTCCTTTCTTAGGGTGTGCGTGGCTTGTTGGCAATTTACCAAAGCAAGGTTTTAATGTTTTATCTTTTGCCTGGGCCTTTCTCATCTGCTTATGAGAATAAACTAGTGGTGGTTCCTCCTCCGTTCTACTAGGGGTTGACCTGACCTGAAGCGTGGCCATAACCACAGGTTTTACAGGGCTTCCTAGAAAAACATATTTGCTTCCTAACACCAGCGGGTAATTAGGGTCGTCACACACGGCTGCTCTAATCACTCCTTCCACGTACCTTGTCTCTACATTGATCTCGGCTACGGGAAGTGTCATGGTGGATATTCCCTTTACGGCCCCTTGTATCTCCACTTTCTCTGTGGTATACTTTTCAGGGTGCACTAGGGTTGCACTCACAACTGAGTCATATTCTAAACCTGAATCGTAAAGGCACGTAACCTTGGCACCATTACATGTCACTTCTTCACAGATGGGGGGATGTTGAAGATTTATATGATTCTCTGTCAGTTTCTTCTTCCCCTTGTCCACTGTTATCATGCATGCCGCGTGATATGGAGGAACTTTCCTACCACATTCACTAGTATTATGATTATGCATCCTGCATATTTGACAATATTTTCCTTCCTGTCTGAAGGGTTTCCTGTCATCATATTTCCTTTCACTGAATTGTGGGGTTTTATGTTTATTATCATAACGTGGCCTATCAAACTGATGCTTACCTTTGTTTTGATCTCTATGATCAAATTCATTAAAGTTTTGTGGTGCCTTAAAATTATCTACCTGTTTCTTTTTATTACTTGTTACCTCTGCTTGAGCTGCTTGATACCTTTCAGCGACATTTAGTAGCTCACCCAGTCTCTCTGCACCTTGTTCCATGAGAAACTTTCTCAGGTCTGGAGCCATGGACTCTCTTAGTTGTTCTATAAGGATCGTTTCCTTAAGATCTTGGGTTTTCCCCAGAGAAGTCCATTTCTCCAAGTATGTCTCTAACCGTGCAGAGAACTGGTGATAGGTTTCACCTGACAGTAGTTTAGCATTCCTAAATTTTTTTCTATAAAATTCAGCATTCTTTTCATATCTTAACAAAAGAGCCTGCTTCAGCATGTCATAATTTTCTTGATCATCTCTGCTCATTTTGGCAAAAACTTCATAAGCCGTACCACGAAGCCCTTGAGATAACTTTAAGCTCCACCTTTCTCTCTCTAACCCATACGTGGTAGCTAATAGTTCATATCTATTTAGATAGCTCTCAATATCATCTTCTCTCTCAACAAAATGATCTAAATGAAAGTTCATAGCTGAGGTTGAGGCTCCCTGACTAGCAGAGGCATCAGAGGTAAAGGGACTGGCACCATTTTCAGGAGCATGGCTTTGAAACTCAAACTCCCTTAGTCGTAACTCATGTTCCCTTTGTAATCTCTTCTCCTCCTTTTCTGCTTCCCTCTCTGCAGTCAATCTTCTTTCCTCTCTTTCTGCAGCTAATCTCTTTTCTTCTCTTTCTGTCTCCAGCTTCTTCTCTTCATATTGGAGCCTTTTAATCTCTTTATCTGCCTCCAATGCTTTTGCCTCTTTGTCAGCCTCAATTGCAACCTCTTAATTTCTTTTTCAGCCTCTAACTTTCTTTCAGCCTCTTTTTCTAATCTTTCCGATTCTAATTTTCTTTCTGCTTCTTTTTCTAATCTTTTTTCTTCACGTTCAATAAATTTGTCACATTCAGTAGTGCCATAGGCAATCATAACTTGCCCGTCCATTCCTAACTCTTTAGCAGCCTGCAGTTATAAATATTTATAGGGGACTTAGTGTACTGACTGAGATCAGCTGTGAAGGTATCTGTATCTAATAAGTGTGGTGTATTACAGATGACCTTACTTGCTACCACATTTATACCTCAGTCAGAATTATTCTGGAATATTGTGATGACTACGTTGAATGTCTAGGGTTATGAAAATGATGAAGTGTAAGTCACAATAACAACAGACAGATAAACAATTTAATTTATTCCACAACACTTTACAACACTGTGACACTCACACACATATAACACTCTATAAGACTATCTTAACTGAGTCAGGTGTAAAGTTTCAAATATATATGTAATAATTACTTTCAACAAGAGATATCCTGATTCAACTACACAGTGAACCAGGAATCACAATCAAATGTAATCACAATTTATAAATGTGATCTTTGTATTGACATAATTTAGTAGTATTTTCCTATGTCTGTAAGTTGTGAAGTAGTACTATGAGGTAATACTGGTTTTGTTTTTCAAGCTAGATTGTTGTTTGTCATCATGACTTCACGTGTTTGATTATCGTGGAAATAGTATTGGGAAAAGTTCACAGTTCCTGTCATTTGAACCAATTTATTGTCCCTCTGAGTTTAATATAATGTCACTTTTAAGGGGGGGGGGCACATAATGTTGAGCTACTCTGGCCACAGAAGCTTATCTTTCGTGATGGCGGCAGGAAAAGACTCCTCTGCTCGATTGCTTCCTGTGTTCTGGAGACCCCTCACTGGTCGCTATCTGGACCAAGGAGTATGCTGTCAGCCTCTGGATTCAGCAAAACTCAGACCAGGTGCTGCTTCAATAACTTAGGACCACGGTCCCTGAAACAGGAAGGTTGTACCTCCTACTTCATAATTAATTTATAATCTATTTCCACACTGAACACAATACATAACAAACACTGAGTTCAGAGCGGTAGGCCAACTGCTAGCTTCATCTGAAACAATTTACACCAGTATTCTCCTCCTAAATGGTTACTACGCCTCTGCAATTCCAGCATTAGTTCTATCTAGTCAATAAGATAGGTGTCAGTGTACTGTTTGGCAATTCCATGCAGTTTTACTTTTCTCCGACACGTCATGTTCAGGTTGGAGCACTATCTAGGCCTTGCCTCATGTTTGCTACTGAACCACGCACATATACAGACATAAATTATCAATTTACATTCAATTTTCATTAAAAAGATATCAAATATGTCAAGCTTACCACAATTCATGGAAATAATACACAAATACGTTGACTGGCGATGAATATGGCACAAATTCCGATCTGCCTCTGTCCCAGACTTTTATTTAGAAAAAATATAGGCTGGTTCTCAACGCACTGTTTCTGAGTAAGTTTATTTTAAAATGTGGCACTGAACTGACGCTCCTAATTGACTATATTGGCGGGTCTAACCAATCGGGCCATGTTTACACAGTTTTTCAAAAAATTTTACCCTTCTCACATTTCCCCTAACAACCAAAATTAGTATTTGTAATCCGACTAATCGTGTTTAGCCTTACATTTACTTCTATCCAATCAAATAGGATTTAACATGGTGACCTATTTCCCGTAAAATGGTGGTTTCAAAACATGCCACTGTGCGATTATTATTTGGTGTTGTCTGACACAACTCCGCCTATGCCGGTCCCAAGCCCGGATGAAAAAGGAGGAGGGCGGCCTGCATGGAGGCCGTAAGGAGGCAGCCCCTCCACCATGCAAAGGCACAACAGGCCAATCACCTGTTTGCTTTAAATCATGATTACGCGAACTACAAGAGAGAAAACCGGACTGATTCTAAAGGCGACGAACTGGAACGGACTACGGACTACGACTTATGGAACTTGGAACACAAGAAGTATAAATGGGAAGGAAGAGGAGCTGGTGGAAGAGATGAGGAAAGCAAAACTAGAAATCCTGGCTATAACGGAAACGAAGAAAAAAGGACAAGGAGTCATGGATCTCGATGGCAACACGTTGCTCTACAGTGGTGTACCCATATCTGAAAGAGCTAAAGGGGGCGTGGGTTGCATTGTGGCCCAAAATCAAAAAGATAGTATCAAGGGATGGAACTTTGTCTCGGAGCGCATTATGGTTGTAAAACTAAAAGAAGGAGAAACCATAGTCAACCTGGTCATAGTGTATGGGCCAAATGAGGATGAGAGAGCAGAGGTCAAGGAGGAATTCTTCGAGCTGCTTCAAAGGACAGTGGATGACTGCCTAGATGAAGTTATTATGCTCGGAGATTTTAATGCCAGAGTTGGAAATGACCATGCTAGATGGGGTGGAGTTATCGGAAGATATGGAGAAGATACTCTCAATGACAATGGAAAGCGACTCCTTAGATTCTGCAGTGAGCAGAATCTGATCATTACAAACACAAAGTTCCCCCATAAGCGCATACATGCATACACTAGATGTGAACCAACCAAGAATGAGAAGTCAGTGATCGACTATGCCATTGTTCGGAGAAGCTCATTCAGATATGTCCGAGATGCAAGAGTCTGGAGGGGGCCAGAGATTGGAAGTGATCACTACCTGCTAACAATCAAACGAACAACTGAAAGAGTTGCTCAGCCTAGGAACTGCCCAACATCGCGCAAGAAACCGAGTAAACGAGCAGGAGAAATGAGCATTAGGACCTACAAGCTGAGAGAGCCAGAAATTAAGACCAGATATCAGGGGCTTATTGCTACAGCAGTGAGCAACACAGAAGAACGACCTGATGACTTGGAAACCCTCTGGAATAAATTCAAGGATATCATAAAGACAGCTGCTGCAGAAGCGTGCGGTGAAGTCCGACTTGGGAACCAGAGAAAGAGGACACCTTGGTGGACAGAGGAAGTCAAAGAGAAAATAAGAGAGAAGAAAATGGCATGGAAACAATACTTAGGAGCTAAAAACACAACAGGACAAATGGAAAAATATAGAGAATATGTGACACTCAGAACAGAAGCAAAGAACAAAGTGCTAGCAGCAAAACAAAAGTCCTGGGAAGAATTTGGAGAAAAGCTAGAAAAAGATGCACAAGAAAACCAGAAATTGTTCTATAAGACCCTAAAGAACATGAGGAAAGAAAAACAATGCCCTCTCAAATTTATAAAGGACAAGCAAGGCAAATTGCTTACTGCCCCGAAGGAAGTAATGGAAAGATGGAAAGAATATTTCTCAGAACTCCTGGATGGTGAGCATGGTGAAGCATCAGAAATGATAACCACTAGCACAGAAGAGAAAACCAATGATGGTGAAGATGACATAAAGATGGAAGAACTGAGGGCAGCACTAGAGAAAATCAAGATGGGCAAAGCAGCAGGGCATGATGGTATAAACACCAGAAATGGTTAAGTACATGGGAGCATCAGGCGACCTATTACTCTTAAAGGTCCTACAGGCAGCATGGTGCAACAAGACCATACCAAAGGATTGGGAGATTGCCATCATAACACCAATTTTCAAAAAGGGTGACAATCGACAATGTGGAAACCATAGAGGCATATCCCTTCTCAGTGTCCCTGGAAAAATCTACTCTAGAATCCTAGAGCAGAGACTCCGACGCCTAGCTGAGCCACAATTGGATGAGGTCCAGTGCGGATTCCGAGCAAACCGAAGTACTCAAGACTTAATCTTCACACTCAGACAGCTGAGTGAAAAGGCCCTTGAGTATAAGAGTGAGATCCATCTTTGTTTCATAGATCTGGAAAAGGCGTTTGACAGGGTCCCCTGGAGCAAACTTTGGGACTGTTTGGCAAGGAAGAATATTCCAGCACTCTGATTCATGCTATACAGAGCTTCTACAAGTCTTGCAGAAATTATGTGAGGACAGCAAACCATAAGTCAGAAGAGTTCAGGACCACCACTGGTGTAAGACAAGGTGATATCCTATCACCTTACCTCTTCATACTCCTTATGGACGATGTCATCAAGGCATGTAAGGAGAGAACAAGAAAGTATTCAGTGGGGTACTGGAAGATGAGACAGGTCTATATTTCAGAGCTGGCATTTGCTGACGATGTTGCCCTGATTGCTAAATCAGAGGCACATCTCCAATCCAACCTGCAAGTCTGGAAGGAAGAGCTGGAGAAGAGAGGGATGGTCATAAGCAGCTCTAAAACAAAATCCATGGTGATATCACGAGAAGAAAGAAAACATCAGATTAAGTTGGGAGAAAAGGTCCTGGAGCAGGTCGACCACTTTAAATATCTCGGAGCTATTATAGACCGAAAGGGAGGCATCAAAGAAGAGTTGGCCACTCGAAAAGCAGCGGCTGGGAGACTTTTTCAGGCCATAAATCGTGGATTCCTCAGCAAGAAAGAGGTTGGTAAGAAAACGAAGATGGCTGTATACCGCTCCACCTATGTCCCAGTCTGACATATGGATGCGAGTCGTGGGCAATGACTACAACCCACAAAAGCCAGATCCAAACCTCAGAAATGAGGTATCTGAGGAAAGTGGTTGAAGTAACAAGAAGAGACATGGTCCGCAACCAGACGATCCGTCAAGGCCTAAAATCCCATCCGCTGCAGACCCAAATAGAACAGTCCCAACTAAGATGGTTTGGCCATGTCTGCAGAATGGGAGAAGATCGGCTACCACGACAAGCATAGGAAACAAAGAGCCAGGGAACCAGACCTCCAGGACGACCCAGAGTCCGCTGGGAGGACAACATTAGACAATCTTTGAAGGACCGAGGACTAGAATGGAACCAGGCCAGGAAGAAGACAGCTGATAGAATGGTCTGGCGCTCTCTCTTCCAAACCTCTACACCTCACGGTAGAAGGGGAACGACTAAGTAAGTAAGTAAGTAAGTTGTCTGACACCCTCACTATTTTCTTTTGGCTATAATTTGTTAATTCCTAGACTATTTGCGTAACCTTTAACATATTCTTTGTCAGCAAGTCCTAAGGAACCCAAATATATAAGTTTTAATGGAGCTAAGTGGCTGCGTTCAAAATATGCATTTTCTTCTACCTCCCGTTCATTTCGATACGACGTGGTGTCTGGGTACTGTCAGGCTTTCAAACGTAAACCAGTATAATGTCATATTTTCCAATAAGCATTTTTCAGGTTTTTAAACCTAACTCTCGTATGGGTAGTGTTTTTTATCACTGTCCATTTGGAAAAAAAAAGCTAGTGCTTCAGGCCTTTCGCGTTGGGGGTGGCATTAATTGTATATCGCGAGACGCGTGTTAGTGTTGCCGGCGTTCCTGCTTTCAGCCCTCCCTCTCTCTATCCTAATTCCATCTGTCTTTTCATTACGCAGTGTATTAATCTAGGTCATTAATCAGCTTGTGTATCTCAAGGTTTTCTTAGAAATGCAGTACACGTTTTATTGTTTTGTGGAAACGCGTGTATGCTGCTGTAGGCTTTACTAGTAAACGTGCAAGCGTGAGAATATGCAGACGAAGCAGAAAAAGGGGATCTCGAGTACAGTCATTGTGACAGCACTGTTCTTTACCATTCTTCTTTCCCTTTTATTGAATTTATGTGTTAGGCTTTACATTTACCTTTTAATTTATATATGTGGATTTAGAATGTTTCACGACAAATTCTCCCCTCTTAAAACAGACGTTATATGTCAGTCTATAATTCTATATACACATAGAGAAATTTAGTATTATTTCTGGGGCTTACGGTGATTCTCATCACACGGATGGCGGCTTTAAAAATCCGCATCACCGGTTCTCTAATTTTATTTTTATCATGGATTAATGCAGGTGGGTCTATTCAAAGTAGGCACGACTCAAGAAATCTGCTCCAGACCTCTGCAATTCAAGAATCCATTTCAGATATGTTACTGTACAGCTGCAAGTGTTACGGCTTGTCTTACTACTGCTTAGCAATCAATATTCACCATTTTTTTTTTCTCTGAGTCTGCTCAACGACCTGTCCAGAGAAGATTAGATGTTCCTCAAATTGTACGTTATGAGGAGTTGATCTATATGGTGATATCTGAGTTGTGGAGTGGATCCAATAATTTTCTCATCATTCTAGAGAAGACACTAGGCGCATTCTTCAATCCAAATGGCAATCTGTTAAACTCATAGTGTCCCCCTGAGGTACTAAAAGCTAGGTATGGTCTAACCTCAGGCTTTACTGGAATCTGATAGTATCCTTTACTCAGATCCACTTTTGAGAAATATTTAGCTTTATTTAGCCTGGCAAACAACTGATTTGTATCCGGCAATGGATCAACCTGTCCTTCTGTAATAGCATTCAGTCTCCTGTAATCTATACAGAGTCTATGTTCTCCAGAGGGTTTCCTTAAGAGCACCACACTGGAACTATACGAAGATTCACTGTGTGAAATAATTCCTTCCTTCAACAAATAGTCTATCTCTTCCTTCAAAGCTTTCTCCTTAGCAAAAGGAATCGAATAGGGTTTCATACAGATAGGTGTGGGGTCTATCAGCTTCATATCATATTCCAATAAGTTTGTATGCCCCGGTCGGTCTGTTAACACCTCTGTATGATTATCTAGAACCTGTTGCACTCTCTCTTTCTGATTTTTCGTTAAATGTGTACTGATTTTCACCTGTGCCGCTGTCTCACAGGGGTGTAATGGATATTCAAATGATGAAAGTGGTTCCTTTTTCATCTCCATTGCAATGGACAAGGTCAATAAGTGTGTCTCTTCCTGATTTTCTCTTTCCAAATATTTCTTCAGGAGATTCACATGATAGATTTTTTCTTTCCCCTTCTTATCTATCTTATAATTGGTTCTAGACACCTTCTCTAGAACTGTATATGGACCTTGCCATCCAATTTGTAACTTATTCTGACTACCGGGTAGAAGAAGCAGTACCTTCTCTCCCACAGCCAAATCTCTGTCTTTAGACTTCCTGTTGAAATAGGCAGCATGTTTCTTCCTGGCTTGTCTCAAATTTTCATTGGCAAGTTTCCAGCCAGTTTTTAAACGAGTGGTCAGCTCATTCACATATTGGTATGAGGATGTAATATTTTCCTCTGCCTTTTCATCAGTCCACGTTCTTAACAGCGCTTCATATGGACCTTTAATTTTGTGGACCTATTTGTCCATGCACCGGTATGGTCTCTTCCACTCGAAGCTCTATAGTGATGATTTTTCTTCCCAGAATTATCATGCACAAAACGACCGCTACCAATTCTTTTCTTGGGGCTTTCTCCCCACTTAGAATTCTTGATGAGAGTTCTCCTCTATACATCTTCTTCCTCCAGTTTGTTTAAGTCCGATTGAGGGATTTTCGGCTTATCCTGGGGTAAGACTTCTTTTTGCACTCTCTGCATAGTGGCCATTGTAAAACAGTTAATTGAAGCTTGTCCGTGAAAAGGGGCTTCCCATTTCATTTGGTCCACTTTATCAAATTTATTTTTCTTTCTATTGTCAGGCCTACGTTTGCCCCGTGGCGTGTCCAGGACCTGATCAATGTTCCCACTTGTGGGTGTTCCCTCATGTGCTATGCTACACCTTTCTACAAAATTCTCAATGTCCCACCTTGCCTTGGGCCAATAATAATTGTGAGCCACCTTTTGGATAATGGTATCTATTTTCTCATGGTCCCCATCTTTTTTCACATGTAGGCTCCTTATTATTTCTGCCCTATATCTCTTTGGAAGAACCAACTGTCCGTGACCATTGGATCTAGTTCCGGCCTTCCTGTACATCAACCTGTTTTTCATGTAAAAATCTCCCTTTCCTGGAGTTGTATGACAAGTTGACAATTTCCTGAAACAAGGCTTGAGGGTCTTATCCCCAGCCTGTGCCTTCCTCATCTCTTCTGGAGTGGTATTTAACATAATATCCTCATCCTTTCTTGAGGTCGACCTGACCTGAAGGGTGGCCATAACTATAGGGTTCCTTCTGCAATGGTCAGTGTCATGGTTGTTCATCTGACAATTTTTACACCACCTCCTTCCTTGGTTGAAAGATTTTCTTTCATCATATTTCCTTTCATCGAATTGTGGGGTTTTATTTTTATTGTCATACCGTGGCCTATCAAACTGGTGCTTACTTTTGTTTTGATCTCTAGGATCAAATTTATTAAAGTTCTGTGGTGCCTTAAAATTTTCTACCTGTTTCTTTTTATTACCTGATACCTCTGCCTGAGCTGCTTGATACCTTTCTGCAACATTTAGTAGCTCACCCAGTCTCTCTGCACCTTGTTCCATGAGAAACTTTCTCAGGTCTGGAGCCATGGACTCTCTTAGTTGTTCTATAAGGACCATTTCCTTAAGATCTTGGGTTTTTCCCAGAGAAGTCCATTTCTCCAAGTATGTCTCTAACCGTGCAGAGAACTGGTGGTAGGTTTCACCTGACAGTAGTTTAGCATTCCTAAATTTTTTCCTATAAAATTCTGCGTTCTTTTCATATCTTAACAAAAGAGCCTGCTTTAGCATGTCATAATTTTCTTGATCACCTCTGCTCATTTGGGCAAAAACTTCATAAGCTGCCCCACGAAGCCCTTGAGATAACTTTAAGCTCCACCTTTCTCTCTCTAACCCATACGTGGTAGCTAATAGTTCATATCTATTTAGATAGCTCTCAATATCATCGTCTTTCTCAACAAAATGATCTAAATGAAAATTCATAGCTGAGGTTGAGGCTCCCTGACTAGCATTAGCATCGGAGGCAAAGGGACTGGCACCATTGTCAGGAGCATGGCCTTGAAACTCAAACTCCCTTAGTCGTAACTCATGTTCCCTTTGTAATCTTTTATCTTCTGCTTCCCTTTCTGCAGCTAATCGCTTGTCTTCCCTTTCTGCAGCCTGTCTTCTTTCCTCGGCTTCCCTTTCTGCAGCCAATCTTTTGTCTTCTCTTTCTGCCTCCAATGCTTTAGCCTCTTTGTCAGCCTCAATCTGCAACCTCTTAGCCTCAGCCTCAATCTGCAGCCTCTTAATTTCTTTTTCAGCCTCTAACTTTCTTTCAGCCTCTTTTTCTAATCTTTCAGATTCTAATTTTCTTTCGGCTTCAAATTTTCTTTCCTCACGTTCAATATATTTGTCACATTCCGTAGTGACATAGGAAATCATAACTTGCCCGTCCATTCCTAACTCTTTTGCAGCCTGCATAGCAGCAGATCGAAATTTGACCAGGTCGGCCATTTTCTAACAGGTAAATGTATAAAATATTTAACTAAACAATTTTATCTATGACTAATTAACTAATGACAACCACAGGCACTGAGAGCTCAACCTTATTTATTTTCACCCAAGGATACCTTTTAATTCTTCTTATTCCCAATATATATAACAGGAGAAAGTTCAATATCCCGGAAGCGAGACCCCAATATATGTGGTAAAGTGGGATGTTATAAATATTTATAGGGGACTTAGTGTACTGACTGAGATCAGCTGTGAAGGTATCTGTATCTAATAAGTGTGGTGTATTACAGATGACCTTACTTGCTACCACATTTATACCTCAGTCAGAATTATTCTGGAATATTGTGATGACTACGTTGAATGTCTAGGGTTATGAAAATGATGAAATGTAAGTCACAATAACAACAGACAGATTGTCGTGGAATATTCTAATCCCCATATATAAATTATCAAGTAAATATAAAGCCTAATAAATACATATAATAAATAAAGGAAGAAGAATGGTAAAGAACAGTGCTGTCACAATGACAGTACTCGAATCCCCCTTCTTTTCTACTTCGTCGGCAAATTGTAACGCTTTCACGTTGATATTAAAGGCCTTCTGCAACATACACGCGTTTCCCAAACACACAATAAAATGTGCTGCCTTTCTAAGAAAAACCTTGAAATATGCAAGTTGACCTAAATTTTAAATTCCATTCATGTCTTTTTCTACACTATGTTACCAAAAACCAAAAGACAGATGGACTAAAGGATAGCGAGAAGGGAGAGGCAGAAAGCCGAACACTAAACACGCGTCGCGCGATACACAAATGCTGCCATCACGCGTGTAAGACTACATGCACTAACTTTTTTTCGGACGGACAGTGATAAATTCACTACCCTTCCCAGAGTTAGGTTTTAAAATCACAAAAAACGCTTATTAGGAAAGATAACAATAGATGGGTTTACGTTTGAAAACATTACAGTACCCAGACAGCACATCTTCGAAACAGGAGGTAGAAGTAATTGCATATTTTGAACGCAGCCACGTAGCTCCTTTAAATTTGGATATTTGGGTTCCTTAGGGCTTGCTGACAAAGAATATGTAAAACGTTACGCAAATAGTCCAGGAATTAATAAATTATAACCAAAATAAAATAGTGGGGATGCCTGACAACATGGAATCATTTCTGCTCATAAAATTTTTTTATAACGTGTTTGAAAAAACCTTACGTTACAGAAATAGCCTACCATGTAAACTCCAAATTGATTGGAGCGCAACAAATGAAAGACTAACCACGATTGGTCGGGCTATAAATACTATCTTGGTTGTTAGGGAGACGTAGGAAGGTAACATTTTTTCAAACACTTGTCGAAACGTGGCTCGATTGGCCAGACTCGCTGATATAATCACTTAGGAGCGTTAGTTCGAAACCACTTGTTTAAATAAGCTTGATAAAGCAACAGTGCGTTGAAGCCAGCTCATATTTTGCTAAATAAAAGCCTGGAACATAAGCAGATGGGAATTTGTGCCAGTAAATGTGCCAGAATTCATTGCTAATCAACGTATCTGTGTTTATTCTATGAATTGTGGTAAGCTTGAACCATTCAGTATCTTTTAATGAAAATTGAATGTGAATTGTTAATTTATGCCTGTATATATATGTGTAGTTCAGTGGCAAACAGGAGATAAAGCCTATAATGCTCCAGCCTGAACAGAGGGTGTCGGAGGAAAGTAAAACGGCATGGAATGGCCAAATAGTACACTGACACCTGGATGATTGACTAGAAAGAAATAATGCTGGAAGTGCAGAGGCGTGGTAACCATTAAGGAGGTAAATACTGGTATAAAGTATTTCAGATGAAGCTGACAGTTGGCCTAACGCTCTGAACTCAATGTTTGTGATGTATTGTGATCAGTGTAAAAAGAGAGTATAAGTTAGTTATGAAGTAGAAGGTACATCCTTCTTGTTTACAGGGACCGTGGTCTTGATGGTACTGAGCAGCACCTGGTCAGAGCTTTGCTGAATCCAGAGTCGGACAGCATACTCCTTGGTCTTTTTAGCTATCAGTGAGGTGTCTCCAGAGCCCAGGGGAGAATTCGAGCAGAGGAGTCCTTTCCTGCCGCCATCACGCAAGATAAGCTGATTTGGCCAGCTGAGCTCAACATTATGTCCCCTCATCTTGAAATGACTTTGTAAAAATAACATTCAGAGGGGAATTTAATTGTCTTAATATCAGGAACTGAGAACATCTCCAATACTAGTCCCAAAAGACAAACTATTGAAGTCATGATGACAAATACCAACAGAGCTTGAACAAAACAAAACCAGTATTACCTCATATTACTACTACACAACTGACACACATAGGATATTTTTAATAATATATGTCACTACAATATTCATATTGATAAAGTCTGTACATATACTTGTAATTAAAATTGATTGTGATCCCTGGTTCCTTTGTATTTGAATCAGGACACATATACCTTTATAACAACAATGAATACATATTGTTATTTGAAAAGTTATCAGTGACTCCTTAAGATATTCTCATAGAGTGTTATATGTATGTGAGTGTCACAGTGTTGTCAAGAGTAGTGGATTAAATTAAATTGTTTATCTGTCTGTTGTTGTGACTTACACTTCATCATACACATACCCTAGACACATAACGTAGTCATCACACTATTCCAGAATAATTCTGACTGAGATATATAGATATGTGGTAGCAAGTAAGGTTATCTATAATACACTACTCTTAATAGATATAGATACCTTCACAGCTGATCTCAGTCAGTACACTAAGTCCCCTATAAATATTTATAACATCCCACTTCACCACATATATTGGGGTCTCGCTCTTGGGATTTTGAATCTTTCCCTATTAAAAATATTGGGGGTAATTCACTTCAGGGAATATAAGAATTAAAAGGTATCCTTGGGTGGAATTAAATAAGGTTGAGCTCACGGTGCCTGTGTTGTCCATTAGATATATTTAGAGATTAAATTGTTGGTTAGACATTGTAGAAATTTACCTGATAGACAATGGCGGACCTGGCCAAGTTTCGATCTGCTGCTGTACAGACTGCAAAAGAGTTAGGATTAGATGGGCAAGTTATGGTTGCCTATGTCACTACGGAATGTGACAAATTTATTGAACGCGAAGAAAGAAGATTAGAAAAAGAGGCCGAAAGAAAGTTAGAGGCTGAGACTAAGAGGTTGCAAGCTGAGGCTGAGACTAAGAGGTTGCAGATTGAGGCTGACAAAGAGGCTAAGAAATTGGAAGCAGAAAGGGAAGAGAAGAAATTAGCTGCAGAAAGGGAAGAGAAGAAATTAGCTGCAGAAAGGGAAGAGAAGAAATTAGCTGCAGAAAGGGAAGACAAGAGATTAGCTGCAGAAAGGGAAGCAGAAAAGGAGGAGAAGAGATTACAAAGGGAACATGAGTTACGAATAAGGGAGTTTGAGTTTCAGGGCCATGCTCCTGAAAATGGTGCCAGTCCCTTTGCCTCTGATGCCACTGCTAGCCAAGGAGCCTCAACCTCAGCTATGAATTTTCATTTAGATCATTTTGTTGAGAAAGACGATGATATAGAGAGCTACCTAAATAGGTATGAACTATTAGCTACCACGTATGGGTTAGAGAGAGAAAGGTGGAGCTTAAAGTTATCTCAGGGACTTCGTGGGGCAGCTTATGAAGTTTTTGCAAAAATGAGCAGAGGTGATCAGGAAAATTATGACATGCTAAAGCAGGCTCTTTTGTTAAGGTATGAAAAGAATGCAGAATTTTATAGGAAAAAATTTAGGAATGCTAAACTACTGTCAGGTGAAACCTATCACCAGTTCTCTGCACGAATAGAGACATACTTGGAGAAATGGACTTCTCTGGGGAAAACCCAAGATCTTAAGGAAATGGTCCTTATAGAGCAATTAAGAGAGTCCATGGCTCCAGACCTGAGAAAGTTTCTCATGGAACAAGGTGCAGAGAGGCTGGATGAGTTGCTAAATGTTGCTGAAAGGTATCAAGCAGCTCAAGCAGAGGTAACAGGTAATAAAAAGAAACAAGTGGATAACTTTAGGGCACCACAGAACTTTAATAAATTTGATCCTTAGGATCAAAATAAAGGTAAGCACCAATTTGATAGGCCACGGTATGAAAATAAAAATAAATTCCCACAATTCGATGAAAGGAAATATGATGAAAGAAAATCTTTCAACCAAGGAAAAAGGTGGTGTAAAAATTGTCAGATGGACAATCATGACACTGACCGTTGCAGAAGGAAACCTGTGTATATGGCAACCCTTCAGGTCAGGTCGACCTCAAGACAGGAGGAGGATATTATGTTAGATACCACTCCAGAAGAGATGAGGAAGGCACAGGCTGGGGATAAAACACTCAAGCCTTGTTTCAGAAAATTGTCAACTTGTCATACAACTCCAGGCAAGGGAGATTTTTACATGAAAAACAAGTTGATGTATAGGAAGACTGGAGCTAGATCCAAAGGTCACGGACAGCTGGTACTTCCTAAAAGATATAGGGCAGACTTAATAAGGAGCCTACATGTGAAACCAGATGGGGACCATGAGAAGATAGGTACCATCATTCAAAAGGTGGCTCACAATTATTATTGGCCCAAAGCAAGATGGGACATTGAGAATTTTGTAGAAAGGTGTAGCATAGCACATGAGGGAACACCCACAAGTGGGAACATGGATCAGGACCTGGACACGCCACGGGGCAAAATTAGGCCTGATAATAAAAAGAAAAATAGATTTGATAAAGGGGACCAAATGGAATGGGAAGCCCCTTTTCACGGACAAGCTTCACTTAACTGTTTTACAATGGCCACTATGCGGAGAGTGCAAAAAGATGTCTTACCCCAGGATAAGCCGACAATCCCTCAATCGGACTTAAACCAACTGGAGGAAGAAGATGTAGAGAGGAAATCTCTCATCAAGAATTTTAAGAGGGGAGAAAGCCCCAAGACAAGAAAAATTGGTAGCGGTCGTTTTGTGAATGATAATTCTGGGAGGAAAAATCATCACTATAAAGCTTCGAGTGGAAGAGACCATACCGGTGCATGGACAAATAGGTCCACACAATTAAAGGTCCATATGTAGCTTTGTTAAGAACGTGGACTGATGAAAAGGCAGAGGAAAACATTACATCTTCATACCAATATGTGAATGAGCTGACCACTCGGTTAAAAACTGGCTGGAAACTTGCCAATGAAAATTTGAAACAAGCCAGGAAGAAACATGCTGCCTATTATAACAGGAAGGCGAAAGACAGAAATTTGGCTGTGGGAGAGAAAGTACTGCTTCTTTTGCCTGGGAGTCAGAATAAGTTACAAATTGGATGGCAGGGTCCATATACAGTTTTAGAGAAGGTGTCTAGAACAAATTATAAGATAGATAAGAAGGGGAAAGAAAAAATCTATCATGTGAATCTCCTGAAGAAATATTTGGAAAGAGAACATCAGGAAGAGACACACTTGTTGACCTTGTCCATCGCCATGGAGATGAAAAAGGAACCACTTTCATCATTTGAATATCCATTACACCCCTGTGAGACAGCAGCACAGGTGAAAATCAGTACACATTTAACGAAAACTCAGAAAGAGAGAGTGCAACAGGTTCTAAATAATCATGCAGAGGTGTTAACAGACCGACCAGGGCATACAAACCTATTGGAATATGATATGAAACTAATAGACTCCACACCTGTCTGTATGAAACCATATTCGATTCCGTTTGCTAAGGAGAAAGCTTTGAAGGAAGAGATAGACTATCTATTGAAGGAAGGAATTATTTCGCACAGTGAGTCTTCGTATAGTTCCGGTGTTGTACTCTTAAGGAAGCCCTCTGGAGAACATAGACTCTGTATAGATTACAGGAGACTGAATGCTATTACAGAAGGACAGGTGGATCCATTGCCGGATACAACTCAGCTGTTTGCCAGACTAAATAAAGCTAAATATTTCTCAAAAGTGGATTTGAGTAAAGGATACTATCAGATTCCAGTAAAGCCTGAGGTTAGACCATACCTAGCTTTTAGTACCTCAGAAGGACACTATGAGTTTAATAGATTGCCATTTGGATTGAAGAATGCGCCTAGTGTCTTCTCTAGAATGATGAGAAAATTATTGGATCCTCTGAATAATCCCTGTATAACAAATTTTATGGATGATATCCTTATAGCAACAGAAACATTTGAGGAACACATTGACTCTCTGAACAGGCTGTTTGATCGACTTAGGGAGGCAAATTTAACAGCCCGACCAACCAAATGTTGCGTTGGATGTAAAGAATTGGAATTTTTGGGACACACAGTTTATCAGGGAAACATGACCCCTGACCCAAAGAATTTAGAGAAACTACAGAAAGCCCCGAGACCACAAACCAAGAAGGACGTGAGATCCTTTGTCTCATTATGTGGTTTCTACCAGAAGTATATCAAAAACTTTAATTCCATATGTGCACCGTTAACTGAATTGACACGTAAAGGACATCCAGATCGCATTACATGGACACCACAATGTGAAATGACTTACCAAGAATTGAAGGAAAAGCTCACAAGTAAACCCATTTTGAAATTACCTGACTTAAGTCAAGAATTCATAGTAAGGACGGATGCAAGTAATATTGGGTTAGGTGCAACTCTACTACAGAAATCAGATGCATTGGATGGGGAATTAAGCCCAGTGGCATATGCTAGCAGAAAATTGAATAAAGCCGAAATCAATTACTCAACTAGCGAAAAAGAATGTCTTGCAGTAATATGGGCAATAAAGAAATTCAATATTTATCTGTATGGGAAGGCCTTTAAGTTGCAAACAGACCACAAACCTTTATCGTTTCTAGCACAGGCTAAGCATGAGAACTCCAGGTTACTCCGATGGTCTTTACTTTTGGCTCCATATAATTTTAGCATTGAGTATATATCTGGAAAAACAAATTTGGGAGCGGATTTTTTAAGCCGCCATCCGTGTGATGAGAATCACCGTAAACCCCAGAACTAATAATAAATTTCTCTATGTGTATATAGAATAAAGGACTGACATATAATGTCTGTTTTAAGAGGGGAGATGTCGTGGAATATTCTAATCCACATATATAAATTATCAAGTAAATATAAAGCCTAATAAATACATATAATAAATAAAGGAAGAAGAATGGTAAAGAACAGTGCTGTCACAATGACAGTACTCGAAATCCCCCTTCTTTTCTACTTCGTCGGCAAATTGTAACGCTTTCACGTTGATATTAAAGGCCTTCTGCAACATACACGCGTTTCCCAAACACACAATAAAATGTGCTGCCTTTCTAAGAAAAACCTTGAAATATGCAAGTTGACCTAAATTTTAAATTCCATTCATGTCTTTTTCTACACTATGTTACCAAAAACCAAAAGACAGATGGACTAAAGGATAGCGAGAAGGGAGAGGCAGAAAGCCGAACACTAAACACGCGTCGCGCGATACACAAATGCTGCCATCACGCGTGTAAGACTACATGCACTAACTTTTTTTTCGGACGGACAGTGATAAATTCACTACCCTTCCCAGAGTTAGGTTTTAAAATCACAAAAAACGCTTATTAGGAAAGATAACAATAGATGGGTTTACGTTTGAAAACATTACAGTACCCAGACAGCACATCTTCGAAACAGGAGGTAGAAGTAATTGCATATTTTGAACGCAGCCACGTAGCTCCTTTAAATTTGGATATTTGGGTTCCTTAGGGCTTGCTGACAAAGAATATGTAAAACGTTACGCAAATAGTCCAGGAATTAATAAATTATAACCAAAATAAAATAGTGGGGATGCCTGACAACATGGAATCATTTCTGCTCATAAAATTTTTTTATAACGTGTTTGAAAAAACCTTACGTTACAGAAATAGCCTACCATGTAAACTCCAAATTGATTGGAGCGCAACAAATGAAAGACTAACCACGATTGGTCGGGCTATAAATACTATCTTGGTTGTTAGGGAGACGTAGGAAGGTAACATTTTTTCAAACACTTGTCGAAACGTGGCTCGATTGGCCAGACTCGCTGATATAATCACTTAGGAGCGTTAGTTCGAAACCACTTGTTTAAATAAGCTTGATAAAGCAACAGTGCGTTGAAGCCAGCTCATATTTTGCTAAATAAAAGCCTGGAACATAAGCAGATGGGAATTTGTGCCAGTAAATGTGCCAGAATTCATTGCTAATCAACGTATCTGTGTTTATTCTATGAATTGTGGTAAGCTTGAACCATTCAGTATCTTTTAATGAAAATTGAATGTGAATTGTTAATTTATGCCTGTATATATATATGTGTAGTTCAGTGGCAAACAGGAGATAAAGCCTATAATGCTCCAGCCTGAACAGAGGGTGTCGGAGGAAAGTAAAACGGCATGGAATGGCCAAATAGTACACTGACACCTGGATGATTGACTAGAAAGAAATAATGCTGGAAGTGCAGAGGCGTGGTAACCATTAAGGAGGTAAATACTGGTATAAAGTATTTCAGATGAAGCTGACAGTTGGCCTAACGCTCTGAACTCAATGTTTGTGATGTATTGTGATCAGTGTAAAAAGAGAGTATAAGTTAGTTATGAAGTAGAAGGTACATCCTTCTTGTTTACAGGGACCGTGGTCTTGATGGTACTGAGCAGCACCTGGTCAGAGCTTTGCTGAATCCAGAGTCGGACAGCATACTCCTTGGTCTTTTTAGCTATCAGTGAGGTGTCTCCAGAGCCCAGGGGAGAATTCGAGCAGAGGAGTCCTTTCCTGCCGCCATCACGCAAGATAAGCTGATTTGGCCAGCTGAGCTCAACATTATGTCCCCTCATCTTGAAATGACTTTGTAAAAATAACATTCAGAGGGGAATTTAATTGTCTTAATATCAGGAACTGAGAACATCTCCAATACTAGTCCCAAAAGACAAACTATTGAAGTCATGATGACAAATACCAACAGAGCTTGAACAAAACAAAACCAGTATTACCTCATATTACTACTACACAACTGACACACATAGGATATTTTTAATAATATATGTCACTACAATATTCATATTGATAAAGTCTGTACATATACTTGTAATTAAAATTGATTGTGATCCCTGGTTCCTTTGTATTTGAATCAGGACACATATATCTTTATAACAACAATGAATACATATTGTTATTTGAAAAGTTATCAGTGACTCCTTAAGATATTCTCATAGAGTGTTATATGTATGTGAGTGTCACAGTGTTGTCAAGAGTAGTGGATTAAATTAAATTGTTTATCTGTCTGTTGTTGTGACTTACACTTCATCATACACATACCCTAGACACATAACGTAGTCATCACACTATTCCAGAATAATTCTGACTGAGATATATAGATATGTGGTAGCAAGTAAGGTTATCTATAATACACTACTCTTAATAGATATAGATACCTTCACAGCTGATCTCAGTCAGTACACTAAGTCCCCTATAAATATTTATAACATCCCACTTCACCACACAGATAAACAATTTAATTTATTCCACAACACTTTACAACACTGTGACACTCACACACATATAACACTCTATAAGACTATCTTAACTGAGTCAGGTGTAAAGTTTCAAATATATATGTAATAATTACTTTCAACAAGAGATATCCTGATTCAACTACACAGTGAACCAGGAATCACAATCAAATGTAATCACAATTTATAAATGTGATCTTTGTATTGACATAATTCAGTAGTATTTTCCTATGTCTGTAAGTTGTGAAGTAGTACTATGAGGTAATACTGGTTTTGTTTTTCAAGCTAGATTGTTGTTTGTCATCATGACTTCACGTGTTTGATTATCGTGGAATGCTTCCTGTGTTCTGGAGACCTCTCACTGGTCGCTATCTGGACCAAGGAGTATGCTGTCAGCCTCTGGATTCAGCAAAACTCAGACCAGGTGCTGCTTCAATAACTTAGGACCACGGTCCCTGAAACAAGAAGGTTGTACCTCCTACTTCATAACTAATTTATAATCTATTTCCACACTGAACACAATACATAACAAACACTGAGTTCAGAGCGGTAGGCCAACTGCTAGCTTCATCTGAAACAATTTACACCAGTATTCTCCTCCTAAATGGTTACTACGCCTCTGCAATTCCAGCATTAGTTCTATCTAGTCAATAAGATAGGTGTCAGTGTACTGTTTGGCAATTCCATGCAGTTTTACTTTTCTCCGACACGTCATGTTCAGGTTGAAGCACTATCTAGGCCTTGCCTCATGTTTGCTACTGAACCACGCACATATACAGACATAAATTATCAATTTACATTCAATTTTCATTAAAAAGATATCAAATATGTCAAGCTTACCACAATTCATGGAAATAATACACAAATACGTTGACTGGCGATGAACATGGCACAAATTCCGATCTGCCTCTGTCCCAGACTTTTATTTAGAAAAAATATAGGCTGGTTCTCAATGCACTGTTTCTGAGTAAGTTTATTTTAAAATGTGGCACTGAACTGACGCTCCTAATTGACTATATTGGCGGGTCTAACCAATCGGGCCATGTTTACACAGTTTTTCAAAAAATTTTACCCTTCTCACATTTCCCCTAACAACCAAAATTAGTATTTGTAATCCGACTAATCGTGTTTAGCCTTACATTTACTTCTATCCAATCAAATAGGATTTAACATGGTGACCTATTTCCCGTAAAATGGTGGTTTCAAAACATGCCACTGTGCGATTATTATTTGGTGTTGTCTGACACCCTCACTATTTTCTTTTGGCTATAATTTGTTAATTCCTAGACTATTTGCGTAACCTTTAACATATTCTTTGTCAGCAAGTCCTAAGGAACCCAAATATATAAGTTTTAATGGAGCTAAGTGGCTGCGTTCAAAATATGCATTTTCTTCTACCTCCCGTTCACTTCGATACGACGTGGTGTCTGGGTACTGTCAGGCTTTCAAACGTAAACCAGTATAATGTCATATTTTCCAATAAGCATTTTTCAGGTTTTTAAACCTAACTCTCGTATGGGTAGTGTTTTTTATCACTGTCCATTTGAAAAAAAAAGCTAGTGCTTCAGGCCTTTCGCGTTGGGGGTGGCATTAATTGTATATCGCGAGACGCGTGTTAGTGTTGCCGGCGTTCCTGCTTTCAGCCCTCCCTCTCTCTATCCTAATTCCATCTGTCTTTTCATTACGCAGTGTATTAATCTAGGTCATTAATCAGCTTGCGTATCTCAAGGTTTTCTTAGAAATGCAGTACACGTTTTATTGTTTTGTGGAAACGCGTGTATGCTGCTGTAGGCTTTACTAGTAAACGTGCAAGCGTGAGAATATGCAGACGAAGCAGAAAAAGGGGGATCTCGAGTACAGTCATTGTGACAGCACTGTTCTTTACCATTCTTCTTTCCCTTTTATTGAATTTATGTGTTAGGCTTTACATTTACCTTTTAATTTATATATGTGGATTTAGAATGTTTCACGACACACAGTCAGACTTATTCTGGAATATTGTGATGACTACGTTGAATGTCTAGGGTTATGATAATGATGAATTGTATGTTCACAACAACCAACAGACAGATAAACAATTTAATTTAATCCACAACACTTTACAACACTGTGACACTCACATACATATAACACTCTATAAGACTATCTTAATAAGTCAAGGGTAACTTTTAAAAATATGTATTAATTCCTGTCAATAATAGATATCCTGATTCAACTACAAAGTGAACCAGGAATCACAATCAAATGTAATCACAAGTTGTATGTACACAATTTATAGATAGGATCTTTGTATTGACATATATTATTATTGCAATATGTGTGTAAGTTGTGCTGTAGTACTATGAGGTAATACTGGCTATTCAAGCTATGTTGTCGTTTGTCATCATGGCTTCAAGTGTTTGTTTCTGGTGGAAATAATATTGGAAAGGTTCACAGTTTCTTTTTATTTGAAACAAATAAATGTCCCTCTTGATTTAAGGTAAAGTCACTTTTAGAGGAGGGGGGGGGGGGGGGGGGATACACAAGATTGAGCTGCTCTGGCCAACGTAATCTTAACTTCTGTGTGGGCGGCAGGAAACAGTCTCCTATGCTCGCTTGCTTCACAGTTTTCTTGAGGAACAACACTGGTCGATATCTGGACCAAGGAGTATGCTATCAGCCTCTGGATTCAGCAAAACTCAGACCATGTGCTGCTTTAATACGTTAGTACCACGGTCCCTGAAACAAGAAGGATGTACCTCCTACTTCAGAACTAATTTATAATCTATTTCCACACTGAAGCACAATACATAACAAACACCGAGTTCAGCGTGGTAGGCCAACTGTTAGCTTCTCATGTAACAGTATACACCAGTATTCCTCTCCCTAATGGTTACAACGCCTCTGCAATTTCAGCTGTAATTCCTTCTATACAATAAGATAGGTGTCATAGTACTATTTGGCAATCCCATATATGCCTATGCAGTTATACTCCTCTCCGACAAGTTTTGTTCCTGGTGGAGCAATATCTAGGCTTTGCCTCATGTTTGCTACTGAACCACACACAATACATACATAAATTATCAATTCACATTCAATTTTCATCTAAAAGAGATCAAATATGTCTAGCTTACCACAATTCAAGGAAATATTAAACAAATACGTTGACTGGCGATGAGTTATGGCACAATTCCGATCTGCCTCTGTCCCAGGCTTTCATTAGAAAAATATGAACTGGTTCTCAACGCACTTGCTTCTACACAGTTTAATTTCAAAAAAGTGGCACTGAACCGACGCTCCTAATTGACTATATCAACTGGTCTAGCCAATGAGACCATGTTTACAAAAGCTTTTGAAAAAATTTACCCTTCCTACGTTTCCCTTAACAACCAAAAATAGTATTTGCAGTCGACTAATCATGTTTCGCCTTACATATAATTCTAACCAATCAAATCGGATTTAACGTAGTGGCCTCATTCCCCTAAAGCAGTATCCAAACATGAGCAAATATGATCTGGTGCTGTCAGACAACACCCCTATAATATTTTGGCTATCATTTGTTAATTACTAGACTATGTGCATAACACTTAACATATTCTTTGTCAGCAAGTCCTAAGGCACCCAAATATATAAATTTAATGGGGTTAAGTGGCTCCGTTCAAAATATGTATTATAGGATAGTCGTGTATTTGTTTTTATTTTTATTTTTTATGTTTAGAACCGCCACCTGTCCTGCCTTTTTGACTGTTCTGTCAGTATAAAGTCAGGATTTCAAACAGAAAACAGTATTGTGTCATGTTTCCTAATAAGCATTAAACATGTTTCCAAAACCTGACCCTCGTATTGGTAGTGTTTTTTGTCACTGTTTATTTGAAAAAAGCAAGCCTGCATGCTTTGCGCGTGTGATGGCATTACTTTTATATCGCGAGACGGCGTGTTAGTGTTGCATGCGTTCCTCCGTACATCTCTCGCTCTCTCTCTATCCTAAGTCCGTCTGTCCTTTTAGGTTAACGTAGTGTGTATAATTTAATTAATGCTAGTATTATATCTGGGTCATTAAGCATCTTGCGTATCTCAAGGTTTTCTAAGAAACACAGTACCAGTTTTATTTTTAGAAACGCGTGTATGATGCTTGTCACGAAGTGGTTTTAATTTTATAGAGTGTGCATGAATGAAAGCAAGACCCTAGTATGAGAAAGTCTGAGAAGATAGAATTTAGATGGAAAATGACATGCCTATGGACAGACGCGACTATTGGCTCAAGGGATAGAACCAGGATTTGAATCTCCCCTTGCCGCTTCGTGACTTTAGACTGGCTATAGTCTCGCCCTCCTCTGACTTCCTTTAAATACAAAGAGATAAGGTGTATAAATACGACCACAAACACCACTATACAGACAACATAGAGTAAGTATAGTAAAGAATAGAAGCTGATCCAGTAAATAATATATGTATATATTTATTTACATACAAGAAAAACATAAAAATGGCATATTACGTCATCAAGTCAGTCGATAGCGTGCACTGTTGCACGGCCTGGAAAAACCAAAGTAACAATTAAATTGAGAGACACTCAACAAAAAAAACCTCAATCACATTCACTCTTCCTGTCACCCTGCTGAGGAACAATAAAAATGGTTAGTGCTTTAAACCAAATCTAATTTGGTGGGGCTGTCAACTTTTAGCCTCCACTCTCTAACACTAATAAATTTCTACTGTCTTAGTCCTGGTGACTCTTCCTCAACGAACGGCTACACAGCTTTTTACTAGTTAGGCGATAGGCGCTGATAACTACACCACAAGAATTGCTAAAATAATAGACTTGGTTTTTCGAACGCAGACTCAGTGTCTATCCGTCAAATGGATACTGAACAGACCCTACTGGTCCTGTCTATTTTCTCCCTCCTTCTCTATCTTTCTCTCTTGATCTCAGTGTCTCTCTAACACTCGAGGGCTGATGATGCGGCGTCTCCGTTACGCTCTTCTCTTGATTTCTATCAGGACCTAGGTATGGTAACCCTGTCACCTGTTCCTGATTTTGGTGATGACGATGTTCGGATATCAAGCATGAGGGACTTGATTAACTGTAGACAAAACTTCTCTGCTGCTGAATAGCTTCCCTCTTTTAACCCGCTCCAGAGTTAGAGGAAAAAACACAGCCTTGATTTCAGGCTGTACAAAATGAAACTAGTCTCCCGGCCACCTGCCGTTGCTAGCGACTATAATAGCGATGCTCTCGGCTGTCTGATAAATAAACCTTGGTCCAGCTGAAGCATAGGGACTTCACTGCCAGAGACCATAGGGTAATTTGCTTTTGCTCCTGACGATACTCGAGTACTCTGACCCTGAGATGTCTTTTGCCGTGGATAATTTTATTTGACAAAATTATGCTCCCCACTGTTTCGCCGAGACTCGCTGAAATTAAAAGAAACAGCGACTCATGTACACCCACTCTAACATCGCTTATCTCTAACATATACGATACAGAAAATAATTCTATACACGTGTCTCTTCATTCTCACTTCTCTCGATCTTCACACAATACATAAAATACCACTATCCCACGTGGCCTCTTCATCCCCCTCCTTCTACTAAAATCTGCCAGGTAAAATAAACAAAACCTCCCGACACCGTCTGACACGTTACATGGCCGTGACGCATGGCCGATCACGTGTTCAAACTTGACAAAAATAGGGAAATCCTTTTACCCATTAACACAGGAGTTTCCCCGGCTTACTCCTATTTAAATTAAACCTCGCTGTAGGGATGATTTATTTCCCCACGCCGTATAATTCACTGATAACATAAGCTCACTGCATTCCTCACATTTAAGGCTCAGAAAAATTAACGTACACACCAAGGATTTCCCAATAAAATTACATTAGAAAATATACAGGAATAAATGGGGGTTTCCCAACATTCTACAACAAGGAGCACACGTGTCTCTCATAACTTCAGACTCTCTGATCTACTGCCAAAAAATCCTAAAAAGACTTATGCACACTTTTTACGTTTACGTCGTTCTTCAAAACAAATGATAATGGATGGCACTATCGTTTCGAACTTTAAAACTGAAAAGTTAATCTTTACCTACGGGCGAATTCTAAAAGACCCACTAATAAGTAAAACGAATTAATAAAATGTTACATACCAATTATCGTTTTTTTCTTCCCGCAAATGGAGAACGATAAATCGACGTCGACCGGCGGCAATTATTTCTTCAGAGACAATTGCCCGCAGTTTCCTCTCTCATTATATACAAGAGAAACCGCCCACGCGGATTTCCCTTCCTACGCAAATCGCGGACCAATGGCAGCGCTAGGAAAATCAAATACCGCGTGTCCGCAAAATTGCGTCACATTACGTGATAACCTCGTGCTACTGACGCGTCATACAGGAGTGCCCGAAAATATCGATTTTCGTAAACAATGAAATCTACGGGAATCGCGAAAAATTCAGAAGAGGGTAAAACTGGCCGAGTGAAAAATAAACCTACCGACATAAAACGAACCCATTAAAATTACTACTCAAAAATACCAAACACGATATATTCACATGGGAAGAACCAAGGCAAACCCCATATAATTACAAAGAGAAGAGAAATGGTGAAACTCAAAACAGAATCGGGCCTGATGAAAGTCAGAATTTCAGTGTAGCATCACATAAGTCCCCCCTTTCAAGTGCGGGAATCCGTGCTCAATCACTGAAATCTCTGGAATTCATACTGGTCCGTATCTAGATCTACATCCCGATCTAATCACTATCATAATTAGCATTATCATACAGGCCCATCTCCATATCCTTGAGAATCTTGGCAATCACTGGATCGTGAGGGTCACGCCATGGGATTTCCTCCTGTCGACTGCAACATGACTGGTCGCCCTTCCTCCTCCCTCTCATGTGTTTCCTTCGCCCACGAATTTTCCTGGCGGCGCGTGGTAAATACTGATTACCAGATGGTGCGACCTCCCAGTGTTTTGAAACAGTCTGACTGGCTTGGCCAGACATCGCCGTAACAGGGCGTAACTGTTTACGGTTGCTTGAAGAACCGTGCACATGTTCCTTCTTGTCAGTATTTCCCTCCCTTGAGAGATGTAATACCATCGGGGGCCTAATTCCCGACGACAAAGAAGATACTTCTGAAGTAAGAGGCGTCACCACTGTTTGACCTTTAGGCTGAACAGGGCTGACAGGCGAATACGCCTTGGTAAATAACATTCCACTGTCTTTAGAGGCGTCTCTCCTCCTCATAGCAAGACAAGGATGTTTGAGCTCCCGTGGGGCTCCGTGAATCAGGGGCTCTCCCCTTTCACTTCTCTGGCCTGCAGGAGGCCCTCTTGCATTAGCAAGAATCGGTGTGGTTGGGTTTCCCAAAACTACGTATGGGCTTCCCAGGATGAAATCATGTGCTGGCTGTGCCATTACAGCTGCCTTGATTGTGCCAGACACAAACTTGCATTTCACCTCGATATTGGCGACGGGCAACCGTTGTGAGATACCTCTTCTCAAAATGCCACCAATCTCAACTAGTTCTCCTGTCCACTGCCCTGGTTTCACCAAATGACGAGCGACGATACTGGGGTAAGTAAGCCCGCTGTCAAACAAACACGTAGTGGCTGTCCCATTCACTACGGCTGGTCCACTGTTAGAGAACAACTTCTCTGCCTGGACTGGTTCCCATCTATTCCCTTTAGTCCATCTCACCGGTCTTAAACAAGCTGCATGATGAGCTGGGGGTTTGTTCATACACCGAGATGTCCAGTGGGAAGTGGTTCTACAATTCTGACAATACCTCTCATTATCTCCCCTGTTCCTAGCGGGTTCCTGAGAGGTTGTTGTCGGTGCTCTGTTATGCTGCTGGGGGCGCAAGTTATAACCAGAATGAGGCTCCTTGCGAGAAGGCCCTGGTTGCTGATGAGCTGGTGAAGTAGCCGGCTGCGATGATGAAGCTCCTTTGTCCGGGGCTGACAGGTCTGGGTGTTTCCGTTTCTGTCCCAGTACTTCGGCCTGTGCTGTCTGGTACCTTTCGGCGAACACGATAATCTGATCGAGTTGCTGGGCACCCTGCTCCGCCAGATACCGCCTCAAATCAGGGGACATGTTTGCCTTTACTTGTTCACACAGAACTAACTCCTCCAACCCTTCAAAAGTTTTCGCCAGTCCTGACAGTTCCCTCCAGCGAGTTAGGTAGTTTCTCACCCGCTCTGCAAACTGTGCGAAACTCTCTCCCTTCTCCGGCCTGCTCTCCCTGAACATGGTTTGGCATTTCCGGGGTGTCCACTGAAATCTTTGCAAGAAAGCGTTTCGCAGTGCCTCGAAGTTGTTCTGATCATCTATGAGCATCTTGTTGTAAACTTCATACGCATGACCTTTGAGTGATTGCGATAATTTCAGGCACCAAAGACTCTCATCCAACCCGTATGCCTTTGCCATTCTTTGAAATTTTTCTAAAAACACGTCAATCTTTTCATTCCCGTTAGGGAACGAGTCAAATGGGAAGCTCATGGCTGCCATCCGGGGCCCTCCGTTTCCTGAGGTGTCTGTCGCTCCTGCTCCGGGTGAATCTCCATTAGCTGAACTGCCTTCCGAAGATCGGTACTGCAGTTCCAGAGAACGCAGGGCAAGTTCATGCTGTCTCTCTGCTGCCTTCTCCCTCTCTGCCTTCTCCCTTCTCTTTCCTGTGCTTCCAATTTCCGAAGTTCCATCTCGCCTGCCTCTCCGCTGCTTCTGCGGCGGCTGCCCCTCTCTTTTTTGCTGCTTCTGCGGTAGCTGCCCTCTCTTCCTGCTGATGATGCCTCTCATTCTCCCTCATCATGTAGGCCTTAGTCTCCTCCTTATCCATTCCCATGTCCTGAGCAGCCTCTCGCCAGGCAGCTCGTAACTTGGCCATATCCGCCATCTTACCTGTAAACTGCTGTAAGTTCCCAAATACAGAGAAATGACAGAAAAGGAAAAGAGAAGGAACAACCTGTTACGTAATATAAAATACTCCCTCTTTAACCGCTGTTCCAAAAACCCGACCTCAGACTAGCACTAAGTCTGAATAATAACCTGAAAAAAATTTAGTTAAGAAGCTACCAAAAACTAAATTACCTTCCTGTTAAAGAAAAATATCTCGGTATGCCATCAATTACCTCTTAGTCATATAAGTCAAAAATACCACAAAAATCTACTAGACTGCACCCTGTGGAAAAATCTATACTGGATCAGTTCTAATAGCTCAAGTCTAGGGGATATTTAAAGAAACTCTATTCTCAGAAAACTTTCTAGAGACAATCTATGAATATAGATCACAGAATTGATCTCCACAGAATGATCCACCGGACGATTGCCGCCCACTTGTCACGAAGTGGTTTTAATTTTATAGAGTGTGCCTGAATGAAAGCAAGACCCTAGTATGAGAAAGTCTGAGAAAATAGAATTTAGATGGAAAATGACATGCCTGTGGACAGACGCGACTATTGGCTCAAGGGATAGAACCAGGATTTGAATCTCCCCTTGCCGCTTCGTGACTTTAGACTGGCTATAGTCTCGCCCTCCTCTGACTTCCTTTAAATACAAGGAGATAAGGTGTATAAATACGACCACAAACACCACTATACAGACAACATAGAGTAAGTATAGTAAAGAATAGAAGCTGATCCAGTAAATAATATATGTATATATTTATTTACATACAAGAAAAACATAAAAATGGCATATTACGTCATCAAGTCAGTCGATAGCGTGCACTGTTGCACGGCCTGGAAAAACCAAAGTAACAATTAAATTGAGAGACACGAGAGACAAAAAAAAAAAACCCCAAATCACATTCACTCTTTCTGTCACCCTGCTGAGGAACAATAAAAATGGTTAGTGATTTAAACCAAATCTAATTTGGTGGGGCTGTCAACTTTTAGCCTCCACTCTCTAACACTAATAAATTTCTACTGTCTTAGTCCTGGTGACTCTTCCTCAACGAACGGCTACACAGCTTTTTACTAGTTAGGCGATAGGCGCCGATAACTACACCACAAGAAATGCTAAAAATAATAGACTTGGTTTTTTCGAACGCAGACTCAGTGTCTATCCGTCCAATGGATACTGAACAGACCCTACTGGTCCTGTCTATTTTCTCCCTCCTTCTCTATCTTTCTCTCTTGATCTCAGTGTCTCTCTAACACTCGAGGGCTGATGATGCGGCGTCTCCGTTACGCTCTTCTCTTGATTTCTATCAGGACCTAGGTATGGTAACCCTGTCACCTGTTCCTGATTTTGGTGATGACGATGTTCGGATATCAAGCATGAGGGACTTGATTAACTGTAGACAAAACTTCTCTGCTGCTGAATAGCTTCCCTCTTTTAACCCGCTCCGGAGTTAGAGGAAAAAAAAAACACAGCCTTGATTTCAGGCTGTACAAAATGAAACTAGTCTCCCGGCCACCTGCCGTTGCTAGAGACTATAATAGCGATGCTCTCGGCTGTATGATAAATAAACCTCGGTCCAGCTGAAGCATAGGGACTTCACTGCCAGAGACCATAGGGTAATTTTCTTTTGCTCCTGACGATACTCGAGTACTCTGACCCTGAGATATGTCTTTTGCCGTGGATAATTTTATTTGACAAAATTATGCTCCCCACTGTTTCGCCGAGACTCGCTGAAATTAAAAGAAACAGCGTCTAATGTACACCCTCTCTAAAATCGCTTATCTCTAACATATACGATACATAAAATAATTCTATAATTCTATACACGTGTCTCTTCATTCTCACTTCTCACACTTCCTCCCCTTCTCTCGTTCACACAATACATAAAATACCAATATCCCACGTGGACTCTTCATCCCCCCTCTCCTTCTACTAAAATCTGCCAGGTAAAATAAACAAAACCTCCCGACACCGTCTGACACGTTACATGGCCGTTACGCATGGCCGATCACGTGTTCAAACTTGACAAAAATAGGGAAATCCTTTTACCATTAACACAGGAGTTTCCCCGGCTTACTCCTATTTAAATTAAAAAATCCTCGCTGTAGGAATGATTTATTTCCCCAAGCCGTATAATTCACTGACAACAAATCTGAACCTCCGACAAAATTTCTCACATTTTAGGCTCAGAAAAATTAACGAACACACCAAGGATTTCCCAATAAAATTACATTAGAAAATATACAGGAATGGATGGGGGTTTTACATAACATTCTACAAATAAGGGCACACGTGTTTCTCACAACTTCACACTCTCCGATCTACTGCCAAAAAATCCTAAAAAGAATTATGCCCACTTTTTACGTTTACGTCGTTCTTCAAAAAAAATGATAATGGATGGCACTATCGTTTAAAAAACTGAAAAGTTAATCTTTACCTACGGGCGAATTTCTAAAAACCCACTAATAAGTAAAACGATTAATAAAATAGTTACATACCGATTATCGTTTTTTTCTTCCCGCAAATGGAGAACGATAAATCGACGTCGTCCTACGGCCAGGCAATTATTTCTTCAGAGACAATTGCCCGCAGTTTCCTCTCTCATTATATACAAGAGAAACCGCCCACGCGGATTTCCCTTCCTACGCAAATCGCGGACCAATGGCAGCGCTAGGAAAATCAAATACCGCGTGTCCGCAAAATTGCGTCACATTACGTGATAACCTCGTGCTACTGACGCGTCATACAGGAGTGCCCGAAAATATCGATTTTCGTAAACAATGAAATCTACGGGAATCGCGAAAAATTCAGAAGAGGGTAAAACTGGCCGAGTGAAAAATAAACCTACCGACATAAAACGAACCCATTAAAATTACTACTCAAAAATACCAAACACGATATATTCACATTGGAAGAACCAAGGCAAACCCCATATAATTACAAAGAGAAGAGAAATGGTGAAACTCAAAACAGAATCGGGCCTGATGAAAGTCAGAATTTCAGTGTAGCATCACAATGCTGTAGGTTTTACTATCAACGTGAAAGCGTTACAATTATGTAGACGGAGCATAAAAAGGGATTTTCTTGTTTAACTAGCATGACGTTCTATAACACAGGCGTACGCTATAGTGACGGCACTGTTCTTTACCAGTCTTCTTTCCTTTTATTTAATTAATTCGTTAGGCTTTACATTTACTTTTTAATTTATATATGTGGATTTAGAATGTTTCACGACACCGATGGTCGAGAAAATATGGGCCTAACACCATATTCCCAATATGCCTCAATGGGCGTGTAACGGGATCCTTTACCTTTCCTATACCTTTACTGTGCAGAGTGTCTAGAGAAAAATAATATAGAGCATTTCCTACTAAAATGTAGGAAGTATGAACAACAGAGAAAACTAATATTAGATTATTTACAGTTTACATCCATAACTGTGGAACAGGTGTTGAGAATAGATAGACCTAGAGAATTGCACAATATAGTAAAACAGTATATAACCAGAACTAAAATTAATATATATAAGGATCAATGATGGTGTGAGGATAAGGGGTAGTCTGATTGAGTACTTGTGTCGATGATGGCAGATAGTTGGTGGATTTGATGTAATCTCGGACACTCCCGGGCTTTCTCACCCCTTCTCACCTTGTTAACAGCAGGGCAGTTGTGAGAGACTTTACTTTTTTGTGATTGTTTTTTTTTTCTTGTTCGTATTTGTTTTTTGGTTTCTTGAAAAGGGGGTGTCACACACAAATCGATTCACACAATTTTGGTTTTTTCTTCTTCTTCGTATACTCTCAGGCGTCCACTTGAATGTTTTCAAAGAAAGCATTAGTCAGTTTGAGGCTATTTGAATCTCCGTAGAGCTTTTTCCATGAATGGTAGGCTACTGGTGTCGGCCATATGCGCTGCCTCTGTTCCGCATATGTTAGGCAACTTTGAAGCAGATGTTCAGCAGTCATTAATATCAGTGCCACAGTTACACTGATCGGTAGTTCCTATCTTTAGCTTGTTGAATAGATGGTATCTCAATCTGTTGTGGCGAGTGCGGAGTCTGAAGATTACCACTTGTTCTCTTCTGTTGAGAATTTTGGTTTTGATTTACTACATTTGGACTTGTGGAAATACTATATTTGGAAATCTGATTTTATTGTCTTGAATTTATTACACTGTTTGTCCTAATTATAACCCATCAAGCGTTGAACGGGATACTTTGTTTAAAAAAAAAAAGAAGAGAAGAATGACTTAGTAAGTAAGTAAGTAAATGTTGGCCTAGGCAAATTGTGTCATAGCTGAAGACAGATCGAAATTTTTTAAGAAAGCATACATTTGTTCTCGCCCGCTCCGGCGCCCCATACTTAGCGCTCAGACGGTCGCCCTGCACGAAAGAAAGCCGGCCCTGCTTATGATGCACAAGGCAGAAGAGATATTTCACGCAGATGTAAATGTTTTAGCTTCGAGGTTGGTAAATCAGTCTTCGTCAGTGGAGATAAATGGATTCAGGGTCACACATATAATAAGACGCACGATATACCTTATTCCAACCGGGGAAACCGTGATACTTATCTCCAAAACGGAGATTTCCCTATAGTTAACGGGAAATCACAGCTTTGGAACAACCTGCGTCTATTAAGGGCTATTTGCCAGTATTATTGACGTCAGAGAGTTTTCTCGGTTACTTCCGCCGGATGTAACTGGGACAACACTTCTAAAACAGACGTCAAAATAGTGGTTATTATCCCTGTTGTAACATGTTTATTAAGTAAATAGAGATCGTTGAAGGTGGTTTGAACACATTAAACATGCAACTTAAAATTCGTACCTACTATATATATCTCAAATCTAGATTGTAGTCAACGGACGGTTAGTTCTTGAGCCATTCTTTAGTTCAATTACGCAACCGCTCTCAACTCACTGATAACAATAGAAATTTAACTTGTATCGCCGTACACTTAATAAATGACTTTGATAGTAATTAGGTTCATATGTACGAATAGTTCGTCGGTAGCCTAAATGTTAACGAACATGATGCATGTTAAAAAAAAAAAAAAACTTGTAATCAATTTTTCGATTAGGCCCTAATCAGTTTTGGCAAATAAAATGTGATAAAAATGTTTCTCATTTGCCGTGACCAAATGGTATTGGTGTGATTTTGACTCTTTGATTCCAGAATTATTCACACTGTGCAGGAATTTTGTTCTTACAAATTCTAAACAGTGGAGTAGCCTATACCATCTTGTATTGTACATTTTGTGTTAATCTTTTCTGTGAATATGTACGTAAATGTAGGCCTAGGCCTTTATCAAATTACGGGGAAAGAGAAGAATAATTGACCGTGTTTTTGTTAGTTGTAAGTGCAGTTTTATGCTTATTTTAGCATTGGAACATCAAGTTACAGTAGAACTTCAATTATCCATCAGGATACGGGACCGAAACCATGACGGATAATTAAATAGACGGATAATAGAATATGTGTATTAAAATCATTAGGCCTATAGTATGAACATACAATAGACTGGGTCTTTTAACTTGTTTATTTCATTACATTATTCATAACCTAAATAAATAACACATTACATAACATAAAGAAATTAAAGGAAATAAAATTAAAGGAGATAAACGGAAACAACATTTTACACATACAAAATTGTTCCAATAAACAGCGTTACATAATTATATTTCTTTTCTAAAAAAAAAGTCAGTCAGTTTCTTTTGTTTCGTTGCCCCTCGAGCCAAATGGGGCGGCAGTGTTACGAATTTTACGTAAAAGTAACACTTGAGTAGCATCTACTTCTTCTTGTACCTTTGAACAAACCATTGATATGTGGCAGTATACAACTGTTCATTTTTATCAAGCTTTATTGTTTTACGACTTTTAACATTACCGTCAGGGGTTTCCATTTTTGACACATGGTTTTCAATTTTGTCTGCACTTTTAACATTACCATCTGTAGTTTCCATTTTTGACACATGATTTTCGATTTTGTCTGCATCACGCTTGATATCA
Organism: Oreohelix idahoensis; assembly: GCA_024509875.1. Classification (NCBI taxonomy): domain Eukaryota; kingdom Metazoa; phylum Mollusca; class Gastropoda; order Stylommatophora; family Oreohelicidae; genus Oreohelix; species Oreohelix idahoensis. Next base: position 48,684 of record JAMPIV010013399.1, on the reverse strand, counting down.
TGTACTGTTGTTCTTCCTATTCCATAAACCGAAGCTATACTTGTAGCACTTTCACATTTTCTAAAACGATTTACTATCTCAATTTTCTAGGATAATCCCAACCCTACTTGCTTACGTTTCTCTGCCATTTCAATGGGCTTACAAAAAAAAAAAAATGATTAAAATGTGAAATAAGAACTAGAGAACAACAGTATCGAGTGAGTTGTAAACAAAGACTAAGTGACAAATGGCGTTTTTATGGGTTGGGCGCATGCGCAACATATGAATCATCTAAACATTGTCCTGATGGTTAACAGAGACTGATGGTTAATCGAAGTTCTGCTGTAATCCATATGTAACACGATATCGTCATCACCACATTTTTCTTTTCACTCCTTATGGAGCATTGAGTCACCACTGTAGCTGGTCACCTAATAGGAAGAAGGAAGCATGCACCAAGCATTCAAGCTCTCTTGCAGCAGTGGTTTTTGTAGCATTTTATTGTACACGATAAGGTTGCCAGCCTCATGCACAAGCTCATATTAACTATCATGTCTGACATACCTCAGGGTGCAGCAGTCCTGTTTTTTCTGTTTCTCATCAGAGATCACCTGGAACAACATGGGAGATGACAAGATATAGCACTGAATGAAGCCACATTTGTAAATTTAGTGAATTCACATCAATTTTACTGTGGTCATTTACAAAAAATAACAAATTATTTCTAGTACTGCAGTTTGAAATGAAGAGCAGTGAGATGCATGTCAGATTTTGTCCAAATGTCTATTGATCTGGTGGCCAATTAAGCCTGCCACATTAATAGGGTTAGGATTCTAAAACCCTTACCCCTTATCACATCATCTGTGAAATATTTTGTAAGGCTGTATCAATGTGGGCAACTTACACTTAATTGGCCTTTGAATTGATAGGCATTGGGTGAAATTAGACACACTTCCCAGTGTTCTTCATTCACTTTGGTTGAATTGAAGAATAGTGGGTCGCATTCTTTGATGTCATACAAATAACAAATAAGTCACAGGCATCGTTAGGGTTAGGTTTTGGATTCCAAACTCTCCTTCCCCCCAGTTACTGCATCTCTGAATTTTTTTTTTGGAAGCCATATCGAACAAATGGCCCACTATCCTTTATTTCAACTCATAATTCTAACCATACTGGATTATGTAATTTTCCAAAAGATAAACTAGAATAATATCACAAAAAACTTCTAACAGTTATTTGAAGTGTTAACAGTATTCCTAGCTTCATCTTCCACCTGTGACCAATCATTAGGTGCAACTGTAGGTCTAGTTTTGCTGCCTTTCGATGGTCCAAGCTAGGGCAGCGCCCACTTATCAGAAAAAAAAAATTGAGGTACCTTACATTCCTGCATCACTGCCATCATTTTATGACAAACGTATGAGTATCAAACAAGTCATTGTCACAGTCAGTGATGGTTCTAAATAAACTTGGTGCATTAATTCACTTAGGAAGTCTGGTAGTTGAAAATATATGACTTGCCATGTTTTTCTGGCAATAAATAAGTAAAATAATGATACCAAAAGTTGTAAACGTCGCTTAACTATGTTCATCTTCTTCTTTGATCCATAGCTACCGACCGTCAAAGCAGTCGATTCCACTTTGTTTGGTCGGCGGCCATCCTTCGTACAGTGCCCCAACTCTGGTTCATTCTTTGCATCTCGGCTTCCACAGTTCTCCGCCAGGTTGTTTTTGGTTGGCCTCTCTTTCGCTTTCCTTCGGGGGTCATAGCATAGATGTTCTTGTAATGGTATCAGGGTCCCTTCTGAGGACGTGGCCAACCCAACTCCAGAGTCTGCTAGCTATGATCATGTGCATGTCCTCCTGGTTACTCCGAATAAGCAGTTCTTAGTTGCTGATGGTATTCGGCAAAAAGATTTGGAGAATTTTCCTTAGGCAGATTGTGTGGAAGGAGGACAGTTTTGACATTTCCTTCTCTGTTACTCTCCAGCATTCTGCACCATAGAGAAGCACAGAAAGTACGCAGCTCTCATATAGTCTTAATTTGGTGTTTGTGCTGTACTGGGAAGACTTCCAAGTGTTGTTGAGTCTACCAAAGGCTGTTCTCGCCTTATTCATTCTGTTGTTAATGTCCTTGCTTGTTCCACCATCTGGTGTTACTATGCATCCTAGGTAAGTAAATGTGTCTGTCTGTTCTAACTTCTGGTTCCTTATTGTTATTGGCTCAGGATTGCCCACATTGAGTGTCATGACCTCTGTCTTCTTCAGATTGATGTTCAGACCAACCTGCTGGCTATACTTATTCAGTCTATCGGTTTTTTCTTGGATGTGTTGATGTGTAACTATGTTCATAATGGCTGTTCAAACACAAAGAGAAGCCACATGATGGTTTTAAAACATGGATTGGATTAAAAGCATGAATTTTTCAATTTATTATTGACAAATCTGAAGCAGTAGTTTTGGCTTTGATTAAGTATTTGTGACGAGACTGAAATACATAGTCAGCAAAGCTGAGAACTAAAAATAAAGTTAATACTGAGTTCAGTGCCATTCCCGTGATAAATCAGCTGTTTTAATGTGTCATTCAGGTTTAGAAATATTGGGAAACGTTTGTTCACAAGAGAATAGCCATGTCAAGCATTGCACCACAAGCAGAATGCACTCATTTCAAGGTCATTGTATATTCCAGGTAGGTGGAAGCATATACTATATGTATATTTAAACTGATGATTATTTCAGATAAAATACTCAAGATTTGGTGTCACCACATACACATAAACACACGTATGCATGCAAGTGTGAGCATGCACACACCAACCAAAACAAAATTGTCATTTAAAATATAGTATGTCAGCTGGGGGGGGGGGGGGGGGGGGGGGGGGGGGGGGGGGGGGGGGGGGGGGGGGAGGGGGGGGGGGGGGGGGGGGGAGGGGGGGGGGGGGGGGGGGGGGGGGGGGTGGGGGGGGGGGGGGGGGTCTCTGAAGAGACAAAGAAAGAATAGCACTATTGCAACCTCAGGTTTGTCGTACAACACAACTAATATGAGGTTTTACTTGGGGCTGGCAACCTCAGGTTTGTCGTACAACACAACTAATATGAGGTTTTACTTGGGGCTGGCAACCTCAGGTTTGTCGTACAACACAACTAATATGAGGTTTTACTTGGGGCTGGCAACCTCAGGTTTGTTGTACAACACAACTAATATGAGGATTTGCTTGGGGCTGGCAACCTCAGGTTTGTCGTACAACACAACTAATATGAGGTTTTACTTGGGGCTGGCAACCTCACCATGTAAAACAAATTAGCACAAACCTCCACTACAGCAGCATGGTGAATGCTTGGTGCAAGCTACAATGGTGGTTCCATGCTCTGTAAGGAGCACAAAGGAAAATGATGTCAGCTTTTACTTCATGTGTTGCTATATCTTCACATGCTGGCATGATGTAAGTGTGTCTGTAACTTCCTGATTATTATTTCTGTTCATTTCCACATGTTTGACCATACAGCAATATATTCTTGACATTTAAATAGAACATTCTTATATGTATGTAGAACTTAGATCTTCTGATTTATGTTGATATTTTACATTGTAATAAAACCCCATCCATCTTCTTCTTCTTGGCACCTTAGCCACTGACCGATAAAGCAATCAGTGACTGTCGCACCTAGTGGTGTCTTATAGGGCCACAACAATTTGTCTCCAGTTTGCTCAGTCGGTGCCCATCCTTAGTTCAGTGCCCCAACTCTGGTTCATGCTTTGCATCTCAGCCTTTACAGTTCTCCGCCATGTTGTTTTTGGTCAGCCTCTCTTTCACCTTCGTTCTGGAGGGGGGGGAATAGCATAGCAATTCTTGTGGTGGTATCAGGGTCTCTTCTGAGGACATGGCCAACCCCATTCCAGCATCTAGCTATGATGGTGTGCATATGTTCTTGATAGCTCCGAATAAGCAGTACTTGGTTGGTGATGGTATTTGGCCAAACAGTTTGGAGAATTTTCTTTAGGCAGGTTGTGTGGAAAGAGGACAATTTGGACATGTCCTTTTCTGTTTTCTAGCTATAGACTCACCCCCTCTGACTACCTTTAAAAAAGGAGATAAGGTTTAACTAAGACCACAGACACACTATACAGACAAATATATACGTACAGTATAGTTATATATATATATATAGAGAGAGAGAGAGACTGATCCAGTATGACGTTTATAGTTTATTTACACCACAAAATTAAGTACATATCAAATAAATAAAGTGCGTGTTCGCACATCTGGAAAAGAACAAACAATTAAAATGATTACAAATGGTAAACCCACAATGTCATCCTCCCCTCAACCTGCAGGAAAGAAAGTTAAGGGTTAAACAAACGAATTTACTCGGTGGGGTCTCTAACTTCAGAGCCACCACTACTTACTATCCTAAGGTTACCACTGTCACTGTCCTACTGACGATGACTAAATGAACTGCCTACGCAGCTACAAACACTGTAGGCGATATACACGCCACTAACTAACACCACTGTCTAGCTGTAGACCTAACTAACTGCCTACACCGAAAGCTGATTAGAACTTTTCAAAGTCCTACACAAATCTGCATGTCATCAAGCAATCACATAAATAGCGTGCGCTGTTGCACAGCCTGAAAAAAAACCCAAGTAACAATGAAATTAGGTAGACACTGAAAAAAACCCCAAATCACATTCACTCTTTCTGTCACCCTGCTGAGGAACAATAAAATGATTAGTGATTTAATCTTCTCTGATATTGTGGGGCTGTCAACTTTAGCCTCCACTCTCTAACACAACTAAGATTTTACTGTCTTAGTCCTGCTGACTCTTCCTCAACGACCGTCTACACAGCTTTCCACTTGTTAGGCGATATGCGCCGCTATCTAACACCACTGAAAATGCTAAAATAATAGACTTGGAGTAACACAATGGCTCAGTGTCTATCCTTCAACCGGATACTGAACAGACCCTACTGGTCCTGTCTATTTTCTCCCTCCTTCTCTCTCTCTCTCTCTATTGCTCTTGGTCTCAGTGTCTCTCCAACACTCGCCGACTGATGATGCTGCGTCTCCGTTATGCTCTCCTCTCGTTCCTTTCAAGACCAGGCATGGTAACCCTGTCACCTGTTCCTGAATTCTGCGATGATGATGATGAAGTTCTGGCGTCAAGCATGAGGTACTTGATGAACTGTCGACAAAACTTCTCTGCTGCTGAATAGCTTCCCTCTTTTAACCTGCTCCGGAGTTAGAGGAAAAAAAAACCCCCACAGCCTTGATTTCCGGCTGTACGCAATTGAAACCAGTCTCACGGCCACCTGCCATTGCTAGAGACTATAATAGCGATGCTCTCGGCTGTATGATAAATAAACCACGGTCCAGCTGAAGCATAGGGACTTCACTGCCAGAGACCATAGGTCTGACCCTTAAGATAGGTCCTGTTGCCGTGGGTAATTTTGCACATGGGCAAATTTACGCTCCCCCACTGATTGCCGGGACTCGCTGAAATTAAAAGAAACAGCTTCCAATGTACACCCTCTCTAAAATCACTTATCTCTAACATATACGATACATAAAATAATTCTATCCACGTGTCACTTCAATCTCACTCCTTCTCTCCCCTTCTTCTCTCGTTCTGCATAACAATACATAATACTATCCCACGTGGCACTAAAATCACACTCCTTCTCTCCCCTTCTCTCGTTCTTCACACAATACATAAAATACCACTATCCCACGTGGCCTCTTCAGCCCCCCTCCTTCTACTAAAATCTGCCAGGTAAAATAAACAATAGCCCAGACACTGTCTGACAGGTTACATGGCCGTTACGCATGGCCGATCACGTGTCCCAACCTTTACAACTAGGGAATTCCTTTGTCCTAAATTCCGTAGCCTCCTTTTAACATTAACACAGGTTTCCTGGCTTACTCCAATTTAAGGTAAACCTCGCTGTAGGAATGATTTATTTCCCCAAGCCGTATAATTCACTGAAACATACATCTCTGACTGCATTTCTTACATTTAAGGCATAATAAAATTAACGAACACACCAAGGATTTCCAAATAAAATTACATTATAAAATATACAGAAATAAATGGTGGTTTTACCCAACATTCTACAACTATGAACACCCGTGTAGCTTATAACACGTTCCTATCTACTGCCAAAATCACAGAAAGAATAAGCACACTGTTACATTTACATCGTTCTTCAAAAATTGATAATGGATGGCACTATCGTTTAAAAACTTAAAAGTTAATCTTTACCTACGGGCGAATTTCTGAAAAACCCACTAATAAGTAAAACGATGAATAAAATAGTTACATACTGATAAAGTCTCTATGGTGTTCTGATAACTCTCTTTTTTCATCATCATCAGTTGATAAATATAAGCCCACTAGAACATCACCAGAGTTAAATGCTGTGTTGTTGTGTTGCTCGTGGTTTGAGTATGGAATGTCAACTCGACCTACGCAGTGGTGTGTAGACATAGAGTGAGAGTATAATATGCGAATGATAAGAAGAGTTCGTGGTGTTGACAAATGGTCTTTTTCTTTCACTCATGTATGGCTGGAAGTCATCGACACCAACGACTGTACCTTTGCTACAGTTTAATTGGACGTACACACTCGACAGCACGAATAGTGACAAATCACAGGTTGGCATAATACATCATGGTACAGTGGATAAATGGTCTTGCAATGATACATGGGCACTCATGTAGAATAATAGCATAATGGACTGTCAGTAGACAAGCACTCAGTATTGCCCATATATATATATATCATCTGAGTTTACTGACAAAGCACGTCAGATTATAAACAATATTCAAGATGGCTTCTAGACCTAACCTCGTCTAGCGAAGATTCCTTAGAATAATGTTCAGCACATATTTTTCATATAATCATATTGAACCGCTGGTAATGGGTTCTCATGTGTAGCAGTGATCTCTGGACTCATCAAGCGATAATACGGGGCATCCCTTTCTCTTCTTGAAAGTCACAAAATATTTGGATACAAGATGGCTTCTCTCGTGAGCTGTCACTCACGTTTGGATACAGATAATGAATCTGCATTAAAGTTAGTCATTCATTAAATGTTCTCATTGCTCTGTAGATTCTATTATGATACAATTGACTTTATCATACAAGATATAGTGCTGCTAGGAATGAATGTCGTTTTCATCTAGTTAAATATATTCTCTCAGACGTACAAATCGTGCCTATCGAAAAACGGTGGCTTAGCCAGAGTTCATAAGAAGTATCTTTTGTTACCTTGGTATCAGAAATATGATTCTGCCATTCCTTGGCAATAAGAATAAACACTGGGGTAAAGCATACAGGATAGGTCTAAACGTCTATCACTTTCCCCATCAATCTTGAGATCACTTTTTCCGGCGACAAGCCGCTACACAAAAATCACAGCCCCCATCAGGGCGAAGCCAAATCACACCTCTCTAGCGACACATCCGCCGAACAGCCCTTTGACCTTTCTATCGACAAAAGACCATATAGTTCGACTTAGATATGTAAAGATATACAGATATAAGACAGATTCGTCCTACCCAGACAAACAACACACATAAATTCAGGCCATAGATACACCGAAGCAAGAACAACCTATTTCTACCCAAACAAAGAATAAATCACAGTAAAACTGGATTCATCCGCGGAGTTCGATCAAAAATGACGACACTCCTTTCAAGGGAAGTAACTGAATAATGACTTTTCCTTAAGCACTAAAAAGTATCTATTTTGTTTACAAAATATTTGCGGACATAACAAGCATACAAATGTATTATATTGTAAGATATCAAAGACTGCACGTAACAGTCTTACCACACCTCCCGGGGAAAAAAAAATAGAACTTTTTTTTTTTTTTTTTGAAATACATCTAGGAGCAACGTACAATGGGCTCACAACGCATGAATAATGCGCAGATGAAAATATCAGGAATAAATATAACGCCTAATATAAGGCTAAGTCGACTTATGGAGCGACTGGTGAGAATGTATCTCATAAACTGAGAGAAATTATTTCTCTACAAGTAAATTTTTCCAGGAAGGTGTCATCAAAGTATAATACAATTCTGGCAATTACACAATGCCTAAAAAATTTCATACCATAATTTCGTATTAGATATTTTAAATTTATGATTTATGAAGAAAAATCATCAAAGCACAGCGGTGAATAAACATCAATGAACCGCTAAGTAGTGATACAATCATTATATTATTAAATTACAAATGTGTATCTATCTTGATATAGAAAGGAACTATTATAAACTAGACATATCAATCCACGAATAGCTCGCACAGAGAAATGAAAAGGTTGAAGAGCAATTGCATATCGAGTAGACCTCGAGCTCTTCAAATTCTTACTCTGTATAGCAGTAAGAGCTTTTTGGTCGGTTTCTACTATGAAATGTGCGCCTAGAAGGAATCTCTGTAGTTTGAGGATCGACCAAACCATAGCTAATAGCTCACGGTCTAAAACCGAATAATTCCTTTCTGCCGCATTAAGTTTTCTGGAAATATACATTACAGGATGCAGAGTTCCAGAGTACTCTTGCATTAGTGCCGCTCCAATCCCAGTGGATGAAGCATCACTACGAAGAACAAATGTCTTATCTTTAGTAGGTAACACTAAAATAGGTGGTGTTGAAAACAATGTTTTAATCTTATCCAAAGAGCATTGGCATTCCTGAGACCAGTGGACCATATTAGGCGAACCTTTCTTTAAAAGTGTAGAAAGAGGTGCCATTATAGAGGATAGATTCTGAATGAATCTGCCATAAAATTGAATAAGACCTAACAGACTTCTCACCTGTTTTTTAGTCTTAGGGATAGAGATGTTAAGTATCTTACTAGTATTATGGTCCTCTGTCTTTAGGAAACCATGACCAACTCGGTGGCCTAGGAAAGAAATTTCGCTAAAACCAATATAGGCTTTAGAGGGTTTCGCTGTCAGGTTGTGCTCGCGCAAAGTAGACAGCAATTCATCTAACCCTGAATAGTGATCTTCCCAAGTATCGCTGAAAAGACAGATGTCGTCTAGATATGCAATGACATCTGACCGATAAGATAGGATTCGGCGCATCATGCGTACGAATGTAGCTGGTGCGTTCATAAGACCGAAAGGCATAAAATTCCATTGGAACAAACCTCTAGGTGTTGAAAAAGCCGTGAGAGGTTTGGCGCGTTCAGATAAAGGAACTTGCCAATATTCTTTAGACAAATCAAGTTTAGTGAAAAAATGAGATTTGGAGAGTCGAGTAAGTAGCTCTTCCAGTAAAGGCATAGGTTCGGCATCGAACTTCGTTACTTGATTCAATTTGCGATAGTCAACGCAAAGACGTATGTTATTGTCTTTTTTTCCGAACAATAACCATCGGCGAAGAATATGCAGAGGTGGATGGTTCGATTATTTTCAAATCTATCATCTCATCCAACTCTTTCTCGACTTGTGCTTGAAAATGTATAGGTATAGGATAAGGTCTAACCCTAATAGGCGTATGGTCAGTTAGAACAATGTCATGTTCAATGACATGAGTTTGTCCAGGGATGTCAGTGAGTACATCCTGAAATGTTTGCAACATAGTTGAAACTTGTCGCTGTTCTCCTAGAGACAAATCAGGAGAGACAGTAACGTTCTTCCATGATTCACTAGAATGAAGTGGGATCATTGGAAGAGGAAGATTTACATCTGAAAAACTTGTTTCCTCATCCTGTATCACGGACAGTGATGAGTAATGACCATGTTGTACTGGAGAATTGTCCGTTGCTTGGAAAATGGGTTGCAAATAATCCGGACGTTCATGGAATTCAGTAAGCATATTGATGTGGAAGGTTTTATGCTTCCCATCAATATCGACAATATAGTCGACATCGGAAATTTTCGATATTATATCGTACGGACCTTTCCAAGAAATAAGTAGTCTGTTTTCCCTACAAGGTAGTAATACAAATGCTTTGTCACCAGGACAAAGTTGTCGTAAGCATCTCTTCTTATTGGCAAATTGCCTTGCCTTCTGTTTCGCAAATTCAGAAGAAGAAGTTGCTAATTTGCATGCTTCGATAATCTTTTGTCTCAACGCGATGACATATTCGTAGGATGACTTTGTGTCATCGTCAATATTGTCAGCTGTTATGAGATCATGAAGCAACGACATAGGGCCACGCGGACGCGCGCCAAAGACGAGTTCAAAGGGAGAAAATCCTGTATGTTCATTGGGGACCTCTCTGTAAGCGAAGAGGGCCGCAGGTAAAACTCTGTCCCAGTCTTGAGGATGATCCTCAGTTATCTTCCCTAGTAAGTTTTTAAGTGTTCTATTAAGGCGTTCGACCATCCCATTAGACATTGGATGATAGATACTACTTAAAGATCTATCTATCTGCAGAGTAGACATTACTTGAGACATGGTATCTGATATTAGTTGGGTGCCATGGTCTGACAATATCTCTCCGGGGAACCCCAGACGAGAAAATATAAGCCAAAGAGCATCTGCAATATCAGCAGTAGTAATGCTCTTCAGAGGAATAGCCTCTGGCCAACGTGTGCACATATCAACACACGTCAAGATAAACTGATGTCCTCTGGCAGACTTGATCTTAAATGGACCAATAATGTCTATGGCCATTTTTTGAAACGGCCGAATAGGAATGTCTGCCGCCTGAATGGGTGCAGCATGCCGTGGACCTTTGGATTTAACTTCCTGACATACTTTACAAGATCGACAATAAATCCGTATGTCCTTGTTTACCAATGGCCAAAAGAAAGCCGCAACGACTCTTGACTTAGTACGGGAAAAACCCATGTGTCCAGCACACTGAGAGTCGTGAGCGTGCTGCAAAATTTTAACTCTCAAATTCTTGGGAACCAGGATTTGAGAATGACTTGACGTAATGGAGTCTTGAACCATACGTACAAGTACGCCATTCTTCTTTGTAATCCACGATTTACGACTTGTGTCTTTATTCGGATCACCTTTAGTTGCAAGAATGAAGAATTTCTTCAGAGTGGGATCATCTTCTTGCTGTTTTATAAACGAGTCACGAGAAATTACCAAGGGATCATCTTGGTTATGCACTTCATTATCTTCAGTAGATGAAGTTTGAGGCATATTAAGAGCCTGAGCTCTAGTGACTACAGCGTTAGCAATCTGCATGTTTTGCCTTTCCCACGCGGAAATTTGTTGCGGAGTGCATTCTTTGACTCCATGAATGCGACCGATGATGAGGTCAGCGATCGGATTCGGAAGAAGACATGCGTGTACATCTCCTGTAAAGAAAGGAGTAGCAATCCTAATGATAGCAGTAGAGTATTTCTCTAATGTGCCGCCAAATGTTACACATTTGACTACTTGTCCAGTGGCACGGGAAGGATCTACGAGTGACTGCCTAACACCAATTGTGGTGCATCCAGAATCAAATAGCACGGAGACTGGATTGTTATTTACTAAACCCTTATGTAAGACAAGAGAACCTCTTCCATCATGCGCGACTGATGCAGGAAGAGCAGGAAGAGGATGGCCGCAGCTTAAAGTAGACACTGTGGTTGGCTCAAATAATGTTTTGCATTGGGGGCACTGAGATGCTCTCCCAAAATCAAAAGCGGAACATGCCATATTATTAGCGTCATTATTGTCTTTACTCTGTTTATAGGCTTCATGGGACTCTTGTTGTGCAGAGTTTGCCTGAAAATGTGGTTTATGTCTTCTGTTTTGAGATCTACCTCGGTTATTATTACCTCTGTAGTTATTGTTACCTCTATTGTAACCCCTATTTGGGTTTGAGTCATAGTTCTCTTGGTTACCATTATCATATTCATTATAATGAGTATCTCTGTAATTGCGATCTTGTTGACTCCAAGACGGATACCTCGGATAGTTTCTATAGTTACTTCCTCTATGGAAATTACTATAATTGTGACCACCCCTGTGTCGAGAGCTATCAGCTCGTCTCCAGTTCTTTGAAGAAGAACCCTGAAATGATTGGTTACCTTGGTTTTGATAACTATTATGGTTACCTTTTTTATCAAATCTGTTTTGAGGTCCCTGAAATCTGTGTGAATAATTGGGATTGTATGGTGTTGCTGAAGCAACTGGCATACTCTCCTTAATCTTAGTGTTGCCAAAAGTCACGTCGGGGTGTGCAGTGACATATTGGGAACAATATTCTTCCATTTCCTTTAGAGATTTGGGTTTACGCTCATGTATAAATTCAAGGAATGGTTTGTTAACACATGACATAATCTTATCTCTGAGCAACAAATCCATAAGTCCTTCATACGTTTTTTCTGTTTTGGAAAGCTCAATCCAACGATCAACTGTGAGACGTGCCTTTGCAATGAATTCTGAGAATTCTACACCTGTCTCAGGCACCATCGTCTTAAACAAAAGGCGATAGCCTTCCTCACTTAGCTGGTATTTTTTTTATCAAAGCCGCCCTAATGACATCATAATTATCCTTATCTGCTTCTCCTACAAGGCATAATCTAGTCAGAGATTCACCTTTCAAGTTTTCTGCTAATTGATTAGCGTATTGTGATTTATCCACATTATGTGTACGACAAGAACGTTCAAATCTATCCAGCCAGAATGTAATATCGTCACTGGACTGATTGAACGGTGGAACCTTAACCTTGTAAGTAGAAGGTTTACCATTACCACTAGATGCCTGATTAACATTACTCATACTTGTCAATCTCAATTTCTCTAACTCAAATTCATGTTCTCTTATTGCTTTTTTCTCTTCCGCTTCTAATCTTTTTTGTTCAGCTTCCCTGTCTAATCTTTTTTGTTCAGCAGCAGCTTCTCTTTCTAATTTTTTTTGTTCAGCTTCAAATCTCCTTTCCTCCACCTGCATCTGCAATTTCTTTAGTTCAGCAGCAGCAGCATCAGCTTCTTTTTCTAATCTTTTCTCTTCAGCCAGAGCTTTTCTCTCTTCTGCAGCAGCTTTTTTCTCTTCAGCAGCAGCAGCAGCTTTTTTCTCTTCAGCAGCAGCTTTTCTCTCTTCAGCAGCAGCAGCAGCTTTTCTCTCTTCAGCAGCAGCAGCAGCTTTTTTCTCTTCTGCAGCTAATGCTTTGTCATATTGAGCAACTGCCCATTCTTCTAATTGTTGACCAGTCTTATCAAGGGCTTTCCCTTGTATAATGAAGTATTCTAATGTAGACATGATGTCTAACAATAATACTAATCACCTGAAATAATAATAATACCACAAGTTCTTAATGACTTGATTAATCAGCACACTATCCCAATATCTGTGGGTCACAAGCCTTAATAAGGTCTTGTATAACAGTAATAATAATCAAGTACTGGTTTATACCATAATCCAAGTGCAGTGCACAAGCAATAGTGTCTTATGAAATATACCTATATAAAACATATGTCAACCAACAGAATACATAAAGTACAAATAAGACTGACAATACGAAAACGTTTGCAGAAATCAAATAAATCAAATAGGGAAATCAATGAAAGTAATCACTGAATCTGCAAGGAATAACAACACAAATGACGTCACAGTATATGAATATAAATTGTGAATAGAACTGAAAGATAGAAAAGGGTAGACCAACAAATTACAAACAAATCAAAACAAAACTAAAGAACAAAGAAATATTACAAAAATAACAATAACTACAGTCTTCACAGCTAACACAAATAGCAACTAGTTGTTGCAAGCAAATTTCCAATTAAGGAAATTGCACCTAAAGAAAACGCCCACAACGGACCCTCTATGACGTGGGATATTCTGTTGTGAGGACACCGCCCAACCTAAACACAACCCGCTGACATATAAACTAACATACTATACAAACAAATAACATGTAAACATAAATATATAAATTATGTGTATGATAGTATGTGTTGCAAAATAGGCTCAGTTTTACAGTAATGGCAAAGTTATTCTTATAAAATAAATAAACTGCCACTTTATTGAATTACAAATTCTGGCCTTAAATATTAAAGTTCAACACAATAGCAGAACATAAGAAGATCCATCGATGAAAGTAGGGCTTTTATGTTCAACCACATTTCAACAACAGGACAGTTTATGGCCTTTAAAGTATCATCTCTGTACTGTGAAACTCTGCAATGTCTAAGTGTAAAAATGTCAACAACGCTGACCTACATACTGCATTCACTTGACAGGTCACGTGACGAAGTGTTGACAAAGAGCAAACTAATACTGCAAGTGTGTCGTATCAGCCACAGGAAACGGTCTGGTATCGGTAGTCTGTTGACTTCTCAATTTCTGCGAGGTCAAACCCAGAAAGCTGGTCCACCAATTGATAAAGTCTCTATGGTGTTCTGATAACTCTCTCTTTTTTCATCATCATCAGTTGATAAATATAAGCCCACTAGAACATCACCAGAGTTAAATGCTGTGTTGTTGTGTTGCTTGTGGTTTGAGTATGGAATGTCAACTCGACCTACGCAGTGGTGTGTAGACATAGAGTGAGAGTATAATATGCGAATGATAAGAAGAGTTCGTGGTGTTGACAAATGGTCTTTTTCTTTCACTCATGTATGGCTGGAAGTCATCGACACCAACGACTGTGTACCTTTGCTACAGTTTAATTGGACGTACACACTCGACAGCACGAATAGTGACAAATCACAGGTTGGCATAATACATCATGGTACAGTGGATAAATGGTCTTGCAATGATACATGGGCACTCATGTAGAATAATAGCATAATGGACTGTCAGTAGACAAGCACTCAGTATTGCCCATATATATATATCATCTGAGTTTACTGACAAAGCACGTCAGATTATAAACAATATTCAAGATGGCTTCTAGACCTAACCTCGTCTAGCGAAGATTCCTTAGAATAATGTTCAGCACATATTTTTCATATAATCATATTGAACCGCTGGTAATGGGTTCTCATGTGTAACAGTGATCTCTGGACTCATCAAGCGATAATACGGGGCATCCCTTTCTCTTCTTGAAAGTCACAAAATATTTGGATACAAGATGGCTTCTCTCGTGAGCTGTCACTCACGTTTGGATACAGATAATGAATCTGCATTAAAGTTAGTCATTCATTAAATGTTCTCATTGCTCTGTAGATTCTGTTATGATACAATTGACTTTATCATACAAGATATAGTGCTGCTAGGAATGAATGTCGTTTTCATCTAGTTAAATATATTCTCTCAGACGTACAAATCGGGCCTATCGAAAAACAGTGGCTTAGCCAGAGTTCATAAGAAGTATCTTTTGTTACCTTGGTATCAGAAATATGATTCTGCCATTCCTTGGCAATAAGAATAAACACTGGGGTAAAGCATACAGGATAGGTCTAAACGTCTATCACTTTCCCCATCAATCTTGAGATCACTTTTTCCGGCAACAAGCCGCTACACAAAAATCACAGCCCCCATCAGGGCGAAGCCAAATCACACCTCTCTAGCGACACATCCGCCGAACAGCCCTTTGACCTTTCTATCGACAAAAGACCATATAGTTCGACTTAGATATGTAAAGATATACAGATATAAGACAGACTCGTCCTACCCAGACAAACAACACACATAAATTCAGGCCATAGATACACCGAAGCAAGAACAACCTATTTCTACCCAAACAAAGAATAAATCGCAGTAAAACTGGATTCATCCGCGGAGTTCAATCAAAAATGACGACACTCCTTTCAAGGGAAGTAACTCAATAATGACTTTTCCTTAAGCACTAAATGTATCTATTTTGTTTACAAAATATTTGCGAACATAACAAGCATACAAATGTATTATATTGTAAGATATCAAAGACTGCACGTAACACATACCGATTATCGTTTTTCTTCCCCGCAATGGAGACGCTAATTACGACGTCCTACGGCCAGGCAATTATTTCTTCAGAGACAATTGCCCGCGGTTTCCTCCCTCATTATATACAAGAGAAAACACCCACGCGAATTCCTCTCCCACGCATATCCCAAGCTGCGCGTGTCCGAAAATTGCGTCACATTACGCGATGGCCGCGTGTTTCTGACGCGTCATACAGGAGTGCCCGAAAATGACGATTTATCGTAAACAACGATAATCTGCTTGATAGCGGAAAAATTCAGAAGAGGGTAAAACTGATGCTAGAATAAAATAAACCAACCATCATAAACGAACCCATTTAATCCCTACCGAAAATTACCAAACACGATATATATTCAAATGAGAATAAATAAAATGGTGGAAATTCAAAATAGAACCACAGAATCGGGCCGGAAATACAAAATAGACGACAGAATCGGGCCGGATGAAAGACAGAATTACAGTTCTCTTCACCTCTGGCGATATCTCGAGCCCTCGGCTCCTGAGACGACAACTTTCAGTTGTAAACTGGAAGGCAGGCTACACCCTCCCAATTTGTGATGTGAAACTGCTGAAAACAAAACAAATAACAACTAATGTACAACAACTTCCAGTAAATCTCAACCATAGCATATAACCACCTAAATAAAGACCGCTCCACTCAATCCCCTACTCAGCTATGCACAGCGATAATTAAATATTTATGCCCAAAGTCAGCCTCCCATACAATTCCCTCTTTGTTCTCTTTACCCCGTTTCCAAGTAAACATCGGTCTGGTAATAAAACTCCCAGACACGGCTGACCTCAATCTTTTGTTACGCCTGTCTAGCCACGGAGTCACAACATTCAAACTGAGGGAAACTCCTGTACTAAATTCCTAGCCCTACTTTATTTTTACAGGCTGACTTTTGATGCTCATCACCTTACACAATATAAAACTAGGAAAGATGAACTCCCGTCGCAGTAATATTAATTACATCTCTTGTTTTCTGACTACACAACAATAAAATGCACAATAAAATAACGTACACAAAATACGCTAGCATATTTATACTGCAAAAATTATAAAAAATCGAGGTTATCTATATATATATATATATATCGGACCCTCGCAATTACCGTATTGATAAAGCCTAAGGACTTAATCTTCTACAATTAATTTCGCAAGCGTATTTACGCTGCAAATATTATAGATCAAAAGATAAGGAAATATTAAGTACACCCCTGTCTTCTGACTATATAACAAAGTAATAGCCCCAATTAAATAAAAATACACAATTACACCCGTGTATCTACTCTGCCCCTATCATAATCGCATTGCGATTTTCCCAGTCTCCCAATTACTTATGACAGAGCGCCCGCGTATCTAAACGCTATACTCACACAGATAATATCACAAAGCTACCCCAACAACCAAAGATCGAACTGCAACAACCAAAGATCGAACGCTTGCGTCGCTCTTAAACCAATAATATTCCTGCAGTTCATAAACTATTGAAATCCCCCAATGATAACGCAAGCTACTCATGACTCATATTATTACCGCTACCGCGCGTCCAAAAATTGCGTCATGTAAGATAATGTTACATCGACCGCGTGAGCAAAATTAACTTTAATTCGATCCTAGCGCCAGTTTTAAGTACCTGGGTAGTGCTTGTTCACACCCACCCCCAATTTACCTGGGTAGGTGCGGGTTTTTCGGTTTCATCTGAGCTGAAAAATCTACCCAGCCTAAAATAACTACCACGCCAAGTAAATACAATAAAATGACCGCGATTAATTTAACAAAGGAAATACGACTACTTGTATGCAATTACTTCAGAGAAAAGAAACTGGTGCGAGTATAAACTTAAACCCTACAGTAATCCCTCCTGAATTTTTAAACCAGAAATGCTCATGGTGAAACTAAAAAAAAAAATGTTTTCCCCAGATGTGTAAACTCATGAAGGTGGAATGAAACAAAACTAAAGTGAAAATGGATGAAAACTCAGAGTTAACAAATGTTCCAGGTGAGAATGCATAATGTGTTAATTTTTGTGTGACATTTACATTTTAATAGATGCCTATGTAATAAGTATTTGTCTGTTGTTATTACCTGACTAGTCTTCTGTAATGTTTGTAGTAAAGTAATGTTGGACTGAGCAGCAAAATTAAAAAAATGGTAAAATGGCTCATACTTTTAATGAGTTTGAATTCTGCTTTATATTGTGGGTTAAGGCACATTTATTAGTCATTTCTGTATTGTACACTATGATCATTTAGATAGTATCTTATAAAAGAGTAACTAACAAAATTAGTATGATGCTGACTACTCTATACTGTTATATGCATAGCTAGCTCTAAAAACTTCATAAGCTTCATTTTCTGTTAGCATTACAGTATAGTTATTTTACTGGAAATCCCAGGGTAGATTAAATAAAGGAAGAGCCCTGAACGCTCAAAGAAAAGAATTTTATGCTCAAAGTGGGACAGAGAAGATGTAGAACTAAAACATTTGCATCTGACAAAGGTGGCTTAGAGTGAGCTAGTAGATTGCTTATATTCTGTAGGGAGGAACATCTACCTCCAAGGTTCCAGAAAAAGAAAAAATCTTGTGAGGTCAAGCATACAATCTTGTGAGGTCAAGCATACAATCTTGTGAGGTCAAGCATACAATCTTGTAATGTCAAGCATACAATCTTGTAATGTCAAGCATACAATTTTGTTATTGTGTGCTCTGTGTTCTTGCACCTTACCAACACTGTTTGTTCATTAGAGAATTTATTTTGTATGCATGCATACATGTTTCTAGGTTTTACAACAGAATTGGCATGACATTGAGTGGAAAATTAAAATTTTGTTTAAGACTTGACTGCTTTCCATTTTCTTGCATTTCCCAAATGATTCATTTATATGTCGTTTAAATTAAGTTTCAATTTTTTTTTCTATTGTTCCCCAGATTATAAGAAAATTATGCAAACTAGCCAGTCTGCTGGTGTTCAGAGTTCCAGTGCTGGTCATGACATAGCTAGTAAGTATTCATTCATTACCCATTAGCTCCACATGGAGCATAGGCCTTCAGCAAATACAAGCCAAGTCCTCTTGTCCTGTATCATCAGCTCACAATCTTTCCATATCTTTCTCACTCCTTTCATTTCTATCTTGTTTTTTTTTTGTTCTCGATGTGTGTGTGTGTATGTTTTTTTTTGTTCTTGGTGTGTGTGTGTTGTTTTTTTTTTTGTGTGCCTCCCTCTACCTCTCTTGCCCTTGTGATTCTATATCAAGGATGGCCTTGTAATGCCATCAACAGGTCACTGATATTTGCCGGTTCTTGCCACCAGTTTCACATTGATGATTGTTTTCATACAATTTTTATCCTTTCTTTTAGTTCTTCTTCTTCTTCTTCTTCTTCTTCCGTCCTTAGCCACCGACCGCCAAAGCAGTCAGTGGCCATCACGCCTAGTGGCGTCTTAGGGCAACAGCAGATAGGTTTTCTTTGCCATTGTTCCCCATCACGCCTATTGGCGTCTTTAGGGCAACGGCAAATCAATCCATTTGCTGTTGTTTCCGTAATCAAAGTGACTGGCAAACGGGTGATCAGCCCGTTGGTTTCTTTTAGTTCAAGCACCCATTTATGAAAGCCACAATTCTTGGTTTATTATTTCTGTAGTTTCAGGTTTGTTATTTCTGTAGTTTCAGATTTGTTATTTCTGTAGTTTCAGGTTTGTTATTTCTGTAGTTTCAGGTTTGTTATTTCTGTAGTTTCAGGTTTGTTATTTCTGTAGTTTCAGAGCCAATCTGTAAGACTGCTTTGCTTCTTATAGACTTTACAGGACGTGAGATTGGTTTTCCAAAGGAGGAATTCTTTCATCTAAGACTAGGTCTCTTGGTTCTGTTTATTCCCACGGCTGGTGGTACGACTTACATCAACAGACAAACTGCTTCCTTTCTCTGACAACAGTGTATCTCTAGTCATCACGTTTTGTATCACCAAGTAACTATTTCCCTTTTTGCACATCAATGACCTGTTTCATAACCTATTACAAGCGGTATAGAGATTTCAAAGTCCCTTAACTATGATGTCTTCTTAACCACTACCAAATTGTGCCGTGAATATCCTTTCCTTTATGCCTCCTATCACACACTCTTTACTAAGTAATTTGTATAATATCTCTGTAGAGGTGTCAGTTTCTGATTTAATGTCTTCAGATGGTATGCCATCAGGCCCAGCAACTTTTCCATCTTTTAGAACATTTATGGCTTTGGCTATTTTTCCTTATTTGATTTTTCACAGTTTTCAGGTCTGGGGATCATGTAACACTGGTCTATTTAGAACTTCCTAAAAATGTTCCTTCCATCTTTACATTTTTACATTTAAACTGAATAGCTTTAGCTTTACATTA
Source organism: Oreohelix idahoensis (assembly GCA_024509875.1). NCBI lineage: Eukaryota > Metazoa > Mollusca > Gastropoda > Stylommatophora > Oreohelicidae > Oreohelix > Oreohelix idahoensis. Next base: position 28,504 of record JAMPIV010013399.1, on the reverse strand, counting down.
CATTTAAATGAAAAGGTTAAACGTACAGATATAATATGTTTTACATTTAAATCTCCACTGTTTGAAAAGTGTTCACAATATAAATTCATTTTATGTTTCCTTTATATTTACACTTAATGAAAAGTTTGAAACTTCTATTAATTTAATACTTTCACATAGACATTTACACTGGTTTAAAGCTTGAAAACTTACATTAATTTTGAAGCGAATATGTTTATAGGGACATTTATACTGCTTTGAAAATGTAAGTATTATTCTTAGAATGTACATCATTTCTTTTCATCTTTCCCTCCCTGCTCCATAGGGAACCTGGAACTACTTTACGCTTTTAGTTCTCTTTACGAAACTATCAATAAAGCAATCACCAACCCGTGCAGTGGTGGTTCATGAATCATCATTCTATATACTGAGGTTGCCAGCCTCAAATGACTGACATCCAATAGCAGTTTTCACACATTAAAATTCACATGGTAATATATGCATTTATATAAATAAATATATGTTAGTTCACATGTTAGTAATAAAACAGAATGAAAATGCACTACTTACGCCAATCTTAGCTACAGACTTTTTGCTCAGATGAATAAGTTAAGGCACTGGGTTAGGCCTCTTACATGTGTCTGAAATGTCTTTAATTTTACAATAGATTCCGCTCTGACTCTATGTTGTTTTCAGTTTCCTAGTCCTGGGATTCCTTATTAAAATGTAGAGATTTCCTGTGCTTTTTTTTTTAAAGTCTTATCTGGTTCTCCAATAAAAGGTCCGGTTAACAAAAAGGAATTAACAGGCTAGTCTTCACTCTGGCGAGGTCTGATGTCTTGGTGAGCGTGAAAATTCACAGTGAAATAAAACTGCGAAATGGTCAGCTTATATTCCTTTTTTCCCAAGCTTTGTTGTTATGAATCTAATCAGAAAGATCCAATCATTTCAAATCATGCAGATAGGGTGTGATATTTCAAAATAGTCCCACGTGAAATAAGGTGCGTGCCTGCAGAGGTCACGTATTACCATATATGGACATCTGATGCCTTGCATACACTCCCACAAACACATTTGTAGACTCATATTGTCTAAAATGTAATAAATCCATGATTACTTTTAACCAAGTGACCGGAAATGATTATATCACACTTGTCTGCCCACATGTGTCACACAGACAGTAATCTCATTATCTGTCGTATGAGTACGCAAACTCTGTGTCTTATCGGTGATTAAGCTGAAGCGCTGGCCGATGTACGTGTTAATCTGCTGCGCCTATACCCAACAAATCTGGGTAGTACCAAGCAAATGTGATGTATCATATCAGTCGCTCTTTGCAAATGTGATATTTATCACCTACAGGGTGCTTTGATAAAATCAAATATCTGCTACTTAGCAGAAAAAGAAAGAAAGAAAGAAAGAAAAGTGTGATAATTGACAGCACATAATAAAATCAGTACCACAAATATACCGATATTGCCGGAGAGAAACAAAGATCGATAAGGGCCACCCCGTTTTGTCACATAGTTATGACTGAAGGGGCTATTATTATTATTATTAGAAACTACAAGCCACAAACAACTTCAGCAGTATGAACAAGTCTACTCAGCCACCTAGGCTGGACAAGGGTCTACTTCCTATTTCATATTATCTGTTTGAATTGGATTGCAGAATTATTTCAACTTGGTTAGTGGCTCTGAACAAAGGTTACCATTTAGACATACATTAAGAAAGATGAATAACTTGTTGTGTGTTTTTTGTTGTTTATTGTCATGCATTTAGAGTCGAACAACCTCATTGATTTTTTTCAGCACCACCTTAATTATCAATTACACATTTGTTGAATTCATACAGAAGTTGCATTAAAATTCAGAACCTTATTTCAGATATGAGAAGGCAATTTCAAACTTCTTTGTTACAGATTGGAATGATGGTCTTGAAACTTTGACACCATCACCAGTTGTGCAGCATTCACTACAATCAGGAACAGGCAGCCAAGAGCAGCAGCTTTTGCAGCAACAGCAGCACTTAAACTATGGAAAATATACACATGAAACATGGGATACCAAACAACCGCTCTCAGGAAACACCAACTTATTGGACACAAGCAGAGTAACATGGGAACCCCAGCCACAGTATGATGCTTCCAAGTATGGTATTGTAAATCAAAGTACCGGTACATCATCTTTTAAAGACGAACCCACATACATACCTCAGGGTTACACTAGACCAGTGACTAAGTATATTGATGCCAATGGTGTGGAGCATCGAGTCATTGGAAGGAGTTATTCATCAAACAGAAAAAGTTTCACAGAAGGATTGATTCTGAAGGATGACCCTGAGCTCAATACCGGAGGCAGTCTTAGAACTGCGTCCAGTCAGAAAAACTTGCATCATAATTATTCAAGCCCATCTTTGAACTTCACAAAGAATTTGATGAACTATTCAGATGGTCGGGGTGACAACTCACTGCGACCTGGCTTTGCCAAAAGGAACTATATGACACAGAGCATGGAGTATTTAGGAGGCAGTAAAAATCAGATGTCTGGGAAGGACCAGTGGAAGGATATTGGTGGAGGCCACATAGTAATGAAGTCCCCTCAAGAAAATTTGCGTCACTGGCAGCAGCAGCATCAAGAGGAGTTGCTTCATCAGCATTTAGAGACACAGGTATTTTCCTTGATTTATTTATTTAAAAAAAACAAACAAATTATGCTCATGGAGAAACCAGTTTTGTTATGATTTTTTTAACTTGCAGGTATTGCAGAGGATGAAAACACTTTATGATGCAGTCACAAATGAGTTTGTGTCATTTGGAAGCATTTGTTATTTGGATTTTGGATGCTGCTTGAAGTTTGTAGTGTTATTTTTGTATCTACATGCCTCAGCCTTGCCTCATGGGTTTTTGAGGAGACAAATAAAGGACAGGGCTACTGTTCCCCCAGGAATGTCACACATGGTGACTAGTGTTAGGTTGTGCATGGGGCTGGCAACTTCATCGTGTTAAACAAATTGCTACATAAACCATTGCTCCAGGAGCATTTACTTTGATGCAGACGTCTTGCAATAAGGATGGCAACTGCCATGGTGACCACACTCCATAAGGAGCGAAAAAGGAGATAAATGTAATAGTCTTGACTAAATGACTATGACCAGTCCTTTGATACATGCTTGCTTCACCATCATCATCATGTGACGTATTCTCTCCAGAACATTGTCTCCATTACAACTACTCTGAACACATTCTGGGCAAGTCGACCTGCATCATCCATGAAACAAAAATTATAAACTTTACTTGACAATTCGTTACCCTTTTCTTCATTCACACAACCTATCATTAAAACCAAAAACAACTTTTCATGAATTATAACCATATAACACTTATACTTACAAAATAACACATCTAATTTTTTCATCTCAAGTCAGTACTGCAACATTTCACCATTCCAGTATTTCCACGGCAAAGAGATCCTGCCCCATTCTGATTTGTTGTACTTGTAGTTCATTTTTTTATTCTCCTATATTTTTTTTCATAAACATTTCATTGGAATAAGGATGGAAAACATTATATTTAGTTTGTCTTATCACAGACCTGTAATAATACTGCATATTTCTATTGACTATAGTTAATAATCACCCGTGTGTTACCATGGCCTGAAAGGGGAGCAAAGAATAGTAAGACTATCACCCACCAAGCATGTCATAAGATGCGACTAAGGAAGGTTGGACATGGGGGCCAACTGCCTCATCCTGTAGAAAATGTTTAGCCACAAAAACTTCAACAAACAATATGGGCAGGTCAAGTAAAGAAATCAAAACTTAGCCGTCCAAGACAGGAGAAGGTCCTCTGGTAAGGAGGCGCGTGGGAGAAGAGGACTGGAGACAAGACATGAAGGGGATGAAGAAGACATGCAATGACCTTGAGCTCATGTGACAGGAAGTCTTGGCATACCTTCTGTTGAATGCCTATGCTCCTTTGGGAACTGAAGGTTAAGATGATGATAATAAATAATGATCAGAAACTCTATACTGAGCTTTACTGCAGAAGGTAATCTGATCATCAGATGATTTTCCCAACTAACAGGCGTTTGAGCTCTTTTATATTCTTGACACTTTAGGCCCACAATTTCAAGTTTTGAAAGTGACAGTTTACTATTCTGAATTTCATAGCCCATTGCGGTTGTTTCCGAGCCACCACAATGCCTTTTCTGCAGTTTCACCAAGTTTTATAAGTGTTCTTGTTTTACTGTTGTACTGTCTGGCCCAATTGTTTCCGCCTACTTCTGTAGTTGTGAATTTTGCTATTAACCCTCCACGACCCAGCTTTTGTTAGTTGAATTGGTTCAGTCTATATTATTTCCATTAAGTTTTAATAATTATTTCATTGTCTACAGTTTTCTTGGCCTTCTCAGATATGTCCTACGGGCTTAATGTGTGGTTACTGAAGACCCTTTAATAATATTTCTTTTGGCCAGTATTTTCTCTCTGCTGCATTTGTTAAAAAAAAAGAAAACAAGCATAATTTGATGGCATCTTTGCTCAAAACCTGTTTATTTGTGTCATACAGCAGAAGTTATTCAGCTTCTGAAATATCCAAAATAATTGTCACTTCATCTGTTACTGTTTTGTTGCACTCTTTAGGCATTGTATGAAAGTCCAAGCAGTCAGTCAGCACATATCAGCATAGGCCACGCCCTGGGAAGAGTATCAGTGCAAGATGAGCCACAGGCTCGATGGGAGCCTGTAAGACGTGCAGCAGATAATATAATCAGGGAGAAAAATATGATAATTGATAAGTAAGTTTAAGAGTTGTAATACAGAGTCTCTTTTCTGTCTACGCTGATTCCATTTGTTGTAGATTAGTTGATGTTTAGTATGTGACCTAGTTAAAGAGTACAGTTAAGACATGTTTAAAATAATAATATAAATTCATACACGTGAACAAAATTGGAGCAGAAATGTATGAAACACGCCACCATAGACACATACACACACCCATACTAAAAATATTGCAGCAGTAAAGTTGAGAAAACCTTTAGTAAAAATCCAAAGCATAATTCAGGACCTGGACAGTCCAGGTATTTGCTTTATAGGAGATTCTGTATTTTCACAACATTAATGTTAATGTGCACATCATTAAACTGTAAGTTGATGTAAAAACAATCCATCTGTATAATGTTTACTCAGGTGTTAAGTAAAATTAACAGTGTATGTTAATTTGTTTCTCTTGTTGTAATAAACAAATTTAATTAGCTAGATTTTGTCAACACTTGAAAGATGAAGACACACCAAGATAGAAGAAAAATTGTAAGGGTATCTTTGAGAGTTGGATGAGTGTGTTCCAGTTGAAAGAAAAACGCCCATTTCAACAATGGAAAGATGTCTGATATATAATTTGCTGGTAATTTGCAAAGTGGTACAAACAATTTCTAATTTTTGAATACTTTCATCATTTTGAACATTTTCCTGATCAGAAAATTTGTGGAAATGGTATTGAATGGTACTTGTGATAATGTGAACCATGTGCCGCATAGAGAGTACTTTAAAATTGTATTTGTATGGTGGTAAAAATGTTTCTTTTCTTGACAGATTGAAAAACAGAATCTTAGAACTGGAGGAAGACTTTAAAATATCTGAGGACAAACTAAGACAAGCGATTATCTCAAAGGGAGATGATGCAGACATTGTGAAACAGAAATTGCAGGTAACTCTTTTTTGGATGCCGTTCTTTCATTGTTTGTATTTTAGATAAGTACATCAGTGCAGAGTACTTGATATGAATGTTTATAAATTGAGGAACCGTGTAATATATTATAGTAAGAGGATATTGTTTTATTCTGCTTCATTAATAATAATAATAATAAATTCTTTAAGCGCCAAACACGGCGCATAAGGCAGAAACCAGTGCTCTCCAGGTTGTACGTTGTGACGCCACTCCTCTTAGCTCTTGCACATTGTTTAATCCCAACGTTCTTCCTTCTCTTATTATTGTTCTTCTGAGTGTTTCTTTTGGTCTTCCTTTTTTCCTCTTACCCTCAGGAACCCAATTGAGTGCCTGCAATGGTATTCTGTTGTTTTGCATTCGTAGGACATGACCGATATATGACCATCGTCTTTTCCTTATATAGTTGGAGACATATTTCTGCCTAGAGTCTTCTCTTATTTGTCGATTAGTCTTGAATTCTTTCCAACTGATGTTCATGAGTTTTCTAAGACATTTGTTCTCGAATGTATTCAGCTTGTTCTCCAATGATTTTGTTATTTTCCAACTCTCACAGCCGTATGTTAACACTGAGATAACATTTGAATTAAACAGACGAAGCTTGGTATGTATATTCAATGATCGTAATTTCCAAATGTTAGATAATCTATTGAAGGCGCTAGCTGCCAAAGCAATTCTAGTATGAATTTCTCTTGTTGTGTCACCATCCTGAGTCATTTTACTGCCTAAATAATTGAAACTTTCAACTTTCTGTAGTTTTTTCCCCGTTCAGGATGATATTAAAGGTCTCGTTAGAAAAGTTCATAACTTTAGTTTTAGAGGCATTTATTTGGAGACCTATTTTAACCGAAAGATGACACAAATTATTTACTGCTTCTTGGGATTGTCTGGGTGTTGAACTTAAGAATGCCAAATCATCTGCGAAATCCAGGTCCCCCAGGAATTTTCCATTTGTCCATTTTATATCTAATTGTTCATTGTGGGTATAGTTTCTCATAACCCAATCAATAGCTATTCCAAAAAGTAGTGGTGACATAATACAGCCTTGTTTCACCCCTGTTTCTGCCTCATTGATTGAGGTAAATTAGAACCTAGTTCTCATTGGTTAATGTTTGGGCAGGGGTTCTCAACCTTTATTTGCTCATGGCCCCCTTCTGAGCCTCATTTACCCCACCCCCCCCCCCCCCCCCACCCTTGAGACCTTTGCAGGACCCCCCATCTTGTGAGGATGACTCCTGCATGCGCAGTCCAGTTGGTGTTATAGCCAATATTTGCAGCTTGCTCTAGAGCTTGAACCCACCCCCCCCCCCCCCCCCCATACCACGCCCTATAGCCACTGTTAGCTGGAAAAAAGGTACTTTACCATCTTACTGTGGTCCTCTAGAAATATGGCAAGGCCCCTTGGGGTTCCATAACGCCCACGTTGAGAACCACTGTGTTAAGGTATTGTTGTTATAGGTTTTTCCAAGTGCATCTGCCTTGTGGTGTAAATAAGTGATTTGCTTTATGTTAAAGTGTCTTTAGCAGTATGCATGCAGCAGGATCTGCACACTTTGCCACCAAAATCCATGGAGGATGAATGCTAATGAACTCATTTGCACATTCTTTTTCATTGAATTTAGGAAGTGCAGCATAAAAATGCCATATTGAAAGAGCAGCTGAATGAGGAAAGAACAAAGAAAAACTCAGAGATCGATGACCTTGAGATGAAGTTGGGGTAGGTATAGTTGGGAAGATAGAAGTAGATTAAGTATTACAATGTCACAGTTTGAACTTCAGGTGTCAGAAAAAAAAGTGAGTTTTTCCAAGCAAAAGAATCAGCCAATTGCAGACATGTTTGCTGATGCCTCGATGATGATGATAGTTCTTTATTTGTTCTTCGTCAGAGCACTGAGCACCCTTAGCTGCAAGTACAATCTTTCTGTATTCTTCATTGTTTTTTTTTGGTAATTTCTGTTGATTTTCCTGTTTTTGTCATTTGCATACAATATTATGATAACATAGTCATCCCCATTAGCTGGTATTTTGTATTGTGGTTTCCTGGAATCTGTTCTTTCAGTTATTACATAGTAGTTCTACTATCATAGTGTAATTGCTTTTAAGTTAATTTTTGGAGATCTCTGTGCTTAAAAAAGCATTCTTTTTTTCTTATTTTTCATAAGTCAGGGATAGTTTTCTTCGCAAGTAAGTATTTTCTTGATATTATTTGGTTCGTAGAATATTCTAGTTTAGCTTAATTCCGGTACACAGTCACACACAAATATAAATACAAGCATTTACGCACATACACATACATGCATACGCACTACGAGATGTGAAAGTAAGAAGAGGCGCAGATGTGGGAAGTGATCATCACCTAGTAGTAGCAAGACTGAAGGTGAAACTCAGAGCTGCTGGACCAGTTGCAGTCAAACAGAAAAGATATAACATCACGAAACTTAAGGACCCCTCACCAGAAAAGCGTTCATGGTCGACGTAAAGAGGCGATATCTGATTACCAAAAGCCAGGAAAGAACAGAGACCGATGATGTGGACCAGAAATTCAACACCATCTCAACAATATACAAAGAAAGCAGCAAGTCATGCTTGGGATTCCAGGAAAGAAAAAGCCAAGACTGGATAACACCAGAAACGCTAAACACCATAGCGAAGAGAAAGGAAATGAAAAGAAAGAAAACAGAAGCTAAGTCTCCCAGGTTAAAGGCAATATATAGTGAACAGTACAGTCAGCTGGACAAGGAAGTAAAACGTCAAACCCGTGCTAACAAAAGGACATTTCTGGATGACCTTGCAAGACAGGCAGAAGAGGCAGCACTGAGAAATGAACAAAGCACAGTTTATAAAATAACTAAAGCTATTAGTGGAAAACGAGGTGCAAACAACATAACGTTAGTAAGAGACAAGCAAGGAAATCTTATCACCACAGCACAGGGGCAGGAAACAAGATGGGCAGAGCACTTCAGAGAAACACTGAATAAGGAACCACCAGAGACTCAGCTGAATGTTCCTGAGGCTGAAAGTGACTTAGACGTAAATACAGACATTCCACGAAAAGAAGAAATTATCACAGCTATCAAAGGGCTAAAAAATGGAAAAGCGCCTGGTCACGACAATCTGAATGCTGAGCTATTCAAGACAGACCCTGAACTAGCAGCAGAACTATTAGAACCACTATTTGCACAAGTCTGGGAAACTGAGACAACACCAACAGAGTGGAGTAAAGGAATAATTGTCAAATTGCCCAAGAAGGGCGATCTTGCAGACTGCAACAACTGGAGAGGAATTACCCTCCTCTCAGTTCTCAGCAAAATACTAGGCAGGATAATCATCCAGAGAATTTCAAAAGCAGTTGACCATAAACTGAGGAAAGAACAAGCGGGCTTCAGAAAGAACAGAAGATGTGCAGATCATATATTTGTCCTCAGGAACATTATAGAGCAGTGCTCAGAATGGCAGAGACAGCTGTACATTAACTTTGTTGATTTTGAAAAGGCTTTTGACAGCATACACAGGGACAGCCTATGGAAAATTCTGAGGGCTTATGGAATTCCCAGCCACATTGTTTCCATTATAAAAAGCCCCTATTCTAACTTTACGTGCAGTGTTGGATCGAGTAATGTAACTTTTGAAGTGAAAACAGGAGTACGACAGGGATGCCCCTTATCAACAACATTATTTTTGACAGTCATAGATTGGGTGATGCGCCAGACAACAGAGGGCAGTCCAAGAGGAATTAGATGGACAACGTTTTCTACACTGGAAGATTTGGAATATGCAGATGACATTGCACTACTCGCGCATTCACACCAACACATTCAAGACAAAACCGATAGACTGAATAAGTATGGCCAGCAGGTTGGCCTGAACATCAATTTGAAGAAGACAGAGGTCATGACACTAAATGTGGGCAATCCTGAGCCAATAACAGTAAGGAACCAGAAGTTAGAACAGACAGACACATTTACTTACCTAGGAAGCATAGTAACACCTGACGGCGGAACAAGCAAGGACATTAACAACAGAATGAATAAAGCGAGAACAGCCATTGCTGTTCTCAACAACATTTGGAAGTCTTCCCAGTACAGCACAAACACCAAATTAAGACTGTATGAGAGCTGTGTACTTTCTGTGCTTCTCTATGGTGCGGAATGTTGGAGAGCAACAGAGAAGGAAATGTTGAAACTGTCCTCCTTCCACACAATCTGCCTAAGGAAAATTCTCCGAATCTTTTGGCCAAACACCATCAGCAACCAAGAACTACTTATTCGGAGTAACCAGGAGGACATGCACACCATCATAGCTGGCAGACGCTGGAGTTGGGTTGGCCATGTCCTCAGAAGGGACCCTGATACCATCACACGAACAGCTATGCTATGGACCCCCGAGGGAAAGCGAAAGAGAGGCCGACCAAAAACAACTTGGCGGAGAACTGTGGAAGCTGAGATGCAAAGAATGAACCACAGTTGGGGCACTGTACGAAGGATGGCCGCCGACCGAGCAAAGTGGAATCAATTTGTTGCTGCCCTACAAGACACCACCAGGCGTGATGGCCGCTGACTGCTTTGACGGTTGGCGGTTATGGATCAAAGAAGAAGAAGAAGAAGACATACATGCATACACATACATAGATGGTGGTGATGATGACAATGATGAAATACACATTCTTAATAAATAATTTTTTGATCCAGTTATAAGTCGAAAAACTTATTTTTAGATATGAAGTTTTCTGTCATTCCAAACATGCGCAAAAAAAAAAAAAAAGCGATAACGTACATAATTGCTTCATCTAGGAAAACTTTATTTTTCTCCTAATTGTCCTTGCCAGGTCAGCAGAATATGAAGTTGAGCAGCTGAAAGAGGTATTAAGGAACAAAGATGTGGGAGTGTCAGACAAACAGGCTCAGGTAACTCACATCAACTCAACATTTCAATTTCATTGTTTTCCAGTGATAGATGTGTAATTGTGAACTCTACATAAATTTTAGGTAGGACTTTGTTGATTGGTTTTTGTTTTTTCACGTCATTAAATACAAAACAGTTAATATTTTTACAGGTCGGTAACCCAGAATCCAAACATCTGAAAACCAAAAAATTTGAAACTGACAAAAATTCAGCATCCCAAGCATTTCAGATTCTGGGTTACCAACCTGTACATAAATGTGCAGTGAATTACAGGACACGTGATCTGGCATAATTTATAATATTTCTTGAACAAGACCAGGCCATACTCTTTGAGATGATCGTTATTTTCAAATTTAAAATGAAAAAAAAAGAAAGAAAAAAAGCTTAAATTTATGTTTAGGTTTTATCACTTATTTATTTATTCATGGGAAACATTTTCTTGGGTTAGTAACTGCTTAGAAGCATAGAGCCTGGTGTAGAGCCCTTTTCGTAGACCTCTGCACTCCTTTACAGATGAAGGTAGTCTTATATTATTAATACATGGTCCTACCTCTGTAATAAACTTTACGCACCGACTTACATGAGAGTAAGTCTTATTGGTGAGTTTGATTTCATTAGCGCACGGTTGTGCACTAAGGCGTATAGGGGGTTATCCTGTCCGCACGTGTATCTAGACAGTCGGTTGACGTCATGAATGGGATTGAGAAGCAAGAATCCCAAGTTCGAATAGTGAAGCTTTGGGAGTTCGAGACCCGTGTTTTGGGTAAAGTATTTTATATTGAGACCCGGTCCTGCGGATTAGCAGTTGTAGCCGGTGGTCATCCACGTAAGTGCTGAGTCGTTGGAAGAGCCAAGTATATACTTATTGTGATAATAATGATCGTTCTCCACAGTCGTGAGTATCTAGTCGATAACAGGTGACTAGCCTGTACCGAAATGGATTCACAGCTGAAGATATATTTTTGTATGCCAGTAAATGCCTATCAAGGGGATCGGCGGTAACTACCGTGGATCTACGTTATCTATATAATATTAGGAAGCCGTTGGGGTCAGTCACGGCTAATACAAGAGGTAATTCAAGTATCAATGCCTTAGTAACTTTACATGCCTAGAAGGTATTTAGTAGGAACCTGCACCTACGTTCTAATATGTTTTGTTGATGAGGACTTCTTTAGATCGGGATCTTAGACACTACCAAGTATAATGAGAATCTCTTGTCCTTGAGGAAAGGTCAACCGTGATCAAAATAACCTTGTACTGACTACTTCATGACCTTTATGACTATTGATGTATTCACTCAGAGACCTAGTCAGAATTTGCTGGAGGATTCTTCTGAGACTATTTATTTGAATTATTATTGAGGACATGCGTCCATAATCATCATGTCGAATTATCTATTAACCGTCAACGTTGAGTGTTTTCGTCCCGTATGATGTGATGTCAATAAACAATGTATGAACTTTCAATTAATGAGTTTGGGCTATCACAGTATTGGCACTTGTTGATGTGCCTACGTTGAGTTTGCATCTTACTGCATCCAGAATTAATATATTCGCGAAATTAGCACGATTGACTCAAGAACATAAACAGTCGCAACAATTACATATCCACCACCAACAGCAACAACAACAAGATGGGGTCCAACAGTATGGTGGCGCAGTGTGCTCTGAAAATATCCAGTTTTCATTAGCGGAATCGAACTCAAGCCTTCATTCAAACTCGGTTGAAAAGAAATATGGTATCTTTCAAGGCGACAACATCCTGGACCTTGCAGCACTTCTAACGGTCATCACAAGTCAAGGACAACCCAGGGACTTCAACTGTCAAGTTTCGACATTGGACTCTGGCTTTATGTTTCGTCAAATAGATGTCTCATACATGCAGTCCTGGATGCGAGGGATATTTTTTTTTTTAGCCGGTTGAGATAAGTAAAAACGTCGTGTTGTCATTACACCGTTTTATGTTTAGCTGTGCCTTGGCTTGGTAATATGTCCACTACTTTTTATTCATGTTTCATGTTGCATGTTCTATGTTTGATGTTTCTCGTGGGAGGTAGGGAGGTTGATCTGACAAACGAGGTTCATCTCGAAGCCGATTCGGGCTCTTTGTCAGATGTTCTGTAGGTTTTGATATATAAGTTTCAATTGAGCGATAATTCCGGTTCAAGGCTAGAAACCTTGCCGTAGTTCCGATCGCTACTTGCTTCTTATGATAGTATTTGTTTAGCTGTTCCGTCAAGTTTTAATTGTTGTTTTCATAGTTATTTTACTCGTACCTTAGTTTTATGATGTATTTTGTATGTGATTATTGTCCTTCTAACCTGACTATCGTTCAGTTTTATACAAAACATATGTTTTTACACTGTGTTGTCAACTGTCTTGTGTATTATTGGATCGTAGATGTCATTGTAATTTTTTACGACATTCTATTTTAGTTCCACATTTTTATTTTTGTTGATTTCTACGACTGTTTTCATTTGTCTTGATTATCGTGTCTTGTCAGTATTGTGCCTATTGTCTGTCACGTTATTGCTCATAACATTTCATTGCATAGATTACTTTATTAATTATATATATATTTGACTATTATATGATGACTTTAATGTACAGTTCTTGGACAGGAACTGGTACCTTTGATTAGATGGTAAAAAAGTGAATATTTTTTAAGTAACACTTATTAGAGTGAAAAAAATTATTAGACATAATGGATATTTTGGATCATTTTCTCCGGGAGGGAGATAGAATAGGTAAATGGGGTTCAAGTTGTGAGGAATATGCCATTGAACATTTCTTACTTCAAATTACCCAGGATCTCAAGAATTTTGCTTTTCTTAGATGCAAATATGGCTTTTCACAAGAGAAAGCAGTGAGACTTGCTAAATTATTATCCACCATTTTTTATGATGAAGGAAAAAATAACTACTCAAGACAGTAGTGTTATTGAGGTGGATGAGTTGAAGAAAACCATAACGAAGCACAAGGGTAGGGAGATTGCCCTTACGAATGAGCTGCTACAGCAAAAAGGGGAATATGAGAAGAAGTTGTTGGCTATGGATTTTGAAAATGCTGAGTTGAAGAATAAAGTGACGGTGTTGATAGAGGATAATAAGAAATTTCATGACTCTTCTTTTGGTCAGAAAAAGAGAGTTAGATAATGAGGTGACCTCCTTAATGAACATATTTTTCGAAGAAGATAGTGACGATGAAAATAAAACCTATTGCTATTAATACTACTTTGCAGATAGATTGCAATACACACGTGGCTCAAATTCAGAGCCTGACATCTGAGGTAACTCTTTTGAGAGAAAAGTGTAATATGGAAAAAACGATGGAACAAAACATGAAAGTTTTGGATAAGAAGGTAGCAGATCTTACCTTGGCAAATCAAGAACTCAGGAATCTGCTATGTCATCAGGAGAAAGTGTCTCAGGAAAAACAGATAAATATTGAAAAATTACTCATGGAGAAAAATGAGTTAGAGAATGAAGTACGCTCAGTAAAAATATTACTTGACAAGGAGAATAAGGTCATTGGAGAATTTGATAAGTTAAATATGGCTATAAAGACAGACTGTCATGCTCATTTGGCTCAGATTCAAGAACTGACATCTGAGATCCCTCTTTTGAAATTAAGGGTTGAGGAACTTACGAATAGCCATCAAAATGCCATTGAGGCACTTGAAAAAGAAAAGGCCATTAATAAAGAACATGTCAGGAAACACACTATCGATGTTGAACATCTAACTCAAAACTTTCTGCTGCAGAAACTCGAAGTTAAAGATTTAAATATTATGAATGGGATTGTTAGAGAGCTAGAACAAGTCAAAATGAATTATGAGAAGTGGAAGTCAGATTATGTAGAGTTGAAAATAGAAGCTGAAAAACAGAAAAAATTGATAATGAATCTTAGAGATAGAAAAGTCAGAAAGGGAAATAACAAGAATTGGAATTCTTTTAAAGGGAAACAATTTTGTCAAACTTCTCTATATAATGTATCTTCTAGCCAATCTCACAGATCACGAGATTTTCATCAGAATAATTTTGGAAATAATCAAAGCAATAATTATTATCATAATGGGAAATTTAGATCACAATCTTTCAATAACAGACAAGGTTATCAAAATAGACAGTATGGTCAATGGCACAATGGTAATGGTCATACTAACCGTGATTTTAACGTAAACAAAAATGCAAATACTAGCAATTTTGGGGATAATAACACTGGCTAACAAAAAAAAATTTTTTTTTTCTTTCTTTAACATTTCTATGTTTTTCTGGTCAATTTTAATGCGCTGTTTTTAAATCTGCAAACCGTTTTTCTCTATCAGGTCGGGATCTCGAGAAATACGCAATTGAAGTTTTTTAACAACGCATACAGTATTATAACATCATTCGTACAAGAAGTATAACAGTTATGTAGGCTTGAATTTCTTTGCAGTCGACTTTCGTCGGTGAATGGCATGTGGTACATCGCGATGAAACATCCAACAATAATCGGCAAGCATGGTCACACTCCACCGTCCTTGATAACGTGACTCCATTACGGCGATATCTTGATGGAATCGTTCTCCATGTTCATAGCTGACTTCGCCAAGGTTGTCAGGGAAAAAGTCAAGATGCGAATCGAGCAAATGGATTTTGAGGGACATGTTACAGCCCATAATTCTGTATGCATCTATGCACTGCTTAACAATATGCACATAGTCGACAGATTTGTGATTTCCCAGAAAGTTATCGACGATCGATTTGAATGCCATCCATGCGTGAAGTTCACTACCATGTAACAAGTTCTCGAATTGTTTGTCTGCAATAACTTTCCTAATATGAGGTCCTACAAAGATACCTTCCTTTATCTTTGCATCGCTAACTTGCGGAAACTTTTCTCGAAGATAAGTGAAAGCTTTGCTCATTTTATCTAATGCTTTTACGAAATTCTTCATGAGCCCCAACTTTATATGTAACGGTGTTAAAATGATGCTGTCTTTGTTAACTAATGGCTCGTGTATTACATTTTTATGCCCGAGCTGCATACGATCCCTGATAGGCCACACCTTTCTTGCATAATGTTCCTGTCTGTTGCGGCTGTCCCATTCACATAGGAAGCAACAAAAATTTAGTATACCCAGTCTGCATGCCCGTGAGAATTGCAATGACCTTTAGGTCTCCACAAATCCGCCATTGGTAGTCATTGTACTTTATTTTTGCCAAAAGTATAGCCATATTGTCATAAGTTTCTTTCATATGAACAGAGTAGGCGACTGGAATTTTGCAATAGCAAATGTCATCATCCATCTCAAAGTATTGAACAAGTT
This sequence comes from Oreohelix idahoensis, assembly GCA_024509875.1. Lineage (NCBI taxonomy): Eukaryota > Metazoa > Mollusca > Gastropoda > Stylommatophora > Oreohelicidae > Oreohelix > Oreohelix idahoensis. Next base: position 12,591 of record JAMPIV010013399.1, on the reverse strand, counting down.
CTCTGTGTCTATGACGAAATTTAGATATCAAAGTATTGGGCGCTAAAAGATTCCATTCTTTGAGTCGCGAACCGAGTAATTCCGCTTGTCCTTTGGTAAGAGCGAGATCACGTATTAGATCTGAAAGGTTAATTAAGTGAACACCATCATTCACCGATATATAATCCGAGTCAGAATTAGTTTCTGAAGCAGGTAAACTATCACTTTCTGATGGTTCATTGACGTTCAACGGATATTGTTCTGGTGGTACTGGGATCGGACACTTGATTGGATCACGAGACACTGGTTTCGAAACTGATTCAATATTTGGATAAACCACAGACTTTCTAGTTTTAAAAGTGAAACCATGGATATTTGTCAAGCAGAAGTAACAATCAGTAGCGTAATTTGTCTTGTTCATGCCATATTACTGGCACTCCAAAAGGCATCGACTTATGCTTCGGCGATTTTCGTAACCAACCTGCCAATGTATTTGCACAAAGTCGAACAAACTGCATTTGGCTTCCAAGATTTATTTGCATCATCAACTTTCGAATCGAAATAAAGTTCATATGCTTTCTTTAGTAATGGTGTAAAGTTTTTCTGGTGAACACGATCGGTAAAATATCCGCACACGTAACAGAACAGATCAGCCGAATTTCTACAACTTCTAGAAGCCATATTTCGCTCAGAATTATTTCAAAATACAGTAACTATTGGAAAAAAATAGCGTAACATATGTCATGCATCTTTTAGCAGTATAAAAAGTGGAATTATTTTGCATTTTATTAATTTTTAATAAGTTATGTAGTAAAAATGAAACGGAGCACATAACGGTTTCCCAAAAATATATGTATTCACAAATATCTTAAAAACCTGACGTGATAGAGATAAACGGATTTCAAATTTGAAATCAGCGCAAAAAAACTGACATAAGAACACTTATTCTTATATAAGAAAGAAAAATGTTGTTTGTCAGTGTAATCAGAATCGATCGCGTCGAATAGGTGGATCGTCGAGTAATACACGTAGACATTCTAATGTTGCTTTGAGTGATACACATTCAAACAAGGAACAGGATAATAATGTTAATGCACATGGTGCTATGTCATGTTCTCTGGATTTCGAACAGGTCAAGTCTTGTGATGAGAGTAATACCCCATTCCAGCCCAAGGCGATCACAACGCTGCGATGCGGGCAAATTATACCAAGCCTACCAGCGGCTTGTACGGCCACGTCAGCTACTGACTATGGAACAGGAAGCCTTAAATTAAATAAGGGTTTTTTAAATTCCACTCCATGCTCTCTTTTATTTGACTCAGGTTGTAGCACAATCGGTGTACGGACTTCGCTGGTCGACCCATCATGTGCTACTGGCCAGACCGTGCAGTGCGTGACTTTTGGAGGGACTGTGGAGATTTTTCCTACAGCTATAGTTAACCTTCATACACCATTTTTTTGAGGAAAAATTCACGCATGCCTTCTTCCTGCACCTATAAGTGATATTATACTTGGTCGCATACATGAGGTTAAAGAGTGTACCCCACAGCAGATTGCTGATTGGGAAGAGCGAAATATACATGATACCCGTGCATTTATGACTATTCCTACATTTGTTTCACATACACATATTACTTCTTCTTCTTCTTCTTGCGATCGCATCTTTGATGATTACACCGTCAGACGAGTTCTCATGATGAATTCGACTGTTGTTTGAAGTTCCTCTTTAACTCCATATAGCTTTGAGTTTAGTGTTGAGTCATTCGGCCAGTATATCTTTCTTAACTGGTCATACAGAGGACAGTCCTGTAGAACATGCTCAGCAGTTTGTTCGTTTAATCCACATGTGCACAGTGGTGAAGCAGACAATCGTAGATTGTGCATGTGTTTATTCAGTTTGTTATGCCCTGTCCTGAGTCGAAAAATAGTTATCTGTCCCTGCCGGTCGAGAGTGTGATAGTCGTCTTTGGGTTGGTTCTGTTCTCTTCTGATAGTCTGGATAGCTCTCTTTTTCTCAAAGTATGTGACTTCATTATCTCTTGTTCACATTCTCCTCCCTTTTTTGCAAGTTTATCTGCCTTTTCATTTCCGGGTACACCACAATGAGATGGTACCCACTGAAGTATGGTTCTCTTTTTGGCAGCTACCTTGTTTAGTTCATTTCTCAGATGCGGGAGTTTTTACCACCCTTGAGAGCTTGCAGGACAGACAGTGCATCTGTGAGGATGACTACCTGGTGGCAGTCAGAGTTGGTGTTATAAATCATATTTGCAGCTTGCTCTAGAGCTTGAACCTCAGCTGTATAGTTGGAACAGAATTTACCAGTGGGAATGTGCCTAGTCTCATAGTGGTTGTCAGGATATGAGATAAAGATACCGTCACCTCCATTCCTAACAGCATTAGTTGCTGATCCATCTGTATAGGCATGTATCCATGATTGATCGGGATAGCTTTCTTGGATCATACTCAATGTAGCAGTTCGTTTTTGCAGATCATTATACTCACATCCACTTGTGAGACCACTGACTGATGTATTAATTTGGAGGGCACTGCTGGCCTGCTCCCATGGTACAGGGTATAGGGTGGGCTTCAGTGGTGTTGTCTTCATGGATAGGTCTTCTTGATGCTGTCGTATAAGTCTTTTCCCCCGATGCACAAAGCGGCTACGCTTTAGACGTCCCAATGCCAGATCATCTAGTCTTGCCTTCATTGGGTGCATTGGCATACTGTTGTACTTTTCCATCTGGATCATGGTTTTTGTGTCTCTTCTATGGGACAATGTCTGTAATCCAGCAACCTTCTGCATCTCTGTTATTGGTGTAGTTTTCATGGCTCCTGTAATGAGCCTGAGAGCTTGATTTTGCACCTTGTCCAAAGACTGCAGATGTGAGTTAGCAGCTGATGACCATGCTGCTGAGCTAATCTCTAAGTGTGGTCTTATTACTCCATTATAAATCTTCTTTAGATTTCGTTCATTTGCTCCCCAGTTGGTACCTGCTAATTTTCTGAGTATGCCTAGTCGTCTTCGGGCCTTTCCTTCTGCGTTTTCAATATGCTTATTCCATGTAAGCCTTTGGTCAAATGTCACCCCAAGATAGGTGGGGTAGCTTTCTTCCTTGATCACGGTTGTCCCTAGGTGTATGTTAGCTGATTTGTCCTTGGGGGCGAGGGAGAACAGTGTTGTGGAGGTTTTGTCTGTGTTTATTGTGATAAGCCATTTCTCTGCCCATGACACTAGCATGTCTGCTGCCCGCTGCATTCTATAATTTGCTGTGGTGACATTTTCATCAGCGCACCAGAGTACTAGGTCATCTGCATATAAGGCAGCTTTAACTCCTGCAGGGAGATCTTTCACCAGGTCATTGATGTAAACAAGGAAGAGTGTTGGGGAAATTACTCCTCCTTGAGGTACCCCCTGATGGAGCACACTTTTCTGCTCTGCAGACCGTCAAGAGTGACTCTAGTTCTCCTGTTATGCAAGTATGACTGGATCCATTTCATCATGTTGCCTTGGATTCCACTTCTCCTAAGTTTTGCAATGAGGCCATCTTTCCACACCTTGTCAAAGGCCTGCTTGAAGTCGACCCAGATCATTAGGACCTTTTTCTTCTCCTGGAAGGCATCTTCTATTGCTTGAGACAAGTAAGTAACTTGGTCTTCTATACTGTAGCATTCTCTAAATCCAGCTTGTTCCGGCACCAGGATCTGCTCAGACTCTAAATACCATTTCAATCTGTGGTTGACTATTCGCTCCATAGTCTTCCCAACACAGCTTGTGAGACTGATTGGCCGGTAACTTGCAGCCTCGGTCTTACATTTCCCTTTCTTTAGTATGGGTATTGTGATGGCTTCTCTCCATACTTGGGGTACCGTTCCTTTCAACCAGCTGTGGTTGAATATCTCAAGCAGTTTTGTCTTTGCTGCTGAGCTCAGATTTACTAGCATTTCGTTGCTGATTTTGTCTGGGCCGGGTGACTTTTGAAACTTAAGCTTGGAAATAGCCTTTTGTAGTTCTCCTAGTGTGATGGGTTCCCTCATTGGGGCAGGAGTATCTGTCTGTCCCATGGTTGCCAGTATTTCTTTTCTTATCTCTCTCTGATGATCTATGTTAATGGGTAAGTTGCTTTCTGAACTGTATCTTCTAGCAAACAAGTCTGCAGCTTGTTTTCCTCTGAAAAGTTTGCCACCTTCATCCAATGTGATAGTCTGCCTAGGTGAGGAACGCTCTTCATTTAGAGACTTGACTAATCTCCAAAGTTTCCTGCCGTCTTTCTCAAGGTTCAGCGATGCCGTTTTAGTTCTCCAGCTTTTCCGTTTTTCTTCTAGCTTTGTTCTCTGAAACTCTGCTACAGCCTTTTTCCATTTGTTGTGAGTTTCAAGTGAAGGCTGAGACTCTGCGTCCTTTCTAGCCCTGTCCATGGCTTCCTGACGTTCTTGGAGTGTGCTGGACCAGTATGGTATGTAGTTACGCCGGCATCCTTTGGGAATGGTTTCTTTTGCAGCTTGTAGTATGCATCTGTTGAAGTCTTTTACCACTTCATTAATGTCTCTGTTCTGTACCTTGAGGGTAGACAGCAGCGTATTCACCTGATGCCTGAATAAACCCCAGTTGGCTTTTTTGTAGTTCCATCTTGTAATGGCTGGGCCTGTACTGAGAGTTGCACTCTGGACAGTAAGAAAGATTGGGCGATGGTCGCTTCCCCCCCTAGTTGGTCTCCTACTTCTCTACTAATAGATCCAGCTATATCTGGTGTGGAGAAGGCAAGATCTGGTGTTGAAGTTGTGTGCCATCCTCTGGAGTAGAAGGTAGGAGTATCTGTGGCATTATTGACTAGGATTAGGGAGTGATCATCTTGCCAAGTTTCAACCTCTTCACCTCTGTGATCCAGATGGTTATAGCCCCAGCTCTGGGAGTGGCTATTAAAGTCTCCAACTGCTATAAAGTTGGTGGCTGGTAACCTGTATAGAGCTGAGACTCAGGGGTTTGTTGTTCGGACAGTAATAGTTCAGGAGTTCTATTTCCATCTTTGTCTACCTTTATCTGCAACAGCTGATATTCTGCTCCATCCATGAAGGTTTTCCTTTCGTGTGCAGGAATGTTATTCCTTACAAGAGTAAGTACTCCTCCTTTTCGTCTATCTTTTCTGTCGGATCTGAAGCATTGATATCCCCTTATTTTAAAGGTTGATCTGCTTTCAAGTGAGTCTCTTGGATACAGCAAACACTGACTTGCTTCTCATACAAGATGTTTTCCAGCTCTGTCTTTTTGCTGTATCCAGCCTGCTTGCTGTTCACTCCCTCTGCATTCCAGTGCATCATGACAAGTGGCACTCTGGGTTTCTCTTGTTCTGTTTTGTTTTGGTCAGTAGTTCTCCTCCGCCGTCTGCTGACTCCACAAGACGGTCTAGAGGGTCCTCCAGTAGCTGAGGGTGGGCTCTGTCGAGGCTCAGAGCCCGGCACTGCACCTGCCTGGTGGAGCTCCACAGGGCGAGCACCAGTACGAGATTTATTTGACGGTGTACTCTCCATAGAAAAAAAAAAAGCGAGTTGCGTGATACTGTGGTTTCCGGTGCGCCTTCTGGCCCAGTATCTATGACTTTAGCACCTGTTCAACGGGAGAGTGGGCTCATCCCTAATCTGTTTATGTTCCCAGTAGTAGACTATTCGCAAGCAGCCTGGGGGTGTCACTGCTCTGCGCGGACCTTGTTTACCGAGGCGGCGTTCGAGCTCGTATGGTGAAAATATGGTTGCATTATCTTCAAAATAGCCCTGTCTTTCCTGCCATCCTGCAACTTTGAGTTAGGGAGTTCTGAGCTCCAGTCTCTTTCCCAGGCATTTTATCCTGGCCTGGCACGCATACAGAGGACCCCACTTCTGGTTCTAAGTTAGCAGTTGGGGACAGGTGGGGTAGCACACTGTGCATTCCCCGTCATCCAGGGGGCTCTCCAACTATGCAGAGCTTGCACAATGCTGTGCTCTGGTTCTGGGCTCACCCAAGGAATCCTCACGTCCTGCACAGAGCCACTTCCAGATACCCACCACCTGACAACCCCCCATTGTAGAAATCTCCTGCATGCGGCCATCCAGTCAAGAGCCAGTATTAAGTCTGGTGCCCAAGTGATTCCCCCCAAGCTCAGTGTGCAATTCTGGGTTCTCATCATGCTGCAACACAGGGGGGATTGTGATGCTCAGCCATCTCTCTCAACTCTGCACCGATAAATGACATCGGGGACTTAACTGTGTCTCAGTACTGGGAGGCCCCGTTTCCGGGTACACCACACACAGCCAGTTGAGGCAACGGTCGCCGTGGGCGTGTCTTCAGTGGGGAAGTTGTGGAGTCTTCCTGTCCATGTTCTTGCACATCCTAACACTGCCCGCAAGACATCGGAGGTTTGGAGAGTGGCCTTCTCTGCTTTTTTGAGCCGGGGTGGGCTCCCCGGGCAAGTCTCGATGGGGATCGGGACGTGTCCACGCGCCAGTGGGCCCAGCATCGGCCGCATCTGTTGGAGGACTTGCTCTGCCAGGTTTGAGTTAGTAAATTCCAACTTTGTCATCTCACATATTACTAAATTGCTATGTAAGGATAAGATCTTGGAATCTAGCAACGAAAATGATTCCATTGTTCATTACGCCAATGTTGCTAATGCATTACAGCCTTTACGACATGCGTACATTCTTAAGAAGGATATTAAAGTTTCAACGCAACCTGTGAAGACTAATAAGTCATTCCGGGGGACATATACCTTCCCTCAACTTGATCAGCAGGCAACTGATCGTAAGAAAAAAGTTACGTTTGTGAAAAAGGAAAATGATGTTCCTAACAAAAATAAGAGTAGTTGTAACTCCGTTGGGAAAATTAATACCAATAAGGTTGTCAGTAAAGTTTTAACTTTGCCCAGCAAGCAGGTGTCTACGACATGCCGTACACCTACACTTTTGTCTGGCATAAGTAATAATAATCAAGTACAAAAGTATGGTACATTTCAGAATAATCCTAAAGGTATAAATAATAAATATTATAATATACCTAAGAGAGCTAATGTTACCCATCAACCTTGTTCACATTCTTGTGACTATGGTACCACTTATATTGGTAGAGGTGCATCTTCTCGCACCATCCTTGTGCAAAATCTGCCACAGCGAACTAGTTGGCAAGCACTAGGAGATTTTCTCAACCACACGGCAGACGTTAGGTTCGTGCGTCTGTTACCTCATACCAATAACAGGTATGGTGACGCCGTGGTTACTTTTAGGACCAATAGAGATGCTCGCATGGCTATCGAGCGGGACAATGGTGTGTATTTCCACCACCATTCTCTCCGATTACAATTGGTTCCCGATTCTGCGTCACGCAGATAGTAAACCTACGGATATTCAATTTTGATTTCACATTCTTTGATGACTCAGCCTATGCAGTCATCATCTCTTTCTTGTAATAGTTACTTGTTCTTTTTCTAGTTCTCATGAACTATTCCAATGGAATTTTATGCCTTTCGGGTTAGTTAACGCTCCTGCCACGTTCGTACGCATGATGCGTCGAATCCTATCTCATCATCCCAACGTCATTGCGTACATAGACGACATTTGTCTTTTCAGTGACTCATGGGAAGAGCATTTAGAAGGATTAAACTCATTACTGTCCACGTTTCAAGATCATAATTTAACTGCTAAGCCATCAAAGGCATTTGTGGGTTTCCACGAGATTTCTTTTTTGGGACACTGTATTGGTCGCGGTATGTTATACACAGAGGACAGTAATGTTTCCAAAATCCTTAACATCTCCACACCTAAAACAAAGAAACAAGTGCGATCTCTATTAGGACTAGTACAATACTATGGGAAATTCATACCACATCTTTCGTCCATTACTGCTCCTTTCTCTTCATTACTTAGGAAAGGTGCAGCTAACGTGATTCGGTGGTCTAACGAACATCAAATCGCGTTGGATATCATAAAGAAATTTTTTTCTAATCATCCTGTTTTAAGGTTACCTAATGAGAATTTGCCATTTGTATTACGCAGCGATGCTTCTAATTACGGCGTGGGAAGTGTCTTACTACAAGAATATAATGGCACTTTGCATCCCGTTCTCTATGTGTCACGGAAGTTAACTCCAACTGAACAGAATTATTCAGTTTTAGATAAAGAACTTCTCGGGCTTGTTTGGTCAATAAATACATTTCAAAGATATCTGCTTGGATCACACTTTATTGTGGAATCAGACCAAAAAGCTCTTACTGCACTCAACACAAAGGACGTAAAATCTGCCAAATCTACTAGGTATGCGATCGCGTTACAACCATTTAATGTCACAATTCGATCCATACCTGGCACACAGAATGTTCTCGCTGACATCTTGTCAAGATGTCCGAATGAATCGAGTTAACAGCTACGCACTAAAGACAACTGAACTTGGACACTGACAGTTCGTCGAGGGTAACTTTTTACGTGTGATACCTCGATTATAAGATTCATTAACATTCATTCAAGTGAAATCTACAATGCTTATGTATCAAAATAACATGGAACTTTAAGGTATATGACTATCCTTGTGATAATAACATTCACTTAATTATGACATTGAAAAGATAATAACGTTGGAAAAGGATTATATTTTCTCACCGAAATAACATTTCTACCACTCTGATTTCTTTGTGGAACTGAATTTGTTATATTATAAAACTGTTCACCTAACAGAAAATGGAACTTTCGGTATTTAAGTAATTAATAACATTATTAGGGTGAAATAAATGAATTAATTAGATTATTAAACTTAGATACTTAGTTAGTTAAAATAATGATTAATGTAATTAACTATACAATATTTAAGTGGATTTATCAATAGTTGTATTTAAGCACATTAATTTAACATTAGTACTTTCATTAGTACTTCAAAAGGACTTAGACACACAGTTAAGTGCGTTGTTCTTATACGTGTTTAAATTGTATTCTTTCATTTTATTCATTTTTTCGCTTGTCATTTTAAATGCATATCCGTCACTTGTCTGTTTATTCATTGGTTTCTCATCATTTCTTTGTATTTTGCGTTTACATTTTTTTTAAATTCAATATTTCTAATATGATATTTTTCATTTCATTGACCACATTGTACCAAAGGTGTGCAATTGTGGATGTATGCTTGTATGCATACCTTTTGTTGTTTGAGTTAACTGGAATTTCATATTTTATTATTTTTATCATGATATATTGGTAAAATAGGAATATGTAAACTTGACTTACCTCTAGTGTCGGTATTAAAGAAAAAAATTAATATAATTAATTTTTTTGGGGGGATTGGTAAGGAATCTGTAGAGCCCTTTTCGTAGACCTCTGCACTCCTTTACAGATGAAGGTAGTCTTATATTATTAATACATGGTCCTACCTCTGTAATAAACTTTACGCACCGACTTACAAAAAACAATAGAGTAAGTCTTATTGGTGAGTTTTGATTTCATTAGCGCACGGTTGTGCACTAAGGCGTATAGGGGGTTATCCTGTCCGCACGTGTATCTAGACAGTCGGTTGACGTCATGAATGGGTTTGAGAAGCAAGAATCCCAAGTTTGAATAGTGAAGCTTTGGGAGTTCGAGACCCGTGTTTTGGGTAAAGTATTTTATATTGAGACCCGGTCCTGCGGATTAGCAGTTGTAGCCAGTGGTCATCCACGTAAGTGCTGAGTCGTTGGAAGAGCCAAGTATATACTTATTGTGATAATAATGATCGTTCTCCACAGTCATGAGTATCTAGTCGATAACAGGTGACTAGCCTGTACCGAAATGGATTCACAGCTGAAGATATATTTTTGTATGCCAGTAAATGCCTATCAAGGGGATCGGCAGTAACTACCGTGGATCTACGTTATCTATATAATATTAGGAAGCCGTTGGGGTCAGTCACGGCTAATACAAGAGGTAATTCAAGTATCAATGCCTTAGTAACTTTACATGCCTAGAAGGTATTTAGTAGGAACCTGCACCTACGTTCTAATATTGTTTTGTTGATGAGGACTTCTTTAGATCGGATCTTAGACACTACCAAGTATAATGAGAATCTCTTGTCCTTGAGGAAAGGTCAACCGTGATCAAAATAACCTTGTACTGACTACTTCATGACCTTTATGACTATTGATGTATTCACTCAGAGACCTAGTCAGAATTTGCTGGAGGATTCTTCTGAGACTATTTATTTGAATTATTATTGAGGACATGCGTCCATAATCATCATGTCGAATTATCTATTAACCGTCAACGTTGAGTGTTTTCGTCCCGTATGATGTGATGTCAATAAACAATGTATGAACTTTCAATTAACGAGTTTGGACTATCACAGTATTGGCACTTGTTGATGTGCCTACGTTGAGTTTGCATCTTACTGCATCCAGAATTAATATATTCGCGAAATTAGCACGATTGACTCAAGAACATAAACAGTCCCAACAATTACATATCCACCACCAACAGCAACAACAACAAGATGGGGTCCAACACCTGGTTTATTTCTGGGGAGTCTCTGAGGAAACAAAGCTAAAAAAAAAAATGGGGCTATTCTCTCAGGTAGGTCATAAAAGGTGACTAATATGAGGCTTTGAATTGGGCTCGCAGCCTCATGATGTAAACATATTGCTTCAGAAAGCAGCTCTACAAGAGCTCTTGAATCTATAAGAAGAGATAACGGAAATGAGTGACTGAAGAGGCATAAAGAAAGACAGAGAAGGCATGGATCAACTGCTTAAAGGAATAGGCACAACTAAATTGCTGATAGTATTGCAGAGAAGCTGAGACGAGTGGAAAACCTTATTATTCATCCTTATGAGAAGAAGAGCCTCTGATCACATGGTGGATTATTAATCTATGGTTTCTGTTTTCTGATAAATCTCTGCAGCTGACAGAAAAGACTAAGGAGGCAGAAGCTTGGAAGCAAAAGTTCAACGAGTCCTGCAGTAGTCACCAGGAAATGAAAAAGAGGTTGGATGGACTTCAGCGCTACTTGGATGAGCTGCCAACAGTTGAGGAGAGCAGGATACAAGCACAGCAGGTGTGTATGTGTTTACTGTGTGAGATCCTAGAGTCAGATATATCAGGGCATGTGTTGTTGTTGTTGTTGTTTAACAACGGCTACTGAGCTCGTTGCTCTTTTTCAGCGAATATCAGGTTGAAGAGTCCACATGTGTTTTGTAGCTGTTGAGTGCTGCTATGTAGTGTTTGTGGTGGTCGGAGAGCCCAGCAGTAGCTTTCTTCTTTCTGTGATGAGTCATGGACATGTGAGCGGCACACGTTGAGCTGTCTCGTATGGATGGTTACTGTTGTGGCAGTGTGGTTAATGTGAGGAGTTTAATTTTTGTTAAGTGCTTATTGAGTCTAGTGTGTTCAGTTCTTAATTGGAAGATTGTGCTCTGCTCCATGCATCGTAGGCTGTTGTCATTTCTTTGTTTGACATGGGTCATTTCTTTATAAATGGCACATCCAGTAGACCCTTTAGCCCATCGTTTCAGTCATTCCTCTGTTTTTGGAGTATTTAGTGTGTGTAAATAAAGTGACAAATGTCAAGGTGTTGTCACGTGCTGGCCTTCAAAGTATGTATACACTGCTTAGACAGCGCAGACTTCACTGGCGTGGCCATGTTCGCCGCATGGAAGATGGTCGCATCCCAAAAGATATCTTCTACGGACAATTAGCAGATGGCAAGAGAACAGTTGGGCGACCACAGCTGAGGTTCAAAGATGTGTGCAAGAGAGATATGAGGGCACTGGACATGGATCCAGCAACATGGGAGGATGAAGCTGCCCGATCGCACTAAGTGGCGATGCTATTTACGGCGCCACCTCAGATTGGGCGAAGAGAGGCTCACACAAACAAGCAGAGGTGGGAGAAAAGAAAAACGTCGAAAGGAGCACCAGGAAAATAAGCAGCTGAGGGCTGTCACCTCAGGGGCGCATTCCCATAGTCAGTTATGACTGAAGGGGCTATTATTATTATTAGTGTGTGTACCTGTTTTGTATATCATATGTGATCCTGATGTGTGATTTATCAGAACAGATGTGTACCTGATATCATTATGTGGTCCTAAATTATGATGTACATTGTGGCAGATGTATACCAGATAAGCATCTAAGATTTGAAAGTTTGAGATATCAAATAAATTTATCTGACATGCTTGTGAGCTAAGACATATTTTAAAATGGGATTCAAGAAAACTAGAATATTTGCGATGTTAATAGTAAGGTAGCATCTTACGGTAGAAGATAGGAGAAAACGTTGAAAGGAACACTAGGAAAAAAGCAACCGAGGGCTGTCACCTCAGTGGTGCATTCCCATAGTCAGTTATGACTGGAGGGGCTATTATTAGCATCTTATTTCAGTCATTTTCCCTTGGTTCACTCTTATGTAAATGTAAAAGTAGTTACATAGCATAAGCTGCCGTAGGGGAGTGATGTGTTGGAGACTTTACCATACTAGGTCCAGCTTTTCATTAGGTGGGGTGACCAGTTCCCTTCCATGCTGTCTTTGCCTTCCCTAACTCATGAGCAGAGTCAGATACTCAGTCATTTACAGCTGGGTAGACTGGAGTGTGTTGCTACCAGGTTTCAAACCCAGAAACCATTAACCTTGTGG
>JAMPIV010013398.1:0-137652 GCA_024509875.1 Oreohelix idahoensis | reverse complement strand
CACAGCGGTTGTAAGTATGTTATTGACGCATAAAGATTCAAACGATTAAACAAAGTTCACCGATGTGGAAAACCTTGGACCCCGACCGCCGACCAAATCACGCCACACATCCTGAAAAATTAAAAGCCAGTCGTGTACATTGGGCAACTGGTTTGAGAACAAAACAGAATGGGGAAGTATTTATGAGGCAATATGAAGTTGTTGCCCCGTGCAGTCCCAGCATGTCTTGATGGGGTGAAGAATTAAATAAGACTACTGGTCCATCATGCATGTCGTACAGGCGATTAATTAGGGATCGTGTCCGAGGTTGGCAACCTCATGTTGTAAAATATATTGCTACGGAAACCACAGCTTCAAATGAGTGGAGTGAACAAGGAAAATGATGGTGAAATAAAACTATTAATAAAAAAAAGTTTTATAAAGATAAGAGCGAACAAGTGTCACAGCGCCTCTTCATTGTCAGACAATCCTGGTCACTGGCAACAGTTCAACACCACCACATGTCACAGGGTCCGAAGTATACTAATAGGCCGCAGAAATACAGGCAGGTTCAAATCCTGCTTAAACGGCAACCAGCTCATCACCACCAGATGTCATAGCGTAATGTAAATAACTGTCACCTTCTTGGGCCTTGTCGCCAGTGATCGTATAGTGGAGTTTATTTGTTTTCTTTTTCTTTTGTGTGGGTGACAGTGGTGGGTGAATGGGGTTCAATTTCAACACGTCATCAGATTTAGACAATAGAGCAACAATCAAGACCCCAAAACGAAGTCACAATAATGAAGACATAGTCTCTAAAAAGATCCATAGTTCTTTATTTAGCCACAATGCAGGGTTTAGGTTGACTTACATGATCTGACTTGTTCTTACATCTATAAAAACCTCATTCATTTCGGGAGGGGGTCAGTCCCTTCTCGAGATTCTTTGCTGGGCGTCTGTATTAACCATTTACTGACCTACAGACCATGTCCTATGTCCTTCTTCTGCCCTTACCTTAACGGTCTTCGTTAATGACGGCTTACCCGTTCTATTCGGTTCTGGGTTGTTTCACGATGTCGACTTCTTACTGTGGGACAGTCCGCCATAACCAGTTCAATTATTATCAAGTTGACCCTTCAGTTCTTTTGTTGTTCTTCATCTTCTTTCATTGGAGTGAAATGGAGCATCTTGTGTGTTTCGGGGGACATATTGTAACCTCTGACGTCATCACCGTTGCTCTGTATGACGTCGTTTTTTTTAAGATCGATCTTTTTCCGTAAGCTGCATCGAGATTATTCTCTTCACTTCCTAGTCGGTCCCTTATTCTTTATTATTCCGTCATCTCAACCGTATGCTGCTGCTCCTGTGACATATACACCCCAGGGTCCCTCAAAAAAAAATGATGCTCTAAAGCATCATTCCCCTCCAGCCCTATCTCTCCCAGGTCCATAAAACGATCCTCTTCCAACTAACTCATAACTAATTAAAATGTTGAACTAATTTCTTAAAATTCCTAATACCATGATGAAAAACATGTTAACTTCTTAATATTTCATTTACATATACACGATTACAACAATATTTAACCTTAAAATTTATAATACCACATTTAACATTCTCCCACGGCTCAGCCCTCAGCTTACTCTCGTCTTTCCATATAACCGTGGCTCAGCCTTTCAACTTATACTCGTTTCTCCCCAATGACTGGTATTTCTACTAATAACAAGACCCTTGCAAGTCTTCCCTCTCGTCTTGCTTCTTAATTCTATAGTACCTGTCGTTCCGCCACTACATCCATGACACACCCCTTGTTCTGCCGTAATGCATTATAGTTTTCCCCAACTACAGCATCACGCATAAGTCCGTTTGGACTCTATTTACCCCTTTATACAAGAATTAGCTATCGCCTCCATCTTGTACATATAACTGCTATAAGCAGCTCTCAAAGATTCTCTCTTTTCCTCCTTTCTTTCTTACTCCTGTTTGCTATCTCATTTCATTCTCTATACTCTTCTCATAATTTTACTTATCTCTGGGTTTCGGAGAAGCCTATCTCCCTACAAGTCTCCACAAGACTTTAGCAATCACCTAAACATCTTTGCTCTCCACACTACCTATTAATCTTGTTCCCTCTCTGGAACTATCTCTCACCATTTACCTTATTCCCTAAATTTTTTTTTTTGAGAAGCCCATCTCCGCATTAATCTCAACAAGAGTCTATCACTCGCCGCGGCATCTCTGTGCCCTCGCACTACTTCTTAAACTCGTTCCCTCTCTGGAACTATTTTCTCACCTTTTACCCCACTCTCTAGGTTCGTCACTTCTCTGTGACTTCCCAGTTTACTCATGGTTATCTTAACCATTCTTTTATACACGCCATCTCTCATATCCCTTCATACCTCACCGTCCAAATCTCCCAATTACTCACTCTTGATTTCGCCATCTCCTATGGCTCTTCTACCTCTCATATAATATCCCCGCCATTCTTCCATGGCCTTAACCTACCTTAATTATTCATTATCTCCACATTTTCATCATGACCGCCTCTCTACTTCACTTACTCATACTCCACTAATTTCGCTATAGTGATTCCCTGGTCCCTATGTCTCTCCCACGAAATCTGTTTAGCAATTTCTATATTTGCTTCTTCCTTTATTTCTCTGACTTCGATCACAATTTGCTTGCTCCATCCTTCTCTGTCGTCTCACAATCCTTTCGTCATCTAACATTTTTGTCAGAACTATATCTACTTCATCTCTTGTTCCAGGAAAGTGTATATGATACTTCCCTTCCAGTATCCGCCATACTACGGATCTACAGAGGTTAAAATCAGGCCGTGTTATGATGGGCCCGTATCACCCTCTCCAGCTCCACCATGCTTGGTTCATCCACTTCAATTATTTTCTCCCTCTTGTCATTTCCCTCTTCTCCCACTTCTTCTCTCAATTTTTCCACCATTTCGCATCTCTCCGGTGGACCATACTTCCCTCATGTGACTCTCTTTATTTCTACTTCTTACATTTTCTTCTGTGTCCTCGTCCCCTGAAAATTCTAAATTATCTTCTTCCTCTGAATAACTTGACTCCGAATCAGAGAACACGTCTCTATCTACTATTTTGATTCCCCAGTAATTAAGTTCCTCCATTACTCTCCTTACCAGCCTGCGAATTTCTTCTTTTCTTTCTGATAATTCTGTATCAAATTTTCTCTCCAAAAATTTATGTACATACTTTAGTACTACGGTGTCGGGTCTAGCTCCCCTCAGTTCATCCTTTATCGCTTCCTTCATCTCCTCTATGCTTGGCTTAGCTACCTTGCTAATTTTCTTCTTCCTCTCCGAACCACTGTTAACTCTCTGTACTCTCTTCTCTACTTCCCTTCTACTAATATTTCTTAAGTTTCTCTTAACTTCTTTAGCTTCTCTAACACTTCTCATGTCTTCCTCAAGTTCTGTACCCTTTAACTTGTCGTTACCTCGACCTCTACTTATAACATCCTCTCGCTGTGTCCTTGTTACACTCCGTGGTATCCTGGATGCTCTGACACTGCCACAATTTGATGTGTCTTTGCTTCTATACCTCCCTTTCCCTTTCCCGTTTTTCACTGGAATTCTGGATTTTTCTTATTTCTCTTCTGCTGCTACTACTATTCCTCTCTTCCTGTCTATCTGTCTTGCCGACTGTTCTGGGTCTCTTGTTCTTCCCACAATCTCTGATCCCTCTAACCTTCATCTCAATTGGGGCAATTTCTCTCAATCTGGCGAGACGCTTCACATAATCAGATGAATCGTCCGACGACACATCAGATTTTTCTGAATCCCCGCTTATACCTGTGGTGCCCAGCGCTCCCGGTATCTCTGAAGTCCCTCTTATCTGATTCATCAAGTCCTGCAGATCTCCCTGCTCTTTCTGTTGAACTGTGGTCCCTTCTGGTTCCGTGTCCTCATTCCTCTCTTTCCCATTCGTCAGAAACTTCTTCTTATATTCCATCAACGGAATATCATCTTCGCTCTCCCAATCATCTGTCAGAAATCTCCTCTTATATTCGTTCAACGGAATATCATCCTCACTCTCCCAATTGTCTGTTCTTCCATCGATCTCCCTACCACTATTTTGGTGCTCCCTACTTTCTTTTCTCTTTTCCATTTCTGAATTGGTTTTTGTCTTGTTCTTACCAGTTTCCATTCCTACTTTAGTACTTAGATTACTAAAAGGGTTTTCCATCAACGAATAATCTTCTGGATTCCTTACTTCAATATCGATATCCGGCGTCGTTACAAGGGTGGCTCTCCTCCCTTGCTTTTCTCTCTCTCTCATGCCGGGCTCTCCAATCCAGGGTCTATAGTCATCTCTCCGTAGTTGTTGAACATGAGCCTTCGTTGTATGATTCAATTTCTCATTCCATATCCTATAATTAATTAATGTCGTTCTCTCTAGAACAACATAACCTTTTACCCATTGGTTATCAAACTTAGTGGGGCGCACATGCTTCTTATAGTAAACTCTGTCACCTGGCTGAAATTCTTGTAACTTAGCCTTTTTATCCGCATAACGCTTTTGCCTCTCAAACTCCTTCTCTAAATGTTTACATCTTTTGTTATTCTGTTTATTGATAAGTTCAGACACTAAGTCCGTCTCTTCCGTCTGAGTTGCAACAGTGTTTGTTTTCTTTTCTACCTTAATCTTATTATCATCCAGTTTTCTCTTCAAGTTCAACCTTGGTCTTTCTCTCATACAATTGATCTCCGCTCCATTATTAATCTCACTGTTCGATGTTCCTTTCTTTGTACACAGTTGTATCTTGGCACAATGTCCATTTTCTGTCCTAACATTTAAATCATTCACTTCGAAAAACCTTCCACCTTTTATTTCTTGAAGAAAATTCCGTACGGCTATCCTATTTCGTCTCTTATTTAAGCCTTCCCAGTGTCTAGGTGCTTCCGAAACGTTGCACACTCTGCCCTTGTAAATAATTCTAGGTCCGTTATCCTCCCTTGGTAATCTACGTTTTCGAAAATCGTTTTCTCTAACGTTTCTTTCTCTATCCCATCGTCTGTTCATAAACCTGGTTCTAATTCCACAAATTCTTCCTATATCCATACTTCTATGTTGTCTAACGAGGTTCTGCGGAGCATAGTTTTTTCGATGAGTCTGTTGAAGTCCTCTCGAGGCAAATTCTCCCATTCTCTGTCTATCCAATCTTCTTCTCTCCTCAGGTCCCCATCTATCTACCTTAGGTGGGACATTTTCTCTACTAAAATCCCATTCGGGTTTTCTATCTCCATACGTGGACCTGTGGTCGTGCTCTTCCCCTACAACCCTTCCACGTCTACATTCCATACCTCTCGATATTTGTCTAAACTCCACAGGTGCATATCTCTCACTTGTATTCCGATGATTTCTGTCTTCACTCATCCCATTTCGTGGTCCGGTATGACTCTCCATTCTACGCCTCTTGCACACAGCTGCTAGATGTCCTCTGGCATGACACAAATAACAGCGTTTTTCCTCTGCCATCTGTATAACTCCCCTCCTGGGTTCTCTGTTATAGCCTTCTCCGTACTGCCTGTGCGGATAGCCAATTAACTCCCTTCCTCCCTGTCTGTCGTTAACTTCATTTTCTTTCCAATTCTTTTCTTCGTGGTTGCTCCCTGATCTTAACTGGAACCTCTTCGATAAATCTTCTTCTGCCAATGCTATCCGTATAGCATCATTCAAAGTCCTTGGACTTTTTCTTAGGAGAAGTAGTCTCATTCCGTCCTTGTATAAGGCATCAATAAAAATTCCAACTAACTGTCCCTCGATATCTGGACTCCGTATATCTTGTTCCCTAAAAACTTCTTCTGCCAGATTTTTCAATCTGTCGCTGAACAGCTGGATTGATTCTCCTGCTTCCTGTCTCACTCTTCTAAGTAATCCCCATAGGTAATGTTGATCCGCAGACTCTCCGTAACTGTTTAACAAACTCCTCTTCAGCTCTTCCCAAGTTTCATGTGGCTCTTCTTCAAACCTTCTCCTCAAAAATCATTTACTAGATCATCACTAGTTAAAAAGGCCAATCGCTTCTTTTCCTCCTCACCTGCCCCTATGGAGTAAGCGTACCGCTCTATTTTGGCGATCCACTTTTTACAACCTCCTGCTTCTCCTCTATAGGTCTCAATATTTTGTCGCAACCCAGTCTGCCTGGTTTCCATGCTCCACCTCTCTAGGGCATTCGTGACATGTAACAATGCCAACGTATTTGGATCCAATCCTTGTCCTTCCGCCATTTTCCAAACTAATCCTTTACTCTCCTAAATTTAGTCAACTTTCGCTTACTACCACTTCTTAAGTCTTCTCTAGGTATTAATTAACAAAAACAGAATCTCTATATATATTTTTAAAAAATACATAATCTCTGACAGACGGAAACTATTTGCACTTATAAATTAGTTTAACCAACTATTTTTAACTGGCGTAGTCCTTGACTTAGGCCTTGCTGCCACGTTTCCGGAATCTTGATGGCTTTCAGAATCTTGATTGAAGACAACGTCTATGCTCTCGGAATCTTGATTGAAGACAACGTCTATGCTTTCGGAATCTTGATTGAAGACAACGTCTAAGCTCTCGGAATCTTGATTGAAGACAACGTCTATGCTCTCGGAATCTTGATTGAAGACAACGTCTATGCTTTCGGAATCTTGATTGAAGACAACGTCTATGCTTTCGGAATCTTGATTGAAGACAACGTCTATGCTCTCGGAATCTTGATTGAAGACAACGTCTATGCTTTCGGAATCTTGATTGAAGACAACGTCTATGCTTTCGGAATCTTGATTGAAGACAACGTCTATGCTCTCGGAATCTTGATTGAAGACAACGTCTATGCTCTCGGAATCTTGATTGAAGACAACGTCTATGCTCTCGGAATCTTGATTGAAGACAACGTCTATGCTTTCGGAATCTTGATTGAAGACAACGTCTATGCTCTCGGAATCTTGATTGAAGACAACGTCTATGCTTTCGGAATCTTGATTGAAGACAACGTCTATGCTTTCGGAATCTTGATTGAAACACACACCATCCACGTGTCACAGGTCATTGCGATCCTTTATAATTACCTGCATCCCTCAGTCAGTTTGAGAGTAAGAATATTAGACCAGACTTAATTTATTAGTGTCTCAGCGAAATTTTGAAATCCGCGACAATCCCAGCGTGATCAGAATCCTGGTCACTGGGACCAGTTCAGCACCACCACATGTCACAGCGCCTCTTCATTGTCAGACAATCCTGGTCACTGGCAACAGTTCAACACCACCACATGTCACAGGGTCCGAAGTATACTAATAGGCCGCAGAAATACAGGCAGGTTCAAATCCTGCTTAAACGGCAACCAGCTCATCACCACCAGATGTCATAGCGTAATGTAAATAACTGTCACCTTCTTGGGCCGTGGCGCCAGTGGACGTATAGTGGAGTTTATTTCTTTTCTTTTCCTTTTGAGTGCGTGGCAGTGGTGGGTGAATGGGGTTCAATTTCAACACGTCATCAGATTTAGACAATAGAGCAACAATCAAGACCCCCAAACGAAGTCACAATAATGAAGACATAGTCTCTAAAAAAGATCCATAGTTCTTTATTTAGCCACAATGCAGGGTTTTAGGTTGACTTACATGATCTGACTTGTTCTTACATCTATAAAACCTCATTCATTTCGGGAGGGGGTCAGTCCCTTCTCGAGATTCTTTGCTGGGCGTCTGTATTAACCATTTACTGACCTACAGACCATGTCCTATGTCCTTCTTCTGCCCTTACCTTAACGGTCTTCGTTAATGACGGCTTACCCGTTCTCTTCGGTTCTGGGTTGTTTCACGATGTCGACTTCTTACTGTGGGACAGTCCGCCATAACCAGTTCAATTATTATCAAGTTGACCCTTCAGTTCTTTTGTTGTTCTTCATCTTCTTTCATTGGAGTGAAATGGAGCATCTTGTGGTTCGGGGGACATATTGTAACCTCTGACGTCATCACCGTTGCTCTGTATGACGTCGTTCTTCCCTCGAATCTTTTTCCGTAAGCTGCATCGAGATTATTCTCTTCACTTCCTAGTCGGTCCCTTATTCTTTATTATTCCGTCATCTCAACCGTATGCTGCTGCTCCTGTGACACAAGAAATGATACCAACCAAATAATCTGGTAGCTAAAATGATGTTTATCAGCAGGCCGTACGACAGGAGAGACCAGCAGGGTCATTTGGCCATGGTCTCACCTCACAGGGGGCATCACCTCGGCCAAGGATGCACGATTCTGTCATTTTTACCGCTCTTTTCAAAACAATGAGGGGGCCTCATAATGTAAAATGTCACAGGCATCATCTGTTCTGTCCGAGAGCAGTTAATTACACTGTCATGGCTGCGGCATAAGTATTGTACGTCTAAGAATTAGGACTATATGTCGTCATTAAGAAAATGTTTGGGCAGCGAAGCGATGAATCTAAACTAATTAAGTTTATTACCAGATATCAAGGTCTTTTATATGTGGATATGCGTCCTAATATAACCGATGGACCTATTGTTAATATTCAAACGGGGAACGCCTCGCCAAAACGCCTATTTATTTTTTTTTAAATTAAAAAAAAACTAAATAAAAAATACATGGAACTATAAGATGTAGATTGTCATCATGTTTAGAGAGGACTGGAAACAAATTATGTATGCGGTGAGAAATTTAAGCTCTATGTTGTGAGCGGACTGAACGGTCAGGCAGTCGAGCAGTGCCCGAGGCTCGTGGCAGAAAGGAAAGAACCAGTAAGATAGGTCGGATGCGTGGTTATGAGCCAATGAGCCTTATTGCTTCACGGGTCCATATCTGTGAGAAGTTAATGTGATTGAATTTACAACAGGCCCCAAGTCTTTAAATTTTGCATTTTTTTTACGTTTTTAAGGAAGATTACGGTGGGATTTTTATCTTATTCGTTTTTTTTTATTTCTCTTTGTATAATAATCGAGTTTGGATTTTCTGTGTAGATTAAGAATTACGGTTTCTAGAAAAGATGGTAGTTTTAACTTTAAACTGGCACCAGCGCGGTTTTTTTCATTTAGATAATTCGTTCATGTAGAGATTTTCTAGTGTAACAAAATGGCAGAGCATTTCTGGTACTTTCTCAATGAGCGCGTGGAACAAAATTTTCCGCTTGGAGTTCTAAATTTAGATCATGACCGCGGTCGATTCCTGGCACGTTGGTTGGTTCATAGATCGACCCGCTTAAGAACAAAGCCTAGCTATGACTCACGCGTAGCGTGGTCTGGGGTAATAAATAAGCGGGGTTCCCTGGCAGAAGGCGGTGATTTTTTGAACTTCTACGCCTTGGAAAAGAACTGTCCATTTATATACAGAGCCGACTGCTCTTTCGAGAGAAATTCGTGCTCGTAAATATGAAGTTAATTTAGCTTTAATAGTTTACAAGATTTTTGCAGAGTGGTTCTAGGAGTTAAAGTTAATTCATAGAAGTAGAGCCATCAATGCTTAATTTTTTAAGTGAATATAACTGACAGCGCAATTAGGTATTTTGTGAAAAGGTAGTAGGGAATTTTGATAGTTTCCTCAGAGTAGCTGTTTATATAAATTGGAATATTACTGTTATTTGTCAGAAGACAGGGGATCTAATTTTTCCTGGATTTGTGATTTTAAATGGTGCAGCGTAAAACACGCTCGCGGAATTAAATTAATTTTAGTTCGTAACGGACATGCCATGAGTTACCCTCTTATCTAAATTATTATCAGAGTGCATTCATTCTTTTTATGAGATAATGAAAGCTTAAAGATGGTAGATGTTAAATACTATAATTTTGAGACACGATGCACGTAATTTCATTGTGATTTTCGAGGATTTGGAGAGAGGGGTACCGGAGCACGTGCTGTGTCTTTTTTTTAGAGGGGTGAATCTGATAACGGAAGGAGAGAAGGGAGATAACGAGGCATGCATTGTAAAATAGGATTTCAGTTCCTTTAGAGATTTTAATGTACATTGTTATCAGAATCGGGTGTAAATAATATTCCCGACACGTGGGTGAAGATTTCTCAATATTTGAGTTATAATATTAGCGAATAATACGCTAGGGTTTTGGTGTGTATTTAATTGTTCAAGTGTGTGTAAATTACCAGCGGACTAATTTGTGTAACGCTGTGGTAATAGAACGAGTGGCTTTAAATGTTAGAGCATGGGAAATTGTGTATTTTTCTCTGTGTGGGTAAAACCTACATTTTGAAGTCAGCAGTTACGGGTCTAGTTGGGATTTTTAATTAGTCCCTTATTTAATAGACATATGTTTATACTGATGAATTCATGGAGACGGGAGATTATTGTCTCGGGTGAAGTCTATTGTATTTTGGTAGCCAGGTAAACACATCGATCATTGTTAAATAGTAGGGCCAGGAATTTACTGGCAACAGGTTCATTCAGTGGTTAGAATGTTGTGACGGGCTAACCTAAGCTGAGTCTGGAGATTAGAGTGTCGATAGGACAGTATTTGAGGGAAAGTGGGGGTAGGCATGTTTACCAATCGCTGAAGCGACACTAGAGCATGGGAGCTGCATGGAAGATTTGAAACTTAAGTGTTATAGAGATTTGAAACTTAAGTGTTAGAGATTTGAAACTTAAGTGTTAGAGATTTGAGACTTAAGTGGTTGAAGAGTTGGGATTTAAGTGTTGAAGAGTGAGAGTTAAGGGAGTTAAGTGTTAAGGATATGGGAAATTTGTTGTGCGATATATATATTTGTTATTGTTTTGTCCACAGCAGATATTTTCCAGGCGTGGCAGCTAGGGCTACAGTAGTCCTTGAGCGGCTAGAAGTTCGCCGGTCTTCTCAGGAGAAGAAGAGTCGGCAGAGCCAGAAAAGAAAGTGGAGTGGTGACACGGCGGTCACTGGTGCAAAAGTTTTCTACCCAAGAGAGAGCAGGAGCTGGAAGCACAGACTTCTTCAGCAAGAACAGAGGTTCTTACCAAAAATCGGAGCTAGTTACGCTCTTGTTAAACACACACTGATCATAGGCGCAGGGCCTAAAAAGTGTCGTGAATTTCGGGCATAATAATCCCGACAGCCTCGAGCCCACGAGCAGGGTATCCGGGCTACTGCAAAGTTTAAGTCGTCTATTTGGAAGCAGAATAGACCACGTCCCGAGTTTAATTTACCAAGCAAGTTAGCAGCTACAACAGGCGGAGAAGAGGGGAAAGGGTTAACATCCCTCTTTACTGCACGAGATAGATAGAGAGAAGGAGAGTAGTGGAGGAGTCGTTTCTGTAGGAACTAGGAGTGTCAGACAGACACTGAACATAACATTAGAACTCAGCAAGTCATCTGTAAGTTGTGTCGGAGGTGATAGAAGGGTTCTGGTCGTGGACTTTGTGATAGTCAGAGAATATTTAGCCTAAGTGATAATAAGCGGTAATAAAAACGTCATTTAAGTAGAACCAAACACGTCTGCATAAGGCAGAAACCAGTGCTCTCCAGGTTGTTCGTTGTGACGCCACTCCTCTAGCATCTTGCACATTATTTAGGCCCAACGTTCGGATTCTCTTATTAGAGTTCCTGAGTGTTTCCTTCCTTTTTTTGTATTACACTCAGGAACAAAAAAAAAGCGCCTGTAGTGGTTTTGTTGTTTCTTCTAACATTTCCGATATATGACCATGGTCTTTTTTATATAGTCGGAGACATAAATCTGCAAGAGTTTTTCTCTTATTTGTCGATTAGTCTAGAATTACGCCAATGATGTTTTTTAACAACGCATACAGTATTTCAAAGAATCATTTTGTTTTTTTCAATAATATAACAGTTATGTGATTTTTGTTAGGCTCACAGCCGTGAAGATTAACATTTGCAGTATGATATTCAATGATCGGTGAATTTCCAAATGTTAGATAATCTATTGAAGGAAGCTGCCAACAATTCTAGTATGGATTTCTCATGGTGTGTCCACCATCCTGAGTCATTTTACTGCGAAATAATTGAAAGCTTTCAACGTTTCTGTAGTTTTTCCCGTTTTATATGATATCAAAGGTCTCGTAAAAAAGCTTCATTGTTTAGTTTTAGAGGCTCGTTATTTGGACATTTTTATGCCCGAGCTGCAACCGAGGATAGACACAAATTATTTATTGCATATTGTCTTGGTGTTGCGGCTGAACTTAAGAATGCTTCATCATCGCGAAATCAAGGTCCCCCAAATTTTCCATTTGTCCATTTTATACCCAATTGTTCATTGTGGGTATAGTTTCAATGACCTTTAGGTCTCCACAAATCCGCCAAACATTGTACTTATTTTTTCCAAACGTATAGCCATATTGTCAAAGTTTCTTTCATATGAACAGAGTAGGCGACTGGAATTGATGAAAATAAATTTCTTTATGCAATAACACGGCTTTTAGACTAGTAAATCCATTGGAAGAATCGATGAAAAATCGCAACATCGTTGACTATGTCTCATAGACCTTTGTTTATTCACATATTTGTTGGAATAGCATAGATTGTAATATCTTCCAAATGATGGGCGGTGTAACTATCAAAGGCTTTTGAAAATCGACGAAGGTGATAATAAGTGGCGATTGCCTTTCCACTGATTCTTCTATAATTGTTCTTAGTGTGAATATTTGATCAATACATGATCGTTTCGGCCTGAAACCCGCTTGTTCTTCTCTGATCTTTTCGTCAGCATGCCATTTAAGTCTTTCTAACATCATGCAACATAATAATTTTCCAGGTACTGATAATAGAGATATACCACGCCAGTTATTACAGTCTGATAGATCACCTTTCTTCGGTTCATTCACAATAATCCTATCTTTCCATTGTTGTGGTGGTTGTTCTTCTTCTCATACTTCATTTTGGATCAAAAGGCACTGAGTTTTTGAAACCGATTTAATCATTTGGAAAATTGTCAACTCACAGACTTTCTAGTTTTAAAAGTGAAACCATTGGATATTTGTCAAGTCCAGAAGTAATTCATCAGTTATGTGAAGGTTTGTGGATGTTTCATATTACTGGGCACTAAAAGGCAGGTCGTTACTGTTCGGGTCTTTTAGCACCTCCATGAAGTGCCAGTATCGAACAAACTTCATTTGTTCTTTTTCAAGTTTATTATTGCATTCCCAATTTCGAATCTTAAAGTTCAGGTGCTTTCTTTAGCAAGGCTGGTGACAAAGTTGTTTTGTAATTTGATAAAGGCACCTACTACGTACCAGTTCAGCAGCATTTCAGCCGAATTCTACGGCAAGTTCTAGATGCCAATATCTTTTATCTCTTCGAATTATTTCTTCAATTCTTTATTTAACAATTTAAAAGTTAGTTAACAAGATTCATGCATTATGTGTACTTGCCGTATAAAAAGTAGTTTATGTTTTGCTTTTTCCTTTTTGTAGCCTTGTGATAGTCAAAAATGAAACAGCAAATGGAAGCGGTTTAGGCCGTCATTTGTTAGAAATACGTCTGCAGACCCGACGTGACAGTAGGAGTTAACGGCGTGTTTAGATTGAAATCAGGTTGATTAGAAGAAAGACGGATTCTGGTGTTAAGATCCTCCTTCAATGTTGTTTGTCATGTTACTTACCTTTCTTCCTTACAGGTTGAGGGGAGGGCGACTGTGGGGTTACCTTACCTAATCACTTGAAATTAATTGTTATGTTCTTTCCAGGTGTGTGAACACGCATGTTTATTCTATTTTTGTAGTATGTTATATGAATTTTTTTGTGTGGTGTAAATAAAATCCATTGTAAATTTCCGGCTGGATCAGTCACTTACTTCAACCTATATGTTGTCTGTAAGTGGTGTCTGTGGTGTTAAGTATTAAACCTTATCCCAGTCTTGGTAGCTAGAGGTAGTGAGGTTATCGCAAAACATTACGTCACTTAGTGGCAAGGGAGAGTCAATTTCGGTTCTCGACCCTTGACGCCAATAGCCTCATCTCCCACAGTCACTGTTATTTTCTTCTGAAATCTATCTTCTTAGTCTTTCTTTCCACTAGGGTCTAGTCTATTTAGGTAGACAGCCTCTAGTCTTAAATCCACTTCGTGACAAAGTGGGTGCTATCGTCCGGTGAATCATCTTTGTTACGTTCAATTCTGTGATCTTGACAAAGTGGCGGCGTTCGTCCGGTAGATCATCTTTGTTGGGATCAATTCTGTGATCGTGTCAAGATTCATAGATTGTTTCTATAGGAAAGTTCTGGAAATAGATTTCTTTATAATATCCCCTAGACTAGAGCTATATATAAACTGATCCAGCTAATAGTTTTTTTCCACAGGAAGTTTCTCCACAGGGTGCAGTCAGATTGTAGCTGTAGTTAGTTGATGACTAGAGGTAACTGATGGCTAAATGGAATTTTTCTTAACAGGAAGGTAAATTCGGGTTTTTAGGTAGCTGCTTAATGAAAATTTTTTCAGGTAGTTCTTCAGATTGGTGCTAGTCTGAGTTTGGGTTTTGGGACATTGGTTACACAGGGAGTAGTGCCCAGAAGGTAACAGTAAATTTTTCGTGTTCCTTTTTTGTCATTTCCCCTCGTTGTGAGTTACTGCTGATTTGTCAGGTAAGATGGCTGAATTGGTCAAGCTACTTACTGCATGGAAGGACGCAGCTAAAAGCATGGGGATGAATGAGGCCGAGACTAGGGCTTACATTATGAGGGAACAGGACCGGCAGACGGAGAGAGAGAAATTGGAAGCGGAGAAAGAAGAGAGGGCCCGACTGGCAGAGATGGACCTGCGTAAATTGGAAGCGGAGAAAGAAGAGAGGGCCCGACTGGCAGAGATGGACCTGCGTAAATTGGAAGCGGAGAAAGAAGAGAAGGCCCGACAGGCAGAGGAGAGAAAGGCAGAAAGGGAGGCGAAGGAAAGGGCCACAGAAGCAGAGAGACAGCATGAACTTGCCCTGCGTTCACTGGAACTGCAGTACCGATCTTCGGAAGGCAGTTCGGCTAACGGAGATTCTCCCGGAGCAGGGGCGACAGACACCTCAGGAAACGGAGGGCCCCGGATGGCAGCCATGAATTTTCCAATGGACTCTTTCCCTAACGGGAATGAGAAAATTGACATATTCCTGGAAAAATTTGAACGAATGGCAAAAGCGTACGGGTTGGATGAGAGTTTGTGGTGCCTCAAATTATCTCAGTCGTTGAAAAACCAGGCCTACGACATCTATAGTAAGATGCTCAGTGATGAACAAAATAACTTTGAGGCCCTTCGTAACGCACTGTTACAACGCTTTCAGTGGACTCCCCGTAAGTGCCAAGCTATGTTCAGGGAGAGCAGGCCGGAGAAAGGAGAAAGTTTTCTCCATTTCGCAGAAAGGCTGAAGAATTATCTCACTCGTTGGAGAGAATTGTCGGGTCTAGCAAAAACTTTTGAAGGACTCGAAGAGCTTGTCATGTGCGAACAAGTGAAAGTACACATGTCTCCAGACTTGAGGAGGTATCTGGCGGAGCAGGGCGCCCAGCAACTGGACCAGATCATTCTTTTTGCTGAAAGGTTCCAGACGGCACAGGCCGAAGTACTGGGCCAGAAACGAAAACACCCAGACCTGCCAGCACTGGACCAAGGAGCATCGGCATCGCAGTCGTTTTCGTCTTCTGCTCATCAGCAGCAGGGGCCGTCTCGCAAGGAGCCCCATCCCATTCATAACCTGCGGCCCCAACCGCATAACAGAGCACAGGCGACAACGTCTCATGAACCTGCTAGAAACAGGGGAGAAAACAACAGGTACTGTCGCAATTGCCGTACCACCTCTCACTGGACTTCTCGGTGTGTAAACAAACCACCCACTCACCATACAGCGTGTTTAAGGGCGGTGAGAGTGAAAAAAGGGAACAATTGGGAACCTTTCAAAGCAGAGAAGTGTTTCTCTAACAGTGGACCAGCAGTAGTGAATGGGACTGCTACCACTTGTTTATTTGACAGCGGGCTTACTTACCCGAGTATAGTCGCCCGACATTTGGTACAACCAGGCCAAATTACTAAGGAAAAGGTTGATATTGGTGGAGTTTTGAGGGGAGGGACCTCACAGCGTCTGCAGATAGCCAATATTAAGGTGGAGAGCAGGTTTGTGCGTGGCACAATCAAAGCTGCTGTAATGGAACAGCCAGCTTATGACTTCATCTTGGGGGCCCCATATATAGTTTTGGGAAACCCCCCAGTCCCGATCCTTGCTGGTGCAAGGGGGCCTACTACAGGCCAGAGAAGTGAAAAGGGAATGTCCCGGATTCACGGAGCCCCACGAGAGCTCAACCAGCCACGCCTTGAGATGGAGAGGTTAAATACCTCCAAGGTTAGTGGAATGGTTTTTTGCAGAGGCGTATCCCTCTGACAGCCCTGTTAAGCCGAAGGGCCAAACAGCGGCGACGCCTTTGATTTTGGAAATACCTTCGTTGTCGTCGGGAATTAGGCCCCCGATGGTATTACCTCCTGAGAGCGAGGAACATACTGACAAGAGTGGTAGAACGTATGTACACGACCAGCGCAATCTTCATAGGGCAGAAGACAGCGAATCGAGCGAACATATGTTTCCAACCAGCCCTGGAGCCCCATCCGATCAGCACTTTACTCAGACGGAGGAGGACAGTGATCTGAGAAACCGTTTGACTATAAACGGAGATGGGCCCCATCCCGCTGCTAGCTCGCTAACAGAAAGCGGCTCTTGCAAAGAGGCAAGAAGCAAAAACGTACCACCAAATGCGTTCTGCTTAGTAGGGGAAACGGATGTCGCTGAGGTCAGGCGCAACCCAGTGAGAACCCCTGGTGGGAGAGTAGAGAAAGGAGCAATCTCTACGCAACCTCTAGGCAAACCAGAGGGGAGTGAAGCGATCGGAGAATTTATGCTGGAAGCACCAGATAGTTCGCACCTTCATCGCCATATACCTGCGGTCTCAAACCCGCCGAGGTGCAGCAAGGCAGTCGCCATCGTCAGGCAGCCACAAAGCCAGTTGGTCAGGGCAGCCGACCATGACAGCTTTTTTATGGACATAGCCAAGGAAGGTTCAGACCCACCATTGGATGGCACAGGTCCAAAGAAAGATCAACTCTTCCACCGGAGCATGGGAGTTGGTAGAAGAAGAAGAAGAAGGAGGAAACGTAGAAGAAGAAAGTCGCAGGACAACCATGGGAGTTGTAGTCGCCAGGCGGAAATCACCAGTCGTCACCAGGAGACTTCAGGACTGACAGCCAGATCTGTAGACTTGTATAGGGGCCAGTCTGGAAATACAAGATCACATTAAAGTAGATCGTGTACCACGAACTTGAAGAGGGGGGTAATGTGAGAAGTTAATGTGATTGAATTTACAACAGGCCCCAAGTCTTTAAATTTTGCATTTTTTTTACGTTTTTAAGGAAGATTACGGTGGGATTTTTATCTTATTCGTTTTTTTTATTTCTCTTTGTATAATAATCGAGTTTGGATTTTCTGTGTAGATTAAGAATTACGGTTTCTAGAAAAGATGGTAGTTTTAACTTTAGACTGGCACCCGCGCGGTTTTTTTCATTTAGATAATTCGTTCATGTAGAGATTTTCTAGTGTAACAAAATGGCAGAGCATTTCTGGTACTTTCTCAAAATGAGGGTGAAATCGCGTGGAAACAAAAACGGAAATTTTCCGCTTGATCGTAGTTCTAAATTTAGATCATGACCGCGGTCGATTCCTGGCACGTTGGTTGGTTCATAGATCGACCCGCTTAAGAACAAAGCCTAGCTATGACTCACGCGTAGCGTGGTCTGGGGTAATAAATAAGCGGGGTTCCCTGGCAGAAGGCGGTGATTTTTTGAACTTCTACGCCTTGGAAAAGAACTGTCTGTATTTATATACAGAGCCGACTGCTCTTTCGAGAGAAATTCGTGCTGGTAAATATGAAGTGAATTTAGCTTTAATAGTTTACAAGATTTTTGCAGAGTGGTTCTAGGAGTTAAAGTTAATTCATAGAAGTAGAGCCATCAATGCTTAATTTTTTAAGTGAATATAACTGACAGCGCAATTAGGTATTTTGTGAAAAGGTAGTAGGGAATTTTGATAGTTTCCTCAGAGTAGCTGTTTATATAAATTGGAATATTACTGTTATTTGTCAGAAGACGCTAATTTTTCCTGGTGATTTTAAATTAAAAACACGCTTAATTTTTTAGTTCGTAACGGACATGCCATGAGTTACCCTCTTATCTAAATTATTATCAGAGTGCATTCATTCTTTTTATGAGATAATGAAAGCTTAAAGATGGTAGATGTTAAATACTATAATTTTGAGACACGATGCACGTAATTTCATTGTGATTTTCGAGGATTTGGAGAGAGGGGTACCGGAGCACGTGCTGTGTCTATTTTCTTAGAGGGGTGAATCTGAAAACGGAAGAAGAAGGGAGATAACGAGGCATGCATTGTAGAATAGGATTTCAGTTCCTTTAGAGATTTTTATGTCCATTGTTATCAGAATCGGGTGTAAATAATATTCCAGACACGTGGGTGAAGATTTCTCAATATTTGAGTTATAATATTAGCGAATAATACGCTAGGGTTTTGGTGTGTATTTAATTGTTCAAGTGTGTGTAAATTACCAGCGGACTAATTTGTGTAACGCTGTGGTAATAGAACGAGTGGCTTTAAATGTTAGAGCATGGGAAATTATATATTTTTCTCTGTGTGGGTAAAACCTACATTTTGAAGTCAGCAGTTACGGGTCTAGTTGGGATTTTTAATTAGTCCCTTATTTAATAGACATATGTTTATACTGATGAATTCATGGAGACGGGAGATTATTGTCTCGGGTGAAGTCTATTGTATTTGGGTAGCCAGGTAAACACATCGATCATTGTTAAATAGTAGGGCCAGGAATTTACTGGCAACAGGTTCATTCAGTGGTTAGAATGTTGTGACGGGCTAACCTAAGCTGAGTCTGGAGATTAGAGTGTCGATAGGACAGTATTTGAGGGAAAGTGGGGGTAGGCATGTTTACCAATCGCTGAAGCGACACTAGAGCATGGGAGCTGCATGGAAGATTTGAAAACTTAAGTGTTATAGAGATTTGAAACTTAAGTGTTAGAGATTTGAAACTTAAGTGTTAGAGATTTGAGACTTAAGTGGTTGAAGAGTTGGGATTTAAGTGTTGAAGAGTGAGAGTTAAGGGAGTTAAGTGTTAAGGATATGGGAAATTTGTTGTGCGATATATATTTGTTATTGTTTTGTCCACAGCAGATATTTTCCAGGCGTGGCAGCTAGGGCTACAGTAGTCCTTGAGCGGCTAGAAGTTCACCGGTCTTCTCAGGAGAAGAAGAGTCGGCAGAGCCAGAAAAGAAAGTGGAGTGGTGACAAGGTGGTCACTGGTGCAAAAGTTTTGTACCCAAGAGAGAGCAGGGAGCTGGAAGCACAGACTTCTTCAGCAAGAACAGATGTTCTTACCAAAATTCGGAGCTAGTTACGCTCATGTTAAACACACACTGATCATAGGCGCAGGGCCTAAAAAGTGTCGTGAATTTCGGGCATAATAATCCCGACAGCCTCGAGCCCACGAGCAGGGTATCCGGGCTACTGCAAAGTAATAAGTCGTCTATTTGGAAGCAGCAATAGACCACGTCCCGAGTTTAATTTACCAAGCAAGTCAGCAGCTACAACAGGCAGAGAAGAGGGGAAAGGGTTAACATCCCTCTTTACTGCACGAGATAGATAGAGAGAAGGAGAGTAGTGGAGGAGTCGTTTCTGTAGGAACTAGGAGTGTCAGACAGACACTGAACATAACATTAGAATTCAGCAAGTCATCTGTAAGTTGTGTCGGAGGTGATAGAAGGGTTCTGGTCGTGGACTTTGTGAGAGTCAGAGAATATTTAGCCTATAGTGGAGCAGCGGTGTAGGCACGTCATTTGTGTAGACCCACGTCTGCAGACAGACGGACAGTAGGAGTTAGGGTGTGTTTACATGATATCAGGTTGATTAGGAGAAAGACGGATCTGGTGTTAGAGATCCTCCTTCACATGTTGTTGTATTACTTACCTTTCTTCCTTACAGGTTGAGGGGAGGGCGACTGTGGGGTTACCTTACCTAATCACTTGAAATTAATTGTTATGTTCTTTCCAGGTGTGTGAACACTCATGTTTATTCTATTTTGTAGTATGTTATATGAATTTTCTGTGGTGTAAATAAAATCCATTGTAAATTTTCCGGCTGGATCAGTCACTTACTTCAACCTATATGTTGTCTGTAAGTGGTGTCTGTGGTGTTAAGTAATTAAACCTTATCCCAGTTTTGGTAGCTAGAGGTAGTGAGGTTATCGCAAAACGTTACGTAACTTAGTGGCAAGGGAGAGTCAATTTCGGTTCTCGACCCTTGACGCCAATAGCCTCATCTCCCACAGTCACTGTTATTTTCTTCTGAAATCTATCTTCTTAGTCTTTCTTTCCACTAGGGTCTAGTCTATTTAGGTAGACAGCCTTCTAGTCCTAAATCCACTTCGTGACAATATCACTCAGTCCGACTATTTCCAGTATTCTGAAGACACAGCAAGCAAAGCACCTGTAACGTCCGGACTTTAAACGCTACAGGAAGAATAGCTCTGACACTGTCAGAGAATAAGATGGACATAAGATCAGCATGTTTGAACAGTGTGACATACTGACAGTGTCAAAAAACAAGAAGTACGATATGATCAGCATGTTTGAACAGTGTGACATACTGACTGTGTCAGAGAACAAGAAGTACGATATGATCAGCATGTTTGAACAGTGTGACATACTGACAGTGTCAGAGAGCAAGAAGTACGATATGATCAGCATGTTTGAACAGTGTGACATACTGACAGTGTCAGAGAGCAAGAAGTACGATATGATCAGCATGTTTGAACAGTGTGACATACTGACAGTGTCAGAGAGCAAGAAGTACGATATGATCAGCATGTTTGAACAGTGTGACATACTGACAGTGTCAGAGAGCAAGAAGTACGATATGATCAGCATGTTTGAACAGTGTGACATACTGACAGTGTCAGAGAGCAAGAAGTACGATATGATCAGCATGTTTGAACAGTGTGACATACTGACAGTGTCAGAGAGCAAGAAGTACGATATGATCAGCATGTTTGAACAGTGTGACATACTGACAGTGTCAAAGAACAAGAAGTACGATATGATCAGCATGTTTGAACAGTGTGACATACTGACAGTGTCAGAGAACAAGAAGTACGATATGATCAGCATGTTTGAACAGTGTGACATACTGACAGTGTCAAAAAATAAGAAGTACGATATGATCAGCATGTTTGAACAGTGTGACATACTGACAGTGTCAGAGAGCAAGAAGTACGATATGATCAGCATGTTTGAACAGTGTGACATACTGACAGTGTCAAAGAACAAGAAGTACGATATGATCAGCATGTTTGAACAGTGTGACATACTGACAGTGTCAGAGAGCAAGAAGTACGATATGATCAGCATGTTTGAACAGTGTGACATACTGACAGTGTCAAAGAACAAGAAGTACGATACGATCAGCATGTTTGAACAGTGTGACATACTGACAGTGTCAGAGAACAAGAAGTACGATATGATCAGCATGTTTGAACAGTGTGACATACTGACAGTGTCAAAGAACAAGAAGTACGATATGATCAGCATGTTTGAACAGTGTGACATACTGACAGTGTCAGAGAATAAGAAGGACGATAAGATCAGCATGTTTGAACAGTGTGACATACTGACAGTGTCAAAAACCAGAAGTACGATACGATCAGCATGTTACAGCAGTGTGACACACCAAGAAGAAAGACAAGACAAAAATATTGTTCACAGGGAATGTAGTCATCATCGTTAACCCTTTTTCTTTCCCGAAGAAGTATAATCAATCAATCAATACCCTTTAGCTCCCTAAGAAGTCTAATCAATCAATCAATACCCTTTAGCTCCCAAAGGACCATAGGAATTGTACATAGGCATGTCAAGTCCTCCTGTCACGTGCCATCAGCTCAAATGTTTTCACGTCTGCCTCATTATTTTCACTTCAGTCTCTAGTTCTCTTCTCCTCGTGTTTTTGGTCTACCTCTGCATTTCTTTCTCTTGGGATCCCAGAACAAGCACAACCTTGTAATGCAATTAGCAGGTTTCCTCAATGTGTGTCCTATCCATCGCCAGCGTCTTTTCTCCTCTTTTGTTCCACTGGCATTTGTCCGGTCGTTGTCATCATATCCACATTACTGACTGTGACATGTACATGCAAATATCGCTTCTTTTCTGGACACCTTCGCTTCCTCCTCCAGCGGTATAATTTTTGCTACGAAAAACCCACGCAAATCGACTGTCTTGACTCATATTTAGCCACGCCTATTTTTGTCTGCTTCCACGAGCTTGCGGTTTGTTTACATACGTTGAAACTGTCACTCATTCAGTTGAGCGTAGAACGCTTGTCTAACAGCAGTTCTCACGCGAGCGGAACAGTCAGTATTACGATGACTGGCAGATGGTACGTGCCCACAACACGTGGAAGGTAAACAAGCTTTGAAGTTCTCTACAAAGGGTACGCAAATCCTGTGATGCTGTACATAACAGGGAGACAATTGTTGAGATCAGAAGCCTTT
Source organism: Oreohelix idahoensis (assembly GCA_024509875.1). NCBI lineage: Eukaryota > Metazoa > Mollusca > Gastropoda > Stylommatophora > Oreohelicidae > Oreohelix > Oreohelix idahoensis. Next base: position 115,118 of record JAMPIV010013398.1, on the reverse strand, counting down.
GTAGTCGAATGGCAAGGTCAAACAGAGGGACCGTAAAAATTCTTTATCTCGGGAACGAAGTTTCTTGATTTTCCTGAGATGGCCGTAGGCGCGATTTCTAGCACCTGTTAGTGATATCACAGCTTTTCCGTATTTATACTTGATACCCCCAAAGTCAGTTATCTAGTCGCTTCAGATTTTTTTGAAATATCTAGCTCGATATTCTAGAGCCATTATACAAAGTGGATTATTTAGATTTCGTGGAGACAGTTTCATTTTTCTGTTTTGCGGTAATAGAAATTAGCCTTTAAGTGATTTAATGTGTTAATTTCCTCATTATAATTCACTGGGATTTTTCTGTGTTAATTGACTAGCGTAGTAAAATAACATATAGCTATTTTTTTTCCAGCTGTAATGTAAATTTCATCACTCGCTAAGAGATGGTTTAATTAACTAATAAATACACTAGGCGACTGACTATTGACGGAAAATAAATTTACTTATAATTCATTACGTGTAACTGTGTAAGTGACTAGTGTAATATCATGTGGCGAAACAAATAGCTAGTAATGACAAGCGATATTTGTACAGTAGTCATAATTAAATTATCACTGATATTGTGCGCTGAGATTTACCGGGGCGGGAAGGGTAAAAAAGGCGCATACCTTAAAACCCAAACCCGTAACAGGTGAACGAAGCGTGATAAGATAGACTAAGACCTGTGTGTTTTTAATTTAATTAAATGACGGAGTTGATAAGAGATCTTACTTTTGTGCGTGATAGGATAGGTTATTGATATTGTGATTAAATGTTTTTGGTTTCTTCTAAATCTAGTATTGATCACGAAACCAGCCTGCCAGCGGCCTACGTCTACGAATAAACCTACGTCTAAGTCTAGGTATGAATAGCTTACTTACTTAGTCGTTCCCCTTCTACCGTGAGGTGTAGAGGTTTGGAAGAGAGAGCGCCAGACCATCCTATCGGCTGTCTTCCTCCTGGCCTGATTCCATTCTAGTCCTCGGTCCTTCAAAGATTGTCTAATTTTGTCCTCCCAGCGGACTCTGGGACGTCCTGGGGGTCTGGATCCCTGGCTCTTTGTTTCCCATGCTTGTCGTGGTAGCCGATCTTCTCCCATTCTGCAGACATGGCCAAACCATCTTAATTGGGACTGTTCTACTTGGGTCTGCAGGGGGTGGGATTTAAGGCCTTGACGTATTGTCTGGTCGCGTACCATGTCTCTTCTTGTTACTTCAACCACCTTCCTCAGATACCTCATTTCTGAGGTTTGGATCTGGCTTTTGTGGGTTGTAGTCATTGCCCATGACTCGCATTCATATGTCAAGACTGGGACATAGGTGGAGCGGTGTACAGCCATCTTCGTTTTCTTACCAACCTCTCTGTTGCTGAGGAATCCTCGATTTATGGCCTGAAAAAGTCTCCCAGCCGCTGCTTTTCGAGTGGCCAACTCTTCCTTGATGCCTCCCTTTCGGTCTATAATAGCTCCGAGGTATTTAAAGTGGTCGACCTGCTCCAGGACCTGTTCTCCCAGCTTAATCTGAATAGCTCCAGTAACAATTCTTATTTAGTATTTATCGGGTCTCAGAGGTTGACCTGTGCGGTCCTCTTTGCTTCACCTAGAGAGGACTACTGACCATTGTGTTGTCAAGTTGATTTATCCAGAAAGATTTACCCACCAGACATTTCCTTTAACTATTGGAAGTAATAACTACTGTCCACCGTGAACACTAGATTTTGGTAATTACTTTGCTACCTGAATTTTCGGACATAACATATCATATCCAATAATCACCACCAAAGTAAGCGTTCCCCATCAGGAGGATTAATCAGTCGTGGAGGAACTGGTGCTTATGTCAGCGAAGCACAACACTTGAGTTTGATATATATGTACCCTGAGGATTATGTTCAAGATGTTGTTAAACCACTAGTAGGTAAGCGAGATTGAATGTGGCCACAGACTGACAGAGTGTGAATAAGAGTAGTGAATATTTCTGTTTGTATAATCATTGTACCCACTTCTAATTTTGTTTGCTAATACTGTTATTTTACAGGTTAGATTAATTAGGAACTTTGTTCTTTACTGTATCGTCTGTTCCTATAACCTAGTGTTAATCTTTGACCTTTTGGGGTTCTTAACTTCTTGCGGGATCTTTTTCTCAACAGGGGGATGGCACTTATTGGGGTTATTTTCTAAATTCTGTAACCTATGATTTTATTGATTTATATATGTTGGATGTTGTGAACAGTTTATATGATAATAAACTTAACAAAACTTAATTACTTGTGTTGGAGAGTAGAATGCTCTGTTAACAAATTACCGTCGTAAAGATAGGCTGGACTAGAGTGTCTTCTCAATCCAGTGACAGATTCTACCCTTAAACTATTCACCCGTGAACTCTATTTCTCATACCTTAATTCTCACTGAGTTACCACTTTGCCTGTTCTATCCAGAAGGACCAAATCTATCTCTACTACCTATCTAATTTACGACAGTGACATTGTCATACAATTTCAATCATTACCAACCCTACGCACAGCCACATACTTGTTAGGTCTCTTACGACATGCATGAGGAAGGAGTAATCGTGTTTTCTTTTTTTTTAATGTCTTCAAAGTCTCCCCCCCCCCCCCCCCCCCTCCCCTCTTTGGAACTACCTGAGGCAAAACACATCGTAACTTAGTCACATGACATACGATATGATAAAGGTTAAAGGTAAAATGACATACGATATGATAAAGGTTAAAGGTCATTCTATAGCTAATACTGCCATAAGAGAATGAAGTGTTAGAGACTTCACTTACAATAGGTCTCAGCTTTATAAGATGTGGGGACCAGTTCCCTTCCTCGCTGCCTTTGCCTTTCTTAACTATAAGCAGAGTCAGGTAACCATTGTTACAGTTAGGTAGACTGGAGCGAGACGCACCCTAGTTTCAAACCATTTGCCTCGAGAATCAAACGGTCTAACAACCATCCTACTCGGAAGCTTACGATGAAAATAAACACACTAACTAATATACACACAATAATATAACCAAAAACTAAAACATAAGAAAAAAATTTAAAAAGGATAGATGATAAATGGCGGTAATCTGAAAGAAGCACAACATGGCAGCATACAAGCACACAATAAGTGCTATGAATTGAAAACCAGTAATAAAGGAAATTTGCGACTTTTCACGACACAAACAATAGATGAAAGAGTAGAATAGAAGGAAAACAAAGATAATAGATAACACAACATACTTATCTCCAAAACACAGGACATAGAACTTCTGTACCAAAAAGAAAATCAGTCCCGTATACAATGTGGACCCAAAGTGAGGACTGCATGTTTCCTATACTGTTATCTCAGGTCAAGGCTCAGTATGTACATACAAAGAAACAACTAACTTCCAAGTAAATAATTTAACGAAAGTAGGTCAATGGTACTTTGGTAAGCATTAGGAAGAAACAAAATAGAGACATAAAGAAAGATAGACCAAAAAAAAAAAGACATAAAGAAAGCAGGAAGACACGATGATGATTAGAACCAGGGACAATCAGAACTGATCCATCCCCTCGTGACAGGTTTGTGTATTTCTGTGTTTAACTAACATTATAACACTGTTATAACAATCGCTGCTACAAAACGATATACAGACAACTTGAAATGGCTAAAACAACTATAAGAGCCATATTCAAGTCCAAATGGTGGCAGAGGTCATATAAAAGATGGTGCCTATCCCCAGCTATCCAAGCGAGACCAGCTCATCATTTTTTGCTTTCGCACTGGTCACAATAGATTAAGGTATCATCTACATCACAAGTACAAGATTGGTCCAACAGATTTCTGCTCCTGTGGCACCAGCCCATGACAGCCGAACATCTGCCCCAGTCCTGCCCAATTTACAGCAGTGAACGGTGTGGCATATAGCAATACCCTAGTTCTCTCCACGAAAAACTGTTTGGAGATGTCAGGAACCTTGAACTGACTACCTTTATTAGAGTCATTAATGTAGAAGTCTGAGGGCGAACGAGGAAGAAGAATAACATTAGATATTTCAAACACCAAGAAATGTTATAAAATTCACTGCCACCTCTTACATTCTAAGAATCAAATCTGCGATACTGAAGGTATAGGGAGAACACAAGACGGCGCTAACAGGTGGAAAACATATTCAAGATGATCGAAAAGTCACTCCCTATTTTTAAATTTTTATTACTTCCTATTATACATATTTTATATGAAACAATATCAAAATAAAGAGAGTAATAAAAATGCTATCAAAATTACATTACAGCTCATTGTGACATCCGGGTTGTTAACATGTGACCTCGTATCAGCCAGCAATTTTGGCCCTCACATGTAGTGTCAGTTTATTGACTATTTATGTCATTTTATTTTATATCGTTTCTGGAAATAAATAAAACTTTGTAAAATGACAATTACTGTATTGCTATTTGGTCCAGACGTTGGTAAGAAGACGAAGATGGTGGTATACAGCTCCACCTATGTTCCAGTCTTGAAACATGGATGCGAATAATAGGCAATGAAACAACCAACAAAATAATAAAACAAACCTCACCAATGAGGTATCTTAGCAAGGTGGTTGAAGTAAGAGAAGAGATATAGTGCGCAACACGACGATACGTTATTGAATCAAAACCCAGCCCCTACAGACACAAGTGGAAAAGTGCCAATGACGATGGTTTGACCATGCATGCAGAATAGAAGAAGATCCGCTACAACGATAATTATGGGAAATTAAGTGCCAGGTATCCTGTCATGGAATTGCCTCCCCTGCTTTGCAGTAGTGGTCCAAGAGTGGTCAAAACTCAAAAGTATCTAATATGGGTCTTCAAAGGTGTCTACCTTCGCACAAGATTACTCTTGACAGAGTTGTAGAAAGAAAAGTAATGATGCTGCTATCTTAAGGGAGTCTTCGTACGATATTTCAGAAGTCAAGAACAATGCTTCGTTGGGCAGGGCAATTGTTAACTTATATATGATCCGCCGCCTTTTATGAAGAATTAAGCAATTATTAATTTCAGCTCGTTCAAGCCCCCACCCTGATTTACTCAGTGGAATTATAATTATTCTGGTATAGCTGTGTTTAGAGTGTATTTAGTAAATTGACTGATACAAACATGCAGTACATTCAAAGTGATTAAACCGACGTTAAATTTGTATATTTACAAAGAACAAATTTAATAATCAACTAAGTTTTTGCAGTTTAAAAAACTGAATAATCTTTAACAGAAAATACTCATCATCATGTGATGGTAGGGTGTTTTATGTAAGAAGTCACTTGGCAGCTTTTAGGTTTGACTTAGCAGCAAATGGTAGTTTCTTCTTCTGCTGGGTTTTTGGATTCTGTGCAGATAGGTCACTGGAGTTCTCGAGTCTCTGGTCAAGATTAAATGCTCAGCACGTTCCAAGTAAGATCAGGGAGTAACTGCAAAGCTGTTCCCGCGTCTTTAAGGCCCTCTGACGATGGAGTCTAGCTCGACGTCAGACCACTTCTACCCTCACTTTGTTCCAGAGAATAGTATCCTCACTGGTACCACCAACTAGTACGGTATCAAAATAGAAACAATTACCCTCCGAGTATTGAGTTTCCCGACACATAGTTATGTGTCCCTTACTCCTGTTCCACCATCCCATCTACCTCAGATTTTACCCTCGATGAGAATTAAGCTTAATCCCTCGAGAGAAAACTTTCTTTACATTTAAATTAAATAGCTTTATATTTACTTCACATTCAAATGAAAAGGTTAATAGTGTAGATAGAGTATGTTTACATTTACATCTACACTGAGTAAAAAGTGTTCACAATATAGATTGAATATGTTGTCATTTACATCTTCTTCTTCTTCTTCTTTCGTTCGCTTGAAATATATTGTCTATATCTGCAATGTTGTTTCTTGTATAAACTTCACTGTCTTTTGTAGTTAGTAGGGGTTGGGCCCTTCCGAGGCAGAGGGCCCGGCACTGCGCCTGCCTGGGTGTCCGTCACAGGGCGAGTGCCATAACGTTTTGCAGATATAGGCATACTTCCCATAGCGCTAATGCGTGGCATCCTGATTGCTGTGGTGCGCCTCTTGGCTGGTTGCCTCCGTCTTCAGCACCTTGACTTGCTAGGGCAGACTGTGGTCTTGCTCGAGTCTAGGAGGGCCTGGCCAGTCTTGGTTTTTCAGCCGCTGATGGCTGTACTTGAGCCCCATCTCCACGTCAAGGAGCTGGCCTTGATGGGGTTCATTTACATCTGAAAAATAATCCTAACCTAACCATAACCTCCATGCCTTTTACCTTAATCTAGACCGTGAACTAGGGTTTTCAGCGAAAGAACTTTCTGACTTTGCTCTTACTTCGGTGCGAGAACAGAAAGAAAAAGATCAAGAGGAGAAATTTACGATAGAAGCAGAGGAAGCGGCTGAAAGGGAAGAGAGAAGGATGGCTAGGGAACACGAAAAAAAGCCAAAGCAGAAAAAGAAGCTGAAGAGAGAGAAAAGGAAAGGGCATTACAAGAAAAGAAGGAACAGGCCGAAAGAGCAAAAAAAGAACAGGAGAGGGCACACCAGATCCAAATGAAGGAATTGGAGATCGAAGGGAGAAGAGTCGATTCTGGTTCTAACATGGCGGGTCTGGCAGTTCTCAAGGTATGTTAATGTTAATCAGAATTTGAATTCCGGGCAAACCCATTGGTGCTCAGTCTGCCTCCGCAAATATCGAAGGGTATTAATGCTCCTGTTGCGCTCTGGTTGTATACACGGCGGATGCGTCCTCTCATACGTCCATCCCTGTTGGTCTAACGTTTGATTCCAAATTCCAGCAGTCTTAGCCTTGATGATTCATCGATTGCAGTGTCATTCTCTAATAGACGAACATGAATTGTCCTCAGTATGGCCAATGCACCTTTTATGGGCGCTCTTGAAACTAGTCTGTCAGCTTTTTCATTGCCACGTACCCCGGCATGACCAGAACAGTAGATCCATATCAGTTTTTGAAGATTAGATGCTTCTATGGAGGCTTTCCATTCATTTCGAACCCAACCTTGTTGGACCTTTCGAAGCATGGATTGTGAATCTGATACAATAACTGCCTTTGTTAATAAAGTCTCAGACAGCCATCTTAATTCAACAGTAACTGCCTCTAACTCCATTCTCATGCTGGAGGTTGTTGTCTTGTAAGCCCCGCTATGTTCAGCGACGGTTCTGCCCTTTGCTCTAGCAGAGAAGCAGCACCCTGATTTATTACCACAGATTACAGACCCATCAGTGTACACTATGGCATCATCATCTCCAGCATTATTATTTATAAGCTGATCAATTTCCAGCTCTGCTCTCCCATTGGCCCATGTTCTGCATTCTCTACCAAGGCTGGTGATGACATATGGGGAAGAGCCATGTTGATCACATCATACAGAAGTGCAAGAGAGGTCTGGCAGCTCTAAAAACAATGGCTGCAGCGCACCTGGAGCAGAGACTACTGTTTCTCCTGTATCATCAGCTGGTCTTGTCTGTAATCGAGTATTGCATGGGAATACCTACGCTGTTAATATTACAATATGAACGACTGGAAAGCATTCAAAACGAATGGATGCGTTTAGTTTTTTGGGCTGCACGCGCGGTACCCCTTTTGTGATGATGCGTCACATGCTTGGATTGCTGTCTATTAGATCCAGATATACGATGGTCCAGGTAAAAGCGTATATGCGTGTAACCACAGACAAAAGGCATCCCCTGCATGGAAACATAGCTGACATCAAAGGAGCGAAAATAAAGAGGGGGTGTCATGGATGGCGCAGGCAGAGGAGACTATTAGACAGGTGACCCCAGATGAAAATATATTAAAGGGAGAAGAGTGGAGTAAGTTAGATGAGAGTTCTCAAGGTAGCGACGGGGGAAACATCTCTCATGCAGTAGCGCCTAGTGCGGCCTCCTTCCATTAGATGTCTACTCAGAGGCTTCTGAGGAAATTGACATATATCTCTTCAGGTTTGAATCCTTACCAGCTACATATGGCTTGGAGAAATACAATATGAAGCTTTCCCAGAGGCTGAGGGAATCTGCTTATGATGTGTTTTTCAAAATGGCCACAGAAGAACAGAACCACTATGTTATGTTGAAGAAGGCTCTGCTTCATCGTTTTCAGCTAAATGCAGAGACATTTCATAGTAAACTACGGGAAGCTAAGAGGCAGAAAGATGAATCGTTTAGACAATTTGCTACCAGGCTAGAAACTTACCTGGAGAAGTGGGCGTCCCTCAGCATCTTCGATGAATCGTACGATGGGTTGCAGGCCATGGTTATCTTGGAGCAGTTCAAAGACTCCCTCACCCCTGACATGAGACGGTTCCTCGTGGAGCACGTGGCCGAAACTCTTGAGCAGGTGGTGTTATATGCCGACATGTATCAAAGCGCCATGGCAGACGTTAATGCTGTCAGGAAGCGCGGCCACGATAGTCACCCACAACCAACAGATCGTCCATCCACGGAGGGGTAAACGACGAACAACATAACTCACAAATTGGCCCAAACAACAGCCACAACAACCGCAGGACCACCACAGGCCGAAACAGAGCAATTCAACTCATGGAACTGAAAGGCGATGGTGTAAGGTGTGCAAAAATGACATACATTTTTCATCGGATTGTACGAGTAAGAGGCAGAAAACAGGCCCTTACAACGTTGCATGTTTGATCTTTAGGTCGATAGGGAATCATGACTTACTAACACGTCAACAGAACCCCAGTCATTCCTCTACCCGAGAAAACGTCACAGTTGGTAACCAACTTGTAGGCTGCTTATATGATTCAGGTTTAGAATACTCGGCTCTGGTTTCGCCATCTTTGGTGAAGGCCCACCAATACACTGTAGAAATACGGGAGCCCCGGAAGAGTATAGAGCCCATGATTCTTTCGGTGGCGGAAATTGATGTTTCTACCCGGTATGTACGGAGGAAAATCAATGCCGCTGTTGCAGACGATTTAGTCTATCCTCTCATTTTAGGGAGAAAATATGTTTTCCTTGATGATCCTTCACAGAAACCCAGGTCGACACAAGAGAGACAGATCCAGAAAACGCCCCAGTGGCCCCTGAGCTCTCATCTCTAACCAGCCCCAACATACCGGAGCTGAAGAAGGCACAGAGGGAAGATAAAACCCTAAAGTCTTGTTTACTATGTTGTATGGAAACTACTCCCATACTCCTCAGGAAGCATATTATAGGGAGAAAGGTTTAGTTAATGTCGGGGTGTGTCGGGAACAAGAGACAGTTAGTTGCACCACTCCCATATAGAACCCACCTGATACAGCAAATGGATAAACCCTATTCACAACCTCACCGAGGTACACGTAATTTATTACGTCATGTTTCCTTGAAATACAATTGGCCAGACATGCAACCGGATAATTGTCAATATGTACACGATTGCTCGGACTGCCATAGCCTGGAAAACCAGAATGGTGAAAACCATAATTTATCAACGAGGAAGGTGATGAAGCAGAGCGCACACCTCCCAACATTGGATAGCTCTGACTCACCACTCCTTCTTAGCATGACAGAGATGAAACGAGCACACAAGGATGATGTAACTTTGGCGCCATGCTCTGAACCACGGCACAAAACACTGGCTCATACTTCGGCTGGAACATTTTACCATGAGGATGGAGTCCTGTTTAAAATAACGAGACCTGAGACCCGACAAATCGTCGTGCCACTCCCTTTAAGATCTCAGATTATGAGAGCTGGACATGTATCGCTTTCAGGAGCACACATGTCAATTGGCAAAACGATGCGTATTATAACCGTACATCACTTTTGGCCAAGGCAAAGAGTGGACATATGGCAATACGTCCAAAATGGTATCCACTGCCGGCCGAATAACGCAGTAGAGAGAAATAAGCAACCAAGTGGACAGCAAAACCCGCAAAGAAGTGACCGCCCCAAAGCTGGATATTACACAAATATCTTAGGATAGGAAGTATGTCACACAATTATTTTGGGTCGATCTCTGCTTCACTACGGCAGTAATGAGTTACATTTGTTGTACTGACTAATTGCATGCTTTTCAATGGTCGGCACCTCTTTCTTTCTCTGCTAAGTAGCATAAATTTTGTATTTTCAAACATTCTTACACTTCTCTGAGTGTTAAGTTGTCATGTCAGTTTGGTTACCCGTTCCTCCCTGCTTTGTTAGGAGTGGCTGAGATAATAGCAACCGACAACCACGTTGGTTAATCTCGTGTGTGGCCGACATCAAATTACAGATTAACACTAAAATCGCCCAGCTCATTTGCTTAATCGCTGATAAGGCCAGGGTGCGTTCTTCGCCAAGATGGTAATACGCCGAAAGTTTGATAGCCACTACGGGGAGATAACTTATTTGCTAGCGCACATGAATGACATAATCGTTTGATGTACGACTTCTCTTCTTCTTTGATCCTTAGCCGCCGACCGTCACAACAGTCAGTGGCCATCACGCCTAGTGGCGTCTTGTAGGGTAAAATCACATTTATTCCACTTCGGTGGCCATCCTTCGTACAGTGCCCCAACTCTGGTTCATTCTTTGCATCTCAGCCTCCACAGACTTATTACGAAGATATTACTTGAGATAAAAGTAAGATGTTGTATTTGTAAACATTGCACAGACAGCAATCGGAATATTTATTGCCATATATGGGAGAGTTGACCTTTTCCATCCCGCACATTATTTCAGGCGCAAATAATTTTGAAATTACTCCACAAAACACGCATATTTGAAACGATTGGCGCACTGCTTAAGATTGTAACAGACAAATGCGGGGAAGAAAGGCAATATAACCTGGCTTTTTTCAAGTCACTGTGAGAATCGCTTGCCAAGACAACCACCAGACTGCCACAGTTAAGACTAGAATCAATTCCATATATCAGACTGGACTTTGTTTGAGCAATTTTGCGGACTTCAGAGCCTAGAATAAACTTTACCATTTAACAAGGACAACCGGGATCTGACGAAACTGAAAACACAGAGTCATAGTGGGAAGTCATTGTTAACATAACAACACCCCATAAACATGTAAGAGGCCTATTCCAGTGCCTATATTTCTCTGAGCAAACAGTCTGTGAGCCAAGATCGGCGTAAGTGTACATTTTACATTCTATATTTTTCATTTACTAACATGTGAACTAATGTGTATATATTGCCATGTGAATATTAATATGTGGAAATTGCTAGTGGATGTCCAAGTCATTTGAGGTTGGGAACCTCAGCATTTAGAATGATGATTTCATGAACCACCACTGAAGGGCTGGTGACTGATTTATTGCTCGTTTCTTAAAGAGAACTAAAAAGCATAGGTAGTCCCAAGTTCCACATGGAGCAGGGAATGAAAGTCGAAAGAAATGATGTACATTCTAATTATAATATTTATATTTTCAAACTAGTGTAAATGTGTCTACGTAAACATATTCATTTTAAAATTAATGAAAGTTTTAAAGCTTTTCAACTGTGATGTGTACTGGAAAAGAGCCTACAGTAATCTGACAGCTTATTGTAACCTTATAGCTGCTCTCTGATTTGCTAGCTAAACATGCATTATACCAACTGTCTATTTCTGCAACGTACCATTTTGTCCCCGCCTTCTATTCTATAAACACGAGCTAACGCAGTGTTTACCATCTTTGTTGACCTGTCAGTCATAACATGAAACATATCACGCTTCGTTTTACCGCGTTCCACTCACGCGAGCTTATGTGTCAATCATATAATACTTGACAGACAGCACGTGAGAGAGACACTTAATAGACTTCTTTGAAGTTTGCTCAGGGGAAATCTAAAAATCCCCAGTATCCTTTGATCTGGGAACACGGGCATCCTACAAGGAAACCCGCTAGTAGAACAGAAAGTCTTTTGATGTCGGTCAATGCTCCAGACGAGAAACTCTGGAAGACCGACACGTAAAGCCTTTCATCTTGATACCTCTAGCTTCCGAATTTTTACAAATGTTCTGCGGCACACCAGGCAGCGAAATCATCAGCATGCAGAGCCCTGGAGATATGCCGGGACAGTTTCTCTGCGATATCATTTATTTAGATGATGAAGAGTGTGGGGGAGATAACTCCTCCTTGTGGCACACCTTGTTGAAGAGCGACACGATGGCTCGCAAGTTTTACTCTTGCTGTGCGGTATCGGAGGAAGTCCCGTATCCAGTTGAACATTCTCCCTTCAATTTTGTTGTTGAGCATCTTAAGTAAGAGTCCACCTTTCCATACCTGATCAAAAGCTTTTGTCAGGTCCAAAAAAACAGCCAGTACTGTTTTCTTCTCCTGAAAGACATTTTCTACCTCTTGGGCTAGATATACTAGCTGGTCCTCAGTGCTGCGGTTTTTCCTGAATGCTGACTGTGTGTTATCAAGCAGATGATTTTTTTTTAATGTTTCAGTAGTCTTGAGTTCACCATTCTTTCCATTACCTTACCCAGACAACTCAGTAGGCTAACTGGTCGGTAGCTGGACTTGCTTGTTTTCTCTTTTTGTTTCTTTCCGATGGGAACAATGATTGCTTCTCGCCATTGACCTGGGAATTTTCCAGTACTCCATGATTGATTGAAGATTAGGAGGAGCTTGTACCTGGCTACAGGTCCAAGGTTCTCGATCATATCATTGGTAATACCATATTTTCCTAGAGCTTTAATTTTCTTTAGCTTTGTAGGTTGGTTTTCTGACTGGAAGAATTGTACTCAGAACTCTGGAGAATCATGAAGACAGCATGGAACATAAGAGGGCGATGTTGTGTTGGATAACAAGAAAGTCAAATAAAAATACTGTGAATCAGCAACTTGAAAAACAGATGACAACAACCATACAGTACTATTTTGAAGTACTGAAAAGAGTTGTAGCTGTTACAAAGTTTTTAAGTGAAAGAGGTTTGGCATTTAGAGGTCATTGTAATGTTATGATGTATGTATATAAGCATTACCTCGTCATCTACACAAGCACACACATGTTTCAGAAAGCACTCAGTAAAAGCATGTTCAGTTCGTAGCCATGTTTTATTTACAGAATATCGTACATGTCAAGATTCGCATTATATTACAATGTGTGGTTCGTACTTTAATGTATTCATATTACATCCCCCCTTTTTTGAAAAAAAAAATGTGTGCAAACATTTCCAACGAAATGTTTCATGTGAGAAAGGATAAGTATGTGTAATGCTCAGTGTGAGTATATATATGTCACTGTCTGTATCGGCTGGGAGGTGTCACTGTACGGCCAGAACGAGTGGTGTAAAGTGCTGGTGGTTATGCGGAGGTCCCTGGTTTAGCTTGAGTTGGTTGTGATTTCGGCCTTGGCGCTTGTTGGTTTTGTGGGGCACCAAGGTCTGGAGTTACTGCATTGTCTGTTGAAAGCATGGGAATTCTCTGTTCTGTTGTATTCTGTGGGATTTCTCTTATGTCCACTCTGTTTCGCCTCAGGAGGTTGCTGCTGCTGTCTGGTCTTAAAGTATAGCTCCTGGGTTCAGGGTTTCTGGAAATGATTGTTGCTTTTGACCATGTGTCATTGTTGTGGTTGTAGGTAGTCACATGCTGACCAGGATATAATGGTGGTAAGTCTTTAGCACATTTGTCATAGTTGGATTTCTGAACTTGCTGACGATGCTGAAGTTGATCGTATGTGCTGTCTCTATGTTGTGGACGGAAGTGGACCTTAGATGGTAGAGGTCTTTAATTCTTCTATCAAACATAAGTTCTGCTGGACTGTCGATCTTACTGTCTACCGGTGTTGTTCTCCATCTCAAGAGTGCTAGGTGTACATCCTCTGTTCTTGTTTTCTTCATGATTGACTTGATAGTTTGTATCTGTCTCTCAATGAAACCATTAGATTTAGGGTATCTAGGTGATGATGTTGTGTGTTTGATCTTCCAGTCCTTAGTGAAGTTTCTGTATGCTTGACCTGAGAAATGTGGACCGTTGTCTGATCTAATTTCATCTGGGATGCCAAACATGCTGCAATACTTCTTTGTAATGTCTGCAATAACAGCTGATGGTGAGGGTTGTGGAAGTTTCTCAATGATGGGAAATTTGCTGTAGTAATCAGCAATAATAAGATAGTCATTATTGTCGATTGAGAAAATATCAGTTCCTATAATGCTCCAAGGGCTCAATGGTATGTCTGATGGTATGAGAGGTTCTCTGCACTGCCTATTTGCATGTTCTTGGCAAATTGAACAGTTTTTACATAGTGTTTCTATGTCCTTGTTTATCTGTGGCCAGTAAACATCTTTCTTTGCTCTCAGTTGTGTCTTCACAATACCAAGGTGACTATTATGGAGCTGTTTAAGGATGATATCGCGTTGTGTTTCTGGTACAACAATGCGATCTCCTTTAAGGATCAGACCATCTTCGATGCTTAACTCGTCCCTCATCGAGTAGTATGGACGGATGTGTGTTGGAACTTCCCTGATAGAGCTTGGCCATCCATGGTATATCAGTTCTTTGAGAGAGTTAAGGATAGGATCTCTCATTGTGTCTTCTCTGATGTGTTCAAGCCGATTATCGCTAAACTTGACAAAATCAACTTTGATGTTTGGGGTAAGATCTGCTGTCTTGTTGGGGTTTGGTAGTCTGCTGAGAGCATCTGCAAGACCTATATCCTCTCCTGGGATATACTGAATATTAAAATCATAACCTTGTGTTTCCAATAACAGAGCTTGTAGTCGTGGTGGTGCTGAAGCTATTGGTTTTTTTATGAATCATCTCAAGTGGCTTGTGATCTGAGAGAATTGTAAATGGGCGGTTGAAAAGAAATGTGTGGAAGCGTTTGATTCCAAAACGTACAGCTAGCATTTCTCTTTCAATGTTTGCAAGTTTCTTTTCGCCAGAACTTAATGATTTGCTTGCGTAAGCTACAGGACGAAGTTCTTTGGCATAGTGTCCTTCAGGATTTTTGTCTGGTTGCAAAAGTGCTGCTCCTAGGCCTTTCAGACTGGAATCAACCATGAGAAAAGTGGGTGCTTGCATGTCATAGTATTTAAAGCATGCATCAGATGATATGAGGGTCTTCAAGTGGTTGAATATGTGTTGGTAGTCTTCTGACCATTCATACGGAGTTTCATTCTGTAGTAGAGATCGCAAAGGTTCTGCAGCAGCTGACAAATTTGGTATGAATTGTGCTAGGAAATTGACAGCACCTAAGAATTGTTGCAGTTCCTTCTTTGTAGCTGGTGTTGGCATGTCATGAATATCTTCAACCTTTTTAGGGTCTGGTTTTACACCATTCTGGGTGTACAGCAATCCAAAAAATTGTATCTCCGTTGCCTTAATTGTACACTTTTTGCTGTTGAATGTTAGCCCATTGGCCTGTGCTACATGCATCAAGTTAATCAAGTTACGGTCGTGTTCTTGTTCTGACCTGCCGCAGACTACAATGTCATCCGCAATAGCCACTGTACCAGAACATTGCTCAACAATGTTGTCAATCTTCTGTTGAAAGATGTCTTGTGATACATTCAAACCAAATGGGAGTCTCTTGAAACAATATCTGCCGAATGGTGTTCGAAAAGTTGTAAGGAGTTGACTTTCCTCTGCTATCTCAACACTCCAGTATCCGTGTACAGCATCTAGTTTAGAAAAATATTTGGCATTGTGGAATCTGTGAGTTATCTCTTCCACTGTATGCATTTTGTGTGGACAGCGCTTTAGACTGTTGTTTAAGTGTTTTGGGTCAAGGCAAACCCGAAGAGAACCATCCTGCTTCAGAACGGTTGTGATACTACTACACCAATCAGAATGCTCTTCAACCTTTCTAATAACATCATTCTGCACCATCTTTTCTAGTTCTGTGGCAAGTTTCTGTTTAACATGTATAGGATACTTTCTAGGTGGGTCTATCTTTGGCTCAGCGTTGTCTTTTAAAAAGAATCTTGCCTTTCCTGGAAGTTTGCCTATTCTGTCGAACTGTTCTGGGAATCGCTGTTTAAGGTCATCTACTCCAGTGACGTGTAGAGTAAGATGTTCTTTTTTGTCAGCTTTAATGTTGTTAATAGTTACCACACTCAGCTTTTCGCACATTGGTAAACCCAAAATTGCAGGTCCTTCAACATCTACCAAGTAAAATGTTGACGATGTCCATTCAGAGTCTCTGTATAAACATTCAAGTGTTACTGCTCCAAAACAGTCTATACTTGTTCCATTGTAAGCTCTTAGCTTTGTCCTGCCACTCCTACTTTTTACATCCCTTGTGGGGAATCCTTGCTCATCCACCTTGTCAGGCATGATCTGTCTGAATATTCTTAAGGGTAGAGTGTTACCTTGGGCACCTGTGTCTATCTTGAACCGAATATATCTTTCTTTGTGCCTTTTAATTCCTGGTATTCGGAATTGTACCTTGCAGAAAGCCTGCGTTCTCTTTGGTTCATTACTGAAAGTTAGTATCTTCACAGTATCAAAAGTGGAAGGATCACTTTCTTCACTGGAGTCAAGGTCCTCGGTCATCATAGAGTGTGTTTGTTTTGACGACTTTCTGCTGTGAAGTTTGTGTTGAGCACTGTCTTGTTTCCTCTTGAAACATAATTTTATCCAGTGGCCCCTCTTTCTGCAGTAATGACATGTAGAGTCTTTAGCTGGACAGTGGTTTTGTATGTGGTTTAGGCCACAACATTTACACATAGCACCTCTGCTTGTGTTGTGTTTTTCTTGTTGCTTCGAACCAGTTGCTTTGTTTTGTTTGGGTTTATAGCTTTTTACTGCATCCACCTGGGCTGTTACTGTACCTTGCTGAATTTGTTTAATGTTTAGTGCTTGTGCCTCGTGTTTCCTGCCTTCATCCAGAAGTTGTTGTAAAGTTAGTGTATCACTCTGGCTCAGTAGCCATTTCTGGAACTCTGGCATTGGTGTGCTAAGAAGGATCTGTTCAATAATTCGCTCTTTTTCTTCTTCTTTGTTAAATTTACATACGCTTGTTTTCTCCTTGATGCGAGTGAAGAAATCATCTAAACTTTCATCAGGTTTCTGTCGCAGGTGGTGGAGTTCTAATCTTGCCGCTCTAAAGTTTGTGTGCTTTATGATCAGACGTTTTTCAAATTCGTCCAATATGGCTACGGGGTCGGTCGCTGACTCAACAGGCATGGCGGTAGCAAAACTGTTGTAAATTTTCAACCCTTCATCGTCCAATGCTTCTAGGATATATGGAGTTAAGGTTTGTCCTTCCAGACCAGTGGTCTTGGAATATAGATCTATGCGTTGGCGCCATAACAAGAAAGCTTCACTCTTATCATCTTTACCGGCGAATCTCATTTGCGGTGCGTTGCGATATTGTTTCGCCGCCATGGCTGACTTCGATGACGAAAATTAGCCGAATACTGTACTCACGTGTTATCGTGTAGCTGTTTTGCGTCAGTCCGGTATCGACCGCTGCCACCATGTAATGTTATGATGTATGTATATAAGCATTACCTCGTCATCTACACAAGCACACACATGTTTCAGAAAGCACTCAGTAAAAGCATGTTCAGTTCGTAGCCATGTTTTATTTACAGAATATCGTACATGTCAAGATTCGCATTATATTACAATGTGTGGTTCGTACTTTAATGTATTCATATTACAGTCATGAGGAGAAGTAGGGCTCACCAAATAATGGAAATTTCATGGGGGTCATTGAACTTATTGCAGAATTCGACCCATTTTTACATGAACATCTCCAGAAATGTAAAAATGAAAAAGTAAATGCTACTTACCTATCCAAAACCGTGTATGAAGAATTGATAGAAATTATGGGAAAACATGTGCAAAATGAAATTGTGAATCAAATCAACAACTTAGACACCAAATACTACTCTATTATTGTTGACTCTACGCCTGACCTGACACATGTTGACCAGCTGGTAATTGTAGTTCGATACTGCTATAATGGAAAACCCTGTGAGAGACAACTTTAGAATAGAAGTTCTATATCAACTCTATGATTGCTTGATAATCCAGTTACGCAAGAGGATTGACCCATATGAGCAGATTGCGAAAAGGTTCAAGTTCCTCTCAGAATTGGTGAACAATTCTCAAATTGATGAGGACAGTATTAAACTTATAATATCGTATTACAACAATGATATTGACCACAAATTAGTAAACAAGTGTTATCAGTTCAAAAAATATTTGCACCTTAGGAAATCCCAGAACACAGAAGAAAACATGCCATCTAAAATGCAATGCGCAGAAGTTCTTCAGCTTATTTGTGAGTAACAGTAGTATAGTAGGCGCAAAACGAGGCTTTTTCAGGCGGGGAAACCCGAGGCCTGTAAACAGTAAATTAATATGAAATAAATATAAAGGTATGTTATCAGGCACTCGCAGGAAAATAAAGAAGTAGAACACCAGACAACAGAAAAACAACAGACATGAGTGGCTTACCCAGGATTTGAACACTGGACCTTCCGTGCGACAACCCCGCCTAGCCATGCAAGCGAATCACACTATCCGCTCTGCCATCTACGCATCATCAAAAAATGATGTTTCAATGGCAGGTCAATAGTGCGAACCACAATACACGACACCAGAAGTCCTCCATGGGCAGTTCAGCCTATTAATGACGCAATCACTTCTGTTGTATTTCTATCAAGCAGTATAGGCCGAATCCAACAAGACCCTTAGGACCTTAATACTGTGTCCAGTAAATGATAGTAGACTAGAACAGTGAGAACAGAATAGTGGGTAGGTTTGGTATTGTACAAACATTTATTACAAATAAGGGAGGGAAACCCGAGGCCTGTAAACAGTAAATTAATATGAAATAAAAAAAAAAAAAAACTCGTGTATTGTGGTTCGCACTATTGACCTGCCATTGAAACATCATTTTTTGATGATGCGTAGATGGCAGAGCGGATAGTGTGATTCGCTTGCATGGCTAGGCGGGGTTGTCGCACGGAAGGTCCAGTGTTCAAATCCTGGGTAAGCCACTCATG
This sequence comes from Oreohelix idahoensis, assembly GCA_024509875.1. Lineage (NCBI taxonomy): Eukaryota > Metazoa > Mollusca > Gastropoda > Stylommatophora > Oreohelicidae > Oreohelix > Oreohelix idahoensis. The sequence continues at coordinate 96,202 of JAMPIV010013398.1, read as the reverse complement.
TCTGTTGTTTTTCTGTTGTCTGGTGTTCTACTTCTTTATTTTCCTGCGAGTGCCTGATAACATACCTTTATATTTATTTCATATTAATTTACTGTTTACAGGCCTCGGGTTTCCCTCCCTTATTTGTAATAAATGTTTGTACAATACCAAACCTACCCACTATTCTGTTCTCACTGTTCTAGTCTACTATCATTTACTGGACACAGTATTAAGGTCCTAAGGGTCTTGTTGGATTCGGCCTATACTGCTTGATAGAAATACAACAGAAGTGATTGCGTCATTAATAGGCTGAACTGCCCATGGAGGACTTCTGGTGTCGTGTATTGTGGTTCGCACTATTGACCCGCCATTGAAACATCATTTTTTGATGATGCGTAGATGGCAGAGCGGATAGTGTGATTCGCTTGCATGGCTAGGCGGGGTTGTCGCACGGAAGGTCCAGTGTTCAAATCCTGGGTAAGCCACTCATGTCTGTTGTTTTTCTGTTGTCTGGTGTTCTACTTCTTTATTTTCCTGCGAGTGCCTGATAACATACCTTTATATTTATTTCATATTAATTTACTTTTTCAGGCGGACGCGCGTGACTGTAAATAGCAAAATACTCCGATCGATGCAGGCGTTAGATTTTCAGGCGGATGCGCGTGACTATTTATATAAGGAAATTGTGGTGGCGCGTTGTGGTGGCGCATGACTTTTATATAAGGAAATGTGGTGGAGGAGCACGGTTGTGGCGCGTGACTATTTATATAAGGAAAATGTGGTGGCAAGTTGTTTTGGCACATGACTTTTATATAAGTAAAATGTGGTGCCGTGTTGTGGTGGCGCGTGACTTTTATGTAAGGAAAATGTGGTGGCACATTGTGGTGGCGAGTGCCTTTTTATATAGTAATATATAAGTTCAAGTATGGCGGGTGTGTTGTGTGTAGGTTGTTGTTTATACAAAATAGTTATATTACAACAATTAGGCAATATTTATGTTACAACAGGTAGACAATATTTAGTTATACATATATTTAGACATATATTACAACAGTTAGACTATATATATATATATATATATATATATATATATATATATATATATATATATATATATATATATATATATATATATATACAGTACTTTGCAAAAAAAAATGGCAGTCATATTTTCGCAACGCAGCACACTCATAGAAGCAAATAATAATAAAAACTGTATGTCCAGAGGAAGATTGGTATCTCCCCATCTATTAACAGTGGTTTCAGTACAATATAATGTTGCCTTCTCCAGCAAGGCAAGCCTGGATGCGGCGAGGCATACTTCCCACAAATGTTTGTAGGTAATTGAGAGTCAGACTGTCCCAGTATTTTTCAGCTACCTTCTTCAATTGTTCAACGTCTCTGAGTCCACTCTTTTTAAAATGATTCTTGAGTAGTGCCCAAACGTTTTCAATTGGGTTTTGATCGGGACTGTTGCTGGGCCACTTCAGCACTATCACATTCTTCTCTTGCAGCCATGCTTTGGGGGTATGAGCTGTATGATTTGGGTCATTGTCATGTTGAAATGTGCACCCATCGGGGTACATGACCTGCATAAATGGCAGAAGGTGTCCCTCTAGTATGTCGATGAACCTTTCTTTCGTGAGAATTCCTGTGAAAACACACAGTGGGGTGGCACCTCTTGCTGACACCCCTCCCCAAAGATGGAATTTCTAGGTATGTTTCGGTCGCTGGTACACATGCGTTACAGAGCCTTTCGTCCAAATATTTATTTGAGCAGGATAAGACCAAAGAGAACATTCATCTGAAAAAAATCACATTGTCCCATGACAAATTTTGGTGTTCGTGGCACCAGTTCAAGCGCATCTGTTTGTGAGTCTCTGTGAGCAATGGTGACGAAATTACCCGCTTTTTTGTGTAATTCATCCTGTGTAGCTCCCGGCTGACAATAGCATTAGATACCTCTGGGCTTCCCAACTCGATCATGCGCTGCCGTATGTTTTCTACACTCTTCATTGGCCCAGCCCGAACGATTTGGGCGAGACACCGATGGTCCTTTGTGACCAAAATTCTTGGCCTCCCACTACCTTCTTTTCGCTCGATTCCATTACCTGCTTTTAATTTACTCACAACTCTGTAGACAGTCCGCTCAGGAATGTTCAAGGTTTTAGAAATGTTGGAACATGTTTGATTTCCTTCATTCTAAAGCTGTGAAATTAACATACACTTTGACTTTGTATCCATTTTCTGCCACTAGCATTAGAAATTGTCGTCTGCTCTATTATCAAGGGACGTTACTCTACGCTAATTTTTTTTTTACTTTTGGTAGTGTTTGCTCACTTAAGTGGAGTGCAAATTTGGGGCAGAACATGCATATTTAATTAGATTTCAGCTTATTTAGCTGAGCAATATGACTGCCATTTTTTTGCAAAGTACTGTATATATATATATATATATATATATATATATATATATATATATATATATATATATATATTTATTGACAAAGAGGCGTTAACTGGTCTATGGGTGTTGTAGGGTGATGTCTAACCTCACTACTACGGTCGTGCCGGCCATACGGCTACAATGTATAAGCGGTGTGGTGTGGGTGGTATTGCTTTTGGTTTGCTTGGTGTTGTGTGTTGTTGTATTGGACTGGTAGTGTGTTGGTGTGTTTGTTTATACATATATACATACAATATATAAAAAATATAAAAAATCGATAATGACGGAAAATTTTTTTTTAAATCGATAATGTTGGATTAGGTTACTAAGAGGTTTTTTGAAGCGAGTGGATTCTTTTTGTGCTGGCGTGGGTGACGACGTATGTTGTTATGGTGTAGCTGGCGGGGTGGGTTAGGTTTTTTGTTAGTGTGTTGAGCATTGAGAGCGGTGTGTTAGTGTGTTTTGGGAGTGAAGTGTTAGAGCCTTGTCTATACTAGGAACAACATGGGTGGTATTGCTTTTGGTTTGCTTGGTGTTGTTGTATTGGACTGGTAGTGTGTTGGTGTGTTTGTTTATACATATATACATACAATATATAAAAATATTTAAAAAATCGATAATGACGGAAAATATAAAAAAAAATCGATAATGGTTGGTTAGTAGGTTACTAAGGGGGTTTTTGAAGCGGGTGGAGTCTTTTTGTGCTGGCGCGGGTGACGACGCATGGGTGTGTACATTTTGGGGTGTAGCAGGCGAGTGTGCCAGCATTGAGAAGTGGGAGTGAAGTGTTAGAGACGTCACTATACTAATACCAGCATTGAGAGGTGGAAGTGAAGTGTTAGAGACTTGACTAGGACCAGCGTCGAGAGGTGTGAGTGAAGTGTTAGAGGCTATACCAGGGACAGCAGCGAGAGGTGGGAGTGAAGTGTTAGAGACGTCACTATACCAGGTCCAGCCTCGAGAGGTGGGAGTGAAGTGTTAGAGACTTGGCTATAACAGGTCCAGCAGCTAGAGGTGGGAGTGAAGTGTTAGAGACCTGACTATACCAGGTCTAGCATCTAGAAGTGGTAGTGAAGTGTTAGAGACCTGCCTATACTAGGTTTAACATCTAGAGGTGCGAGTGAAGTGTTAGAGTTCTAGAGGTGGGAGTGAAAGAGACGTGTCACTAGACTAGGGCCAGCGCCTAGAGGTGGGAGTGAAGTGTTGGAGACTTGACTATACCAGGTCCAGCAGCGAGAGGTGGGACAGGCGGGTGTGTGTGTGTGTGGTTGTGTGTGCACGCGATTGTGGTTGTGTGTGTGCGTATGTGTGTGCGTCTGTGGTTGTGTGTGTGCGCGTGTGTGCGTGTGTGTTCGTGTGTGTGCGTGCGCGCGTGTGTGTGCATGAGAATGGGCGCTCGCGTGCGTGGTAGTGTGTGTGTGTGTGCGTGCGTATTTTTTCGTGTGTGTGTGTGTGTGTGCGTCTGTGTGAAGTATACGTGTGCGTGCGTGGTTGTGTGTGTGCGTGTGTTGTGTGTGTGTGCGCGCGCACGTCTGTGTGTGCGTGTGTGTGTGTCTGTACGCGCGCTTCTGTCTGCCTATCTGTCTATAAGCCTGGTATTTATTTTACTGGTTAGTTTTGTTATATGTTTAAATTTTATGTTTAATTTCATTTAATTTATTTATCGATGTCTAAATTGTGTCTGTGTATATACCTGCCTAGGTATCTGTTTGTGTGCGCGTCTGTGTCTGCGTGCGTGCGTTTGTGGGTGTGTGTTCGTGTGTTCGCGCTCGCGCGCGCGTGCGTGTGTGTGTGGATGGGTGTGCGTGGGTGTGGTTGTGTGTGTGAGTGTGTTGGGGTGTAACAGGCGGGTGTGCCACCATCGAAAGGTGGGAGTGAAGTGTTAGAGACTTGCCTATACTGGACCAGCATCTAGAGGTGGGAGTGAAGTGTTAGAGACTTGACTATACTAGGTCTACCATGAAATGGCGGAAACATAAAAAACGATAATGGCGGGTTAATAGGTTACTAAGGATATTTTTTTTTTAAGGGAGAGGGTATTGACTTTTTTGGTTGGCGGGGTGACGACTCTTGGGTGTGTTGGGTGTGTGTGTGCCCGCGTGCGCGCGCGTGTGTGTGTGTGTGTGTGTGTGGTATTGATTTTGGTTTGTCTGGTGGTTTGTGTGCAGGTATTGGTGTGAATTACAACTAATTGGTGTTAGCTTTCTTGGTTTGATAGTCCTTTTCACAGTGTAAAAGCACTATTGGTTATCTGTAGTGTTTTAAATAGTTTTGTTAAGCCATTATTTCTATAATATTTAGGGGCCAGCTCGATGCTGTATAAACGCTAGATGTATATTTATCAGATCACCGAAGACGGGTGCGCATGCGCGCATAACTTCACACGTCAAAATAAAAACTTTACAGGAGCGCTTAGATGATGATTTTTCACTGTCACTTTTAAAGAGGTCACACCGCAGACTTGTGTAGATTGACCAATTATTGTGGAGGTAGTGTCTTCTTAAGCAATAACAGGAGATTTTTGTGTATTTCATGAAAGTTTAGGTATAGGTACACTATCAAACAGTGATCTCATCAGAACGATGTAATGTATGTGGATGTGTTTTAATTTTGTTACAAACAACATCAAGCTGATTTAGACGTAGCTTTAACATTTTTATTGGAAGGAGTTGTGCTTTTACCCTCTTACATGAACATAACAACCGGTTTGTTCCAAAACCTTCACGCAACTATGTTGCTGCTTGACTTGAGAAGAAGGAATTTTTATAAGCACTCACTAAGTGAATTCCCTTTTTCCTACCCGCTATAGAATAAAGAGGAAAATATAAAAAACAAAAGTAATACATGGTATAGAAGAAGATGACTAATGATCGGTGTGTGGTGGGGATGATTTTGGTTTTGTGTTGTGTTGTGTGTAGCTAGTGAGGAGAATATAGAGTGATGAGAGGTGAAGTGGTGTCGGAGGTAACTATTATTGTAATGTAAAAAATATGACAGGGAATTTCCGTTGTTGGGTGAATGTAATTACATATTGAGACTGGCTCTGGTCCACGTGGTAGTTTTTTTTTATTATTTATATTATATCATGAGTAATAAGTCTACTCACCCCAATGTCCATCTAGTGATATGTAAGTGACCCCAGCACACAGCCGTATTCTCCAACATAAAAAATACTGTCAAAGGCCAGGCTGGACAAGGTCAAATAGACAGTTTTATTGAACACAAAGAGGTTCCGTAGAGATATATCCCATATGCAGACTAGATTATGGCGACAACTAGACAATCCCTTAGTGTTGCAGTCTGTAACTGAAACAATGTCGAGGCTATTTTCATCCATGTTTAATAAAGGTCAAAAACACACGTGCTTTTACCCTCACTAGAAAGAAACGCGAGCGATGTTCTTTTGATCTTGTATTATTATTTTATTATACATAAACTTGTTTCCGATAGTCTATATTTAGCGCTGACGTCACCCACCCTAACCGACTACAAACTGTATGACTCATTCATCGATTACATTTGATGGTGCAATACTATATTTGCATTGTCAAGTACTGACAACAGGAAAAAATATTGAATGAAAAAAGAGGGCAGACCCAGTTACAACTGGTACCAGAGGAACTCTGGGACCGTTAAGTCAGCGGACACGATGCTGTGTGCAGTGCATCACACATTCCTTGTGTATATCGTCAATGACAAACTCTCTCTGACGACAGAAATTGCTAATCTCATTAACAAAGCTGCAGCTACCTTTGCCTGCCTCACATCACGCGTTTGGGGAAACTCCAAACTCGCAACGATGACCAAAGCTGCAATATATAACGCCTGTATCATCAGCTTACTTCTACATGGCAGTGAGACCTGAACAATCTATGCTAAGCAAGAAAGAAGGCTCAATACCTGCCATCTACCGTGTCTGCGCCACCTCCTCGGCATTTCGTCGAAAGATAAAAGTGCCAAATGTCGAGGTGTTTTCACGTGCTGGCCTTCAAAGCCTGTATAGCCGGCTGCGACAGGGAAGCCTACGCTGTCTTGGCCATATCCACCGCATGAAAGATGGTCGCCTTTGAAGAAATGTTTGGCGACTAGCAGAAATATTTTAAGAAATTTTTGACAACTGTTAGTAGTATTTGACAACTGTTAGAAATATTTTACAACTGGAAGACCCGTTTGAAGAAATATTTGACAGCTAACAAAAACATTTGCATAAATATTTGGCAACTGTAAGAAATATTTTGCCAATGGTAAGAAATATTTACCAAGTGGAAGAAATATTTTGACAAGTGGAAGAAAATTTTTGCCAAGGGGAAGAAATATTTTGAAAACGGTAAGAAATATTTTGACAACGGTAAGAAATATTTGACAAGTGGCAGAAATATTTTGACAAGTGGAAGAATTTTTTTTTTCAAGTGGAAGAAATATTTTGACAACGGTAAGGAATATTTGACAAGTGGAAGAAAATATTTGGCAAGTGGGAGAAATTTTTTTTGCCAAGTGGAAGAAATATTTTGACACCGGTAAGAAATATTTGACAAGTTGAAGAAATATTTTGACAAGTGAAAGAAATTTTTTTTTGCCAAGTGGAAGAAATATTTTGACAACGGTAAGAAATATTTTGCCAACGGTAAGAAAATATTTGACAAGTGGAAGAAAATATTTGACAAGTGGAAGAAATTTGTTTTGCCAAGTGGAAGAAATATTTTGACACCTGTAAGAAATATTTTGACAACGGTAAGAAATTTTTTTTTTTTGGCCAAGTGGAAGAAATATTTTGACACCTGTAAGAAATATTTGACAAGTCGAAGAAATATTTTGACAAGTGGAAGAAATATTTAAAGAAGTATTTGACAGTTGATCTATTTACCTACAACACACAACAACCTACACACAACACACCCGTCATACTTGAACTTATACATTACTATATAAAAGTCACCACATGCGCCACCACATTTTCCTTATATAAATAGTCACGCACCACCACCGCGCTCCTCCACCACATTTCCTTATATAAAAAGTCACACGCCACCACAATGCGCCACCACATTTTCCTTATATAAAAGGCACACGCCACCACAACGCGCCACCACATTTCCTTATATAAAAAGTCACACGCCACCACAATGCGCCACCACATTTTACATATATAAAAGTCACGCGCCACCACAACGCGATACCACATTTTCCTTATATAAAAGGCACACACCACCACAACACGCCACCATATTTTGCTTATATAAATAGTCACGCACCACCACCGCGCTCCTCCACCACATTTCCTTATATAAAAAGTCACGCGCCACCACAACGCGCCACCAAATTTTTCTTATATAAAAGTCACGTGCCACCACAACATGCCACCACATTTTCCTTATATAAAAGGCACGCGCCACCACAACACGCCACCATATTTTGCTTATATAAATAGTCACGCACCACCACCGCGCTCCTCCACCACATTTCCTTATATAAAAAGTCACGCGCCACCACAACGCGCCACCAAATTTTCCTTATATAAAAGTCACGTGCCACCACAACATGCCACCACATTTCCTTATATAAAAAGTCACGCACCACCACAATGCGCCACCACAATTTCCTTATATAAATAGACACGAGCATCCGCCTGAAGCGCATCCGCCTGAAAATCTAACGCCTGCATCGATCGGAGTATTTTGCTATATAAAAGTCACGCGCATCCGCCTGAAAAAGCCTCGTTTTGCGCCTACTATACTACTAGTAACACCTAATTGAAGTGTTCACCAATATTACTACTGCGCTTAAACTGTACTTGACAATGCCCATCACGAGCTGTGAAGCAGAAAGGAATTTTTCAAAGCTATCCTTTATAACAAACAAATTTCGGTCTACCATGAGTGAAGAGCGCTTAAATTCCTTATGCATATTGTCTCTAGAAAATGACATTGCAAGGAAGCTCTTATATGACAAAACTGTACGTGAATATATTGCTAGAAAAACAGAAATAAGAGTATTTTGTAAAATATGCTTCATGTAGTATGTTCTGGTAAGTTTAACTTTTTTCTTCTGAGCACAAATCTCTTATGGATACACCTTGTCAGCTTTGTTTTTTAACAAATGTGTAGTGGGTTTGATGGTATTGTATGATGGTGATGTTACTAAATGTAATGTATGAGGCCAGCTGTGAAGGCTCCTGAGATAAAATGTAGTTGTGAATTGTCAGAAGGCCTTTCTTGCTACCACTACGACCTCACACTTAATTTTTTTCTTAATGAATGTATCTAGGTAAAATGTCTAGGGTAATGATATGTAATGTGGTGAGATAATTATAGATACACCCACAGATATTTAAGCAGACTAATAATATTAACAAATGTTAAAATACACTGAACTAACTCACGTGTGTAAAATTTTTGATAGAATTATATTACATTTATTTGTTCTGGATCAAGTTTTATGTTGACCAGAACTGTTTTTAGGAAAAGGATTTAAAATTAATGAAAAAAATGCATGGAATGTTACATAATAAATGCAAGAGTGTACATATATAAGTACTAGACTAGTTAGTTTTATTAAAATGTTCTAGTAGTCATCTACTTGGGAGGATAGTTAATGCTTGTGCTGTTGGGGTGGCCTCATCACACCTGTCTATATTGACTACACAGTGTCCAGTAAATTGCAGGAATTTTATGGGGTATTAGTAACTAAAAGGCGTTGGTGAACTTCCAGCAGACCAGAGGCTCACTCATCTTGAAGAAGTAGCTCTGGTGCTGAAATCTGGTGGTCCCACCTCTCCGTGCTGGCGGGCAATAATAGTGGTCTCTGTCACAATGTACTGCACAGATACACTCGAGTAAAATCACCAACTGGATAGACACCGCCTTGTTGACAGCTGAAACTCACAGCTCTGCAATCAAAGTATTGGCTATGTGTCAAAATTCTATTCTCTACCCACGTCTGGACACAACACTGACACAACAACCACATCATACAGACAGGTCAGATCTCTCTGACCAAACAGCACATTTACCATGGTGGTTTTACATCAGATAGGTCCTCCCAGACTATAGATTCTGAAAAATATTTATTAGTTTCCTTCCCTAAAAGTGGATAGGTAATATGTTTCATTATTCTCAACACTTGATCTGTCTTTCCTAACCCTTGTTGGAGTTTATGTATATTGTTGGTCCCTAGACCCTGACTTGGGCGGGGGGTCTAGAGCAAATCCCTACTTGTTTGTAAGGCTAGATTTCGATATGGCAGTATCAAATCACTCGAACATTAAACAATATTCAAAATATACAAAGAAATAATTTCAATCTTACCAGATTATGAATAAAGAACACAGAAATGCTAGCAAAACTCAGCTGAGCTGCTGGCTATAGTATGGCGTCCCTGAACTTATTTCACTTTCTTTCATTTGGAAATCACCACACTTTAAAATACTGTGTCTATCATCGAACAACTATTGAGGAATGGCCCCAAATCCGCGTCTGAGCGCCGATAAAATGATTGTCTGTGGCCAATCACTGCCTAGGTTTATTTGAAATTCAAATTTCCTACCCTAAAGTCATTTCAGTCATGCTTCAGTCAAGTATGGATGTTTATCTGTTAGTCTGTCCGTCTCTACTTGTTTTTTTTTTACAAAAATGTACTTGATTTTTGAACCAACCTTTCTCTCCCCTCCAAAATTTTGTCGTTAAAAGTTATATTTAGACACAGCTCCCACCAATGTCCCTTCGCTTCCCTACTAAGTTGATTTGAACACCTGCTTCTCAAGGTCGTGTTTTTTTGTGCAAATAGCGACACTTTTTATTCCATACAGTCTGTCGTTGATGTGAACAACACTGTCTTTTGTCATTATCTTCAATATTATCTATCCGTCTGTAAAATTAAGAACATATTAGTTCACTGCTCAGAATGGGCCATCCGGCCAGCTAATTTTTATATTCCTAACATTAATATTATGAAAAAGTTACTTTTTAAATTTTGTAATATTTCAACATCTGCGTTTAGCCGCTGAATTCAAATCAAAGGCTTGGTATCGCAAAAGCGACCAATAAATGACTGTGGCGTAACATATCTATGGTCCCTTCTGTCGAGTTTGGTCACTTGGAAACGTGACTTTTTCTTCCTCCATCCCCCCCCAATTGCGTCTCCTTAGCCTTTCTAGTCTCACGCAATCTTTCCAGTCATATTTTTTTCTTTTTATCCGCCGTTCCCCTCCTGTCTAGCAAGTCAATTTTTATGGAGGGTGATGACCCGCGGTCTGGGCGATCATGTACTATCAGCAGCCTACGCATTATGTTTTTATCCTTACATGTTATCTTTGGAGGTATTTTACCGTTGTATCTCTGTCAATTTCACTACACATCTCCCCACTTGAAAACATGCCTATGGCAAGTTCCAAAACCAGCGATACACATAGGTAAAATTACTCCTCACGTCTGCCACTACTCTAATTTTGATCACAGGGGTGCCGACTGAGGAAATCTGCACCGACATTCAATTTGCCTGGGATATATTGGATACTGAACTGATAAGGTTGAAGCAATAAAGACCACCTCAGCAATCTTGCGTTTTCATGCTTAGCCTGAGATAAGAATACAAGAGGCTGATGATCCGTCTCCACCACAAAAGTCCTACCATACAGATAGATTTGAAACTTCTTTATTGCCCAGATTAACGCTAAACATTCTTTTTCGCTTGTGGAGTATCCTTGTTCCGCCTTATTCAATTTGCGGCTTGCATAAGCGACTGGTTTCAGTTCCCCATCAGGTGAAGATGATCTTTGCAACAAAGCCCCTCCGAGTCCTACATTACTTGCATCGGTTCTTAAGACAAAGTCCTGTGTCAAATCAGGCAGTTTGAGAATAGGCTTGCTAGTGAGTTTTTTTCCTTTAACTCTTGGAACGCTAGTTCACATTGTGCAGTCCAAATAATTTTATCTGGAAGTCCCTTGCGAGTCAGATCAGTCAGAGGAGCACAAATAGCGTTAAAATTCTTGATGTATTTCTGATAAAATCCGCATAACGACACAAATGATCGCACGTCCTTTTTTGTTTGCGGCCTAGGTGCTCTCTGCAGTTTTTTTCCAAGTTCTTAGGATCAGGGGTCATATTACCCTGATATACAGTGTGTCCCAAGAATTCCAACTCTTTGCATCCAATACAACATTTTGTTGGCCTAGCAGTTAAGTTCGCCTCCCGAAGTCTATCAAACAACATCTCCAGAGCTTCAATGTGATCTTCAAATGTCTCTGTGGCGACGAGAATATCATCCATGAAATTCGTGATACATGGGTTATTCAGGGGATCCAACAATTTGCGCATCATCCTTGAAAACACACTCGGAGCATTTTTCAGTCCGAATGGTAGCATATTGAATTCATAATGTCCATCCGAAGTGCTAAAAGCCAAATAAGGTCTCACTTCAGGCTTCACTGGGATCTGGTAATAGCCTTTATTAAGATCCACCTTTGAAAAGTATTTTGCCTTGTTCAGTCTGGCAAATAACTGTTTTGTGTCTGGTAATGGATCCACTTGTCCTTCTGTGACAGCATTCAGTTTCCTGTAATCTATGCACAGTCTGTGTTCCCCAGACGGTTTTCTCAACAAAACGACACTAGAACTAAAAGATGATTCACTGTGCGAAATAATCCCCTCCTTCAACAAATACTCTATTTCTTCCTTTAATGCCTTCTCCTTCGCGAACGGAATAGAATAGGCTCTCATACAGATTGGGTTTGAGTCTACCAGTTTCATGTCATACTGTAGCAAATTTGTATGGCCTGGTTTATCTGTTAATACATCTGTATGTTCCTCCAGACCTGTTGAACTCTCTCCCTCTGGTTTTTAGTCAGGTGCTTACTGACTTTTACCTGTGCTGCGGTTTCACAAGGATGTAATGGGTATTCATGTGAGGTGAGTGGTTCTTTTTGCATCTGGGTTGCAATAGCCAAGGTCAATAAGGGGGTGCTTTCCTGGAGTGGTCTGTCCAGATACTTCTTTAACAGGTTTACATGATAAACTTTCTCCTTCCCCTTTTTGTCAATTTTATAGTTTGTTCTAGACACCTTCTCTAGAACCGTATATGGACCTTGCCAACCAATTTGTAATTTATTATGGCTTCCGGGTAGTAGAAGCAGCACCTTCTCTCCGACTGCCAGTTCCCTGTCCTTTGCCTTCCTATTAAAATATGCTGCATGTTTCTTCCTGGCTTGCTTCAATTTATCATTTGCCAGTTTCCATCCAGCTTTCAAACGAGTGGTCAGTTCGTTCACGTATTGATACGATGAGGTAACAGTCTCTTCCGCCTTCTCATCTGTCCAGGTCCTTAATAGAGTTACATCTGGATCTTTAATTTATCATACTTATTTTTCATGGAACCCATCGGGTCCCGTCCATTAGAAGCTCTATAATGAGGACTTTTCTTCCTAGAATCATCACTCACAAATCGACCACTACCAATTTTTCTCTGGGGTTTGTCTCCCCACTTAAGATTGTTTATGAGAGATCTTCGCTCTCTTGTCTGTTCTTCCAGTTTATATAAGTCTGACCGAGGGATTGTCATCTTATCCTGGGTAAAATTTCTTCTTTGTACTCTTCGCATAGTGGCCATGTTAATCCATTCAAGTGAAGACTGGGTGTGAAAAGGGGGCTCCCATTCCACTTTGTCTACCCGAGTATAATTAGTTTTTCTTTCAGGCCTAAAGTTGCCCCGTGGCGTTTCTAGGTCCTGCACATATTTTCCCTTTGTGGGTGTTCCCTCATGAAATACGCCACATGCTTCTACAAAGTTTTCAACATCGACATTTACGTCGGGCCAATAGTATTTTCGAGCAATCTTTTGGCAGATGGTACCGACTTTCTCATGGTCACCATCTGTTCCAACATGTAAGCTCCTTATTAAGTTTGCCCTATATATCTTGGGAAGAACTAACTGTCCGTGACCAGTGGATCTAGTTCCTGTCTTCCTGTATAAGAGTTTGTTCTTCATGAAATATTCCCCCTTGCTCGGAGGTGTGTGGCATTTGGGCAATTTTTTAAAACAGGGCTTGAGTGTCCTATCCTCAGCCTGCGCCTTCCTCATCTCCTCTGGATGAGCATTTATAGGTTCACCTTCTTCCTCCTTCTTCTGTGACCTGGTCTGCACTGTCGCCATGATCACAGGTTTCTCGGGATTCCCCAAGAAGACGTATCTATACCCCAATATCAGAGGGTAGATTGGTTCATCTATCACTGCTGCTCTGATTTCTCCTTCCACATAGCGAGTTTTCACCGTTATCCTTGCGATGGGAAGTGTCATGAGTGGTATGTCCTTAGTCGCCCCTTGTATTTCCACTGTTTCTGTGGTATACTGACTTGGGTCCACTAGGCTAGACTTCACAACTGAATCATAATCCAAACCTGTATCATAAAGGCACCTTATGGTGACCCCATTACAAATAACATCCTCACAAACTGGGGGGTGATAAGGTTCCTGTTGTCCATTAGGATTAACCTTTAATCTTCGCGTCCCCGACTTCATTGCAGCAATGTTTGAAGGTTTCCTTCTACAAAATTCGGTGTTATGGTTATCCTTCTTGCACCATTTACACCATCTTTTTCCTTGGTTCAACGGTTTTCTTTCATTGAACTTTTGGTCATTGAACTGTGAGTTTCTGTCGCGATAGTCATTTCTTGGCCGCTCAAAGTTTGTCCTACCTTTATTTCCCTGCTCTCTATTATCAAATTTATTAAATTGCTGTGGAGCTTTAAAATTGTCTATGTGCTTCTTTTTAGCACCACTTACCACTGCCTGAGCTGCCTGATACCTCTCAGCAACATTTAAAATTTCCCCCAACTTCTCTGCACCTTGTTCCATGAGAAATTTTCTCATGTCTGGAGCCATGGACTCTCTCAATTGCTCAATCATGATCATTTCTTTAAGATCTTGGGTCTTCCCCAGAGCCGTCCATTTCTCCAAATAGGTTTCTAGTCTAGCAGAGAATTGGTGGTATGTCTCCCCAGACAACAGTTTGGCATTTCTAAATTTCTTACGATAAAATTCACCATTCTTCTCGTACCTTAATAACAAAGCCTGCTTTAACATGTCATAATTGTCTTGGTCTTCCCTGTTCATTTTGGCAAATACTTCATAAGAAGTACCTCTCAATCCCTGTGATAGCTTTAAACTCCACCTCTCTCTCTCTAACCCATATGTAGTAGCTAATAACTCAAAACGTCCTAGGTACCCCTCTATGTCATCGTCTTTTTCAACAAAATGGTCTAAATGAAACCCCATAGCTGAGTTTGAGGCTCCCAGACTGGGCGTAGCATCTGAGGCAAAAGGGCTGGCACCATTTTCAGGAGCCGGGCCTTGTAATTCCAGCTCCCTTAGTCGTAATTCGTGCTCCCTCTGCAACCTTCTATCTTCTGCCTCCCTTTCGGCAGTCAACCTTTTTTCTTCTGCCTCCCTTTGCTGTAGATTTTCTTCTGCCTCCCTTTGCTGTCGTTTTTCTTCTGCCTCCCTTTGCTGTCGTTTTTCTTCTGCCTCCCTTTGCTGTCGTTTTTCTTCTGCCTCAATCTGCAGCCTCTTAATCTCAGCCTCAATTTGTAACCTCTTTTCTTCAGCTAACTTTCTATCTTCCCTTTCAATATATTTATCACATTCAGCCGTTACATATTGAATTAAAATTTGACCATCCATTCCCATCTCCTTTGCGGTCAGCACAGCAGCTGATCGGAATTTTGCTAGCTCCGCCATACTTTTTAGACAATATAATAATATACAAGCTAAATCTCTAACCAGTAAATACACTAAGTACTTCTTATGACTATAGTCTAACTAATTCTAACTAACCAGTTAACTAATTAGTTATCACTGGCTGTGAAGATTCACCAACTTTTATCTGCAGGGACACTTTTAATTTTAAAGGGAATTTCACAATTTTTTTTTTTTTTTCCTAATTTTATTTCTCCAACCAGGAGATCCTAATATTACTGTTGGGCTAATTATCCCTGGACAAGACCCCAATGTATGTAGTGGGTTTGATGGTATTGTATGATGGTGATGTTACTAAATGTAATGTATGAGGCCAGCTGTGAAGGCTCCTGAGATAAAATGTAGTTGTGAATTGTCAGAAGGCCTTTCTTGCTACCACTACGACCTCACACTTAATTTTTTTCTTAATGAATGTATCTAGGTAAAATGTCTAGGGTAATGATATGTAATGTGGTGAGATAATTATAGATACACCCACAGATATTTAAGCAGACTAATAATATTAACAAATGTTAAAATACACTGAACTAACTCACGTGTGTAAAATTTTTGATAGAATTATATTACATTTATTTGTTCTGGATCAAGTTTTATGTTGACCAGAACTTTTTTTAGGAAAAGGATTTAAAATTAATGAAAAAAAATGCATGGAATGTTACATAATAAATGCAAGAGTGTACATATATAAGTACTAGACTAGTTAGTTTTATTAAAATGTTCTAGTAGTCATCTACTTGGGAGGATAGTTAATGCTTGTGCTGTTGGGGTGGCCTCATCACACCTGTCTATATTGACTACACAGTGTCCAGTAAATTGCAGGAATTTTATGGGGTATTAGTAACTAAAAGGCATTGGTGAACTTCCAGCAGACCAGAGGCTCACTCATCTTGAAGAAGTAGCTCTGGTGCTGAAATCTGGTGGTCCCACCTCTCCGTGCTGGCGGGCAATAATAGTGGTCTCTGTCACAACGTACTGCACAGATACACTCGAGTAAAATCACCAACTGGATAGACACCGCCTTGTTGACAGCTGAAACTCACAGCTCTGCAATCAAAGTATTGGCTATGTGTCAAAATTCTATTCTCTACCCACGTCTGGACACAACACTGACACAACAACCACATCATACAGACAGGTCAGATCTCTCTGACCAAACAGCACATTTACCATGGTGGTTTTACATCAGATAGGTCCTCCCAGACTATAGATTCTGAAAAATATTTATTAGTTTCCTTCCCTAAAAGTGGATAGGTAATATGTTTCATTATTCACAACACTTGATCTGTCTTTCCTAACCCTTGTTGGAGTTTATGTATATTGTTGGTCCCTAGACCCTGAACTGGGGCGGGGGGTCTAGAGCAAATCCCTACTTGTTTGTAAGGCTAGATTTCGATATGGCAGTATCAAATCACTCGAACATTAAACAATATTCAAAATATACAAAGAAATGATTTCAATCTTACCAGATTATGAATAAAGAACACAGAAATGCTAGCAAAACTCAGCTGAGCTGCTGGCTATAGTATGGCGTCCCTGAACTTATTTCACTTTCTTTCATTTGGAAATCACCACACTTTAAAATACTGTGTCTATCATCGAACAACTATTGAGGAATGGCCCCAAATCCGCGTCTGAGCGCCGATAAAATGATTGTCTGTGGCCAATCACTGCCTAGGTTTATTTGAAATTCAAATTTCCTACCCTAAAGTCATTTCAGTCATGCTTCAGTGAAGTATGGATGTTTATCTGTTAGTCTGTCCGTCTCTACTTGTTTTTTTTTACAAAATTGTACTTGATTTTTGAACCAACCTTTCTCTCCCCTCCAAAATTTTGTCGTTAAAAGTTATATTTAGACACAGCTCCCACCAATGTCCCTTCGCTTCCCTACTAAGTTGATTTGAACACCTGCTTCTCAAGGTCGTGTTTTTTTGTGCAAATAGCGACACTTTTTATTCCATACAGTCTGTCGTTGATGTGAACAACACTGTCTTTTGTCATTATCTTCAATATTATCTATCCGTCTGTAAAATTAAGAACATATTAGTTCACTGCTCAGAATGGGCCATCCGGCCAGCTAATTTTTATATTCCTAACATTAATATTATGAAAAAGTTACTTTTTAAATTTTGTAATATTTCAACATCTGCGTTTAGCCGCTGAATTCAAATCAAAGGCTTGGTATCGCAAAAGCGACCAATAAATGACTGTGGCGTAACATATCCAAGGTCCCTTCTGTCGAGTTCCTTGCATTAAAATAGTTAAGATTTTTAAAATCACATATACCAAGGTGGATAGTGGTTTAGTGATCAGAACATATGCCTTCCAAACAAATGTTCTGCATTCAACTCCCAACAGAGTTGTTTCTTTTTTGAAAATTCATTCATTTGTCTTCAGTTTTTATTTGTGTGTTGTTGTGGATCTACTATATGTGTGTTGTTGTGGATTTACTATATGTGTGTTAAT
The DNA here is from genome assembly GCA_024509875.1 of Oreohelix idahoensis. NCBI lineage: Eukaryota > Metazoa > Mollusca > Gastropoda > Stylommatophora > Oreohelicidae > Oreohelix > Oreohelix idahoensis. Next base: position 78,571 of record JAMPIV010013398.1, on the reverse strand, counting down.
GTGGATCTACTATATGTGTGTTGTTGTGGATCTACTATATGTGTGTTGTTGTGGATCTACTATAAAGCTAGAACTTCAGGTCCTCCAATTCCAATGATCTCTATAATACATTTCTTTCCCATCCTCACAAATTTTTTTTTGTTTTTATTTTTTAATAAAAGGGGCCCCTCCAAGAGTTCAAGCTTCAGGGCCCCCAACATGTAGATTCGCCACTGTTCCAGAGACATATCTTCTCCATAAACAATTCACCCGTGAAATCTATTTCTCACACCTTTTTCTCACGTACTTATCACCATCCAATCTACTCAGACGGGACCATAAATAACTTCCAAACCTATCGGTACGACACTAACTCAAGAGGAGAGTGAGGTACCCGTTTACAACTTATTAGATTGTGCTGTGACGTTCACTGGTTTCGCATCCTGTAACTTTCTTTAGAGAGTACTGAGATTGTTACGTAGGGGACCAAAATAGACAGACAGCGCCATGAAAAACAAAGAAGGATTTGTCTGTCCAGTCAACCGCGAATGACGATTATGTCAAGGTTGAAGGTTTGATGGTAAACGCAAAATATCTATTTATTTATCATATTTGTATCCGGGTTAAGCCAACGATTATGTTTCTTATTTGCGCAGCTTTGACAACTTAATTACATCTTGACAAATGTGGCACTCAAGGAAGCTAAATCAGCAAGGAAGTAAATAGAAAGTCGACACTATAAAAGAAGGAAAGGTGCTCTGTAATTGTTAATTCACAACTCCTATTCATTGGGAATTACTTTCTCAGGTGCAACTACTGTACTTGATTTATTTCGCTTTACCTTTATCTCTTTCTCTTTTCTTTTTACTCTGCGGATTTTTTTCTCACTCTTATTTTCTCTTACCTCTTATATTATTCCTTTTTTCTGCCTTCTTTATCGTTCTTTTTTCCCCATACTTTATTCGTGTTTTGTCTTTGTTATTTCTTTCTCTTTCTTTAAGTATTTTGCTTCATTTCTTTCCTTCCCTTTTCTACTACTTGTGCTTTCTCCCCTTCTTTCTGTTTTTTTCTTCCATTCTTTCTTTGTCAGTTCTGTTCTTTATTTATTTCTCTTTTTGCGAATTTGGGCTTGATTTCTATCTTAATCATCCATTTCTTTGTCTCAATTACTTACTTACTCGTTCCTTTTCTACACTGGGGTGTAGAGGTGCGTTTATGTATTACTTTTTCTTTCTTTATTGAATTCTTTCTTTTTCTCTATCGATCTTTATTTCTTTCTTTTATTTCTGTTCGCTTGTTTTTTATACCTTAAGTAATGAGGTTAAACGTTGTGTGAGACTTACAGTGGTGTGCCCACGTGATGATTGTTCATCCTCTGTCAATAACTTTAGCCACGCCCACGATTCCCGTCTTGTCATGATCTTCTGCGAGCATTGTTTTTTAAAGACAGCACGGAAAGTCATAAATGATCGATATTTTGTTCCAGTTTTGACTGGGTCTCTCAAATCGATGTGCTAATATAATCCACGAACTAGAGTGATACACATTTTCATAAATTTTGCTTACACAAACAGCTGAAGTGAAACAGTATGCCAAGATTACCAGTCAGAAAATTATAATAAGAACCAGACAAGCGCCAATGGAACAAGATTTAAGGTGACGATGCCGTTGGATAGGACACACAATGAGGAAACTAGTAGATAGCATCACAAGATAGTCCTTTTTCTGGAATCGCCATGGTAAGAGATGTACAAGAAAACAGAAAAACACATGCGGAAGAGAACTGGATACAGATCTAAAAAGGATGAAACAGACCCGGAAAGATCTTGTACGAATGGTACAGGAAGGAAGTTTTGGCCTACATGTGTTTAAGGCATATGCTTCATTGGGAGCTGAAAGGTAATTATGCTTATATTATATGCAGGACTTTGATTCCAGGCGTTTCTCTTCTGCTAGTGTTATCTCCCTGTGGTACAGTTGGTAGCCCCTTTTCAAGCTAGTTGTTTATTTTGGATGTAGAGATTTTCCGTTAGTGTGATTCGTTAAATGTCCATGCTTGGTGCATGTACAAGTGTAAATATCAACACTATCTTTCACCAGTTTTTACTTTTATAGAGAATTACTTTTATACTCGCAGACAGCCATTCACACTGTTGTCACAGTTTTTTTTACTTTTTTTTTTTTTTTTACTGTCTGTTTTATAACGCTGTGATGTTATCCAGCGTCTACCCAAGAATTCAACGTTAATATATTAATTTTTAAAAAAATATTTAAGACTCATTATTGTAAAGTTGATCACGTACCTTCTACAGCGCTATAAAAGAACTATTATTTATCAATCCATGTAAATCTTCCATTTTTGCGCAGACGTGACATACACTGATCGTCCACCACTGAACATTGTCAGTCCGTTATGTCAGATCGCTTTACCTGTGTCCTCCCTTGGGTTTATCGCCATCTTTCATGGTGACTATCTGTGCGTGTGAAAAACCCCAACCATACTTCAGCTAGGGTGAACTCTTAAAACAATAATGAAATAACCCGAGTCCTGGGAGTAATAAATAAATGTTCATTACCTAAATTTATTTACTTTATTTATTAATGATTCAAAATAGGCTTATTTATATGTCTTGTGCTTCCAGTTTCTTCCAAACATCATCTTATTTCTGGACTTTGATTACAAAATCTATATGATTTTCAGGTGTACATTCTTTCTAGCGCACTAATGATGGATTCTTTTGGACACACCACTGCTTCGTTTCTTCTATTGTTGATAATAACCCTGTCGTCTGCTGACAACCCAGGGGTTAAAATAAGAGTCACAAACAAAGGAATTACATATGGTAAGAAAGATAACTTGAATTATTTCCAATCTATGTTCATTTCCTGCCAAAATAAATATTGTTGCAGATTATCATATTTGCAATTAGGCACAATCTTGACTGTTGCAAAGTAACTTAAATAAGTTGCAGGGGTCCGTGGCAATGAGAAACCAGACAGATTAGCTTCGAGAACACCCATAGTAGGGACATTGGTTATGAATAAAGAAGAAATACTAACGACAATTAACGATCGCCTGTTAGAGAATTCCACTGCAATATATGAATCAACAAGGTTAAGATTGTTGGAATTTGGCATCAAACGTAAGGCTAGCAGGGATGGACGTATGAGAGGACTCATCCGGAGTGTATATAACAAGCGAGCAACAGGAACAGCATTCATACCCTTCGACATTTGCTGAGGGAGATAGCATCTATGAGTTTGCCCAGAGTGCAGTTATATCGATCCTGATCAGCAGTAACAATAACTCAAATAAATAGAATATTCTGTGCAAATTTTGAGTTGCAAGTAGACAGGGATTTATAATAATTAAACAAGCAATGTAAAATCACTGTATTTTATGATATTCATGCACAACAATCCTTTCTGCTATTCTCATTAGTACTTCTTTCATCAACTTGGCCATCATCGTGGCCATCATTATCGTTATCATCACCATAATTTTTAAACTGTTGTTAACTATCTTAGTCAACACAGTAGCTCAAGCTGCACTCAGACAGAAACTATCGGAGGCACGGATACCGGACCAATCTGGTTCTGGACGTCGCTATTCCTGGAGCATATCAAAGTAAGAGTTAACTAATAAATTTTAAAAGAAATAAAGTTTTGCCTCGTTTTGGCAAACTAGTCGGTTATATTAGGGCGCATGTCCAAATATAAAAGACCCCTAGGTCTAAGGATAAGAATTGAACTAATAAATTAGTGCCCCTTTATCATATAGATCTAGGGGCACTATAATAAATCATTAAGAGCTGCCTTCAAAACTTAAATAGGAAGTAAAACCTATTTATAGATAAAGGGAGGTAAGGATCCCGTTACACGCCCATTGAGACATATTGGGAATATGGTGTTAGGCCCATATTTTCTTGACCATCGGTACACTAGGAGTGATGTGGTCAGCATCACGCCGGCCGCCTTAACCTTCCCAGAGTTGCTCTGGTACCCAATTCATGAGGCTGGGTCGACCTCGGTGCTGTTTGGTTTGCGGACTAAAAAATCCCACCTCAACTGGGGATCGTATAATAATTACTTTTTAACTTTTGAAATTCTGAAATAACGAGAAGCGTTCGATTGGCAGAGTGGTTAGACCTGAGTCTGCTCTTGAGTTAGGGAAGGCAGATGGCAGCGAGGAAGGGCAGTGGTCACCGCACATCTGGAAGCTGGACCCAGTATAGGGAAGCCTCTAGAACTTTACTCCCCTCCGGCAGTATATGCTACAGGACTACTTAACCTTTTTCAATAGCGAGGATTAGAAGCCTATTAGTAATATGGAATTATTTGGCCAATCCCTAAATGTGTAATTTTTTTAAAAATTATATTTTTTTTAAATTAAGGGAATCGGTTTTAATTAATTCTCAGAATACCTTTCAATACAGTTGGAGCATAGCCTCCATGTAATGTTCCCTGTTAGCTGTTATGTAGTTCATGGGGGGGGGGGGGGGGGGGGGGGGGGGGGGGGGGGGGGGGGGGGCTTATGAGCAGGGCCGGATTTAGGCATAAGCTAAACAAGCTGAAGCTTAGGGCCTCACAGTCTGAAGAGACACATTATATTTTCTGGCAATTACAAATTTACAAGAGTATTTTACTACTAGGTAATTCAGTCACTTGACTCTCTGGGAAAAAATCTGAAGTTTTTTTTTTTTGGGGGGGGGGGGGGGGGGGGGGGGGGGGGGGGGGGGGGGAATTATTCGAATATTTGTTCTAACTTTTAGAATTATGGAATCTAATTTGTTATGGTGTAGTCAGGGAAGGGGGGGATGGGAAGGGGGGGGGGGGGGGGGGGGGGAAGGGGGGGGGGGGGAAATCTCTGATGAGATAAAATAAGAATACGACTGCTCACAATCCTAAAAGGTGACTAATTTGAGGTTGTGAATGAGGTTGCGAACGAGGCTGACAACGTCACCTTGTAATACACATCGCTACAGAGACCACTACAGTAAACGTATATGATTTGGTACAGGCTCCCTCAAGAGGCGAATCTGAAGTGATGGCTGCATCTCTATGTGGGGTGACAAAAAGAAGATGCTGGTGATAAGAATTGTATTTTTTAAATGATAATATTTCACCTTTGATGTTACAAGGTGATAAATAGCTTCAGATTTCCAACTGGTTTAATTTGTGTTTATTTTCTTATTATTTACAGCATTCATTCAGAAGGAATAGCATTTCCAAGTACAAATATTGCACTTAATCCAGGAAACAATGGACTAACACTGAGTGTCTCCAACTTTGGCGTCAATATGCGAGCAGATTGGCGAGCATCATATAAGCTATTGTCAGTTCCTACTGTTTTATTTCTCTCTTTTGTTTTCTATTTGATTATGTCAGTTCTATTTAATTATTTATGCTCATTTACCTAGTGAAGTCACAGTCACTTTTAGCTACAAATCTATTTACACTGGGGAATATTTGTCGTAAGTTTTTTAAAGATAGGTATAGAGATTTATTTGGTCCCGTCTGAGTAGAGGTGATAGTGGTAAATAAGTGAGAAATAAGGTATAAGAGTTAATAGTTCCTGGCGACAAGCCAACAAGGTTAATTCTACTGTGATACTTGATTCTGTACATCACAGTAAAGACAAGGATACATTTCATGTCAATGATCAAAAAACTAACCTCGTATCTAAAGTTGGAAAGCCTAATAAAAACATAATAAGGGACGAGACTAGTAGGACTAGTGCCCAAAGTAATACTCAGTATGTTAGTAGCCATAAGGATTTTATTATTCCTATTACTGATTCAGAGGTTAAGCACGCTTCCACAGAAAAGAAGAAAAACAATCTTGACAGGAAAGATAATACAGATTTTAAACATTATCAAGGGAGATCAGCAAATGGTAATCTGTCTTCTCCAAGAAACCAGAGACCAGTTTAACAGATCTCAATATGTTGGTTCTAGAGATTTTCAAAATTATGGTAGGAATGATTACATGAAAGATAGCAAATCTCACGATAATAGTTTTTCTAGAGGTCAACATAACCAATTTGGCAGATATTTTTATCAAAAGAGAAATAATAATGACAACTATGTTAACTTTTCTCAACAAAGGCCTAAATCTATTGATAAACAAGGTGATAATAATACAAAATTAACTCTGACATAATCAAACTATGTTTCCAAAATTATTTTTCACAATATAATGGTTTCTACATAATGTCTTAGAATGTGCTAATACATAAACTAAACATGACATCAAAACATAAGAAAGAAATTTAAATTTAGTGAGTACAGAGACTCTCTGAAGATGACTACTGCACCATACCTAATTAATGAGGTTGTGCATTGGGCTGACAAACTCATCATGCATATAAAACAGTCCTAATAATCATCGCTGCAAAACACATCAATGTTTGATGTATCAGCTCTCGTAGCGCAAAACTCAGCACGGAGCATAAAGGTCAACCATAAATTGACTACATGAGCATAGTCTTCTGACTAGCGTGCGTAAATACTATAGTCCACTGCTTTCATCAAAAAGTTACAGAGACAAGTCACTCGCAAATGATATCATACACCTTACTGCGATCATAATACATACAATATTCGTCATAACACAATAGTGTAAGAATAGTATGAAAATAATTGTTGCATCATCAAAACATCGTCGTACAAAAAATAAATATGTGCATAAAATAGTGCATAAAAAATGAGCTTACACACTATCTAATAGAAGTTATATAGTATCTTAATACAATTCTATATATAATATCCTATATTTATTTGATACAATAATATATATATATATCTTAACCATGTTGAACAGGCAATAATTCCAGCCGTGTTGAATAATCTCATAAACTTGGCAAGATAACCGCATACAATTCAGAGTCGACTTGCTGTCCGGCTTTACTTGATTAACTCCATGAATACAAGGTGGCATACGTTACTTTCTCTGTTAATGTAACAATCAGCATTTGTTGCAAAACGATGTTACATCCACTGTTGCAGATGAAGTGTACAATTGCTAACCATAGAGTAGTCGAATACCAAGGTTGCTATATATTAAATATCACGCCACATAGGCTCCTTATCATAAATGTCGTGAGTTCGATCCAACTAGAACTGGAAACCACCACTGATAAATAATAAGCCTCATAATATAAGTCGACATATCAAGCAGTGTACAGGCTTCCCTCGAAAAAACACTGGGCTGATTTCTCCAGTCACGCCCAGGACACAAACTCTTCAAAAATGTACATAATCCTTAAACACTGGCCTGTATACTCAAAGGCCTAAGAAACATCTCCTTAATTAATATACAGTTCATCTGGGATAATCACACATAATATATCTCAGCATAAATACCTGTACACTGGTCATCATCATCATGTGACGTATTCTTTCCAGAACGTTGTCTCCATTACAGCTGCTCTGAACGCATCACGATTCTGGGCAAGTCGACCTGCATCAGCCAAAGACAAGTTCAGACTCTCTGTGATGTCCTGGGTCCACCGTCGTCTAGGTCGACCCCTTCCCCTTTTTCCAGGGACCATGCCTTCCATCACTGTTTTTTCCAGACTATTATGTCTTTTTATATGACCGAAAATTTTCAGCTTCCTTATTGCGATGGTATTTAGGAGCCAATGTTCCTGTACATTTAGTGAGTGCAGTACTTCTCTGTTGGTCTTTTTTTCTGTCCAGGGTATTCTCAACATCCTTCTGTAGCATTTCATTTCGAATGATGTAATCTTTTTTGCAACTGTTTTATTGAGTGTCCAAGTCTCGCAGCCGTATGTTGCTACTGGGAATATACATGCTCTGATCAGTTGTAACTTTGTTTCTTTGCTTGTGCCTTGCCATAGGTTTTTCATCTGTATTAGCTTATGTGAAGCAATTGCAAGTCTTCTTTTAATTTCTACTGCACAGTCGCCAGAGCTGTTAATGATTGATCCTAAGTATTCGAATTCATTGACACTTTCCAGTTCTTCGTTATCAATTTCAATTTCTGGTTTGGTCTTTACTTTGTCTGTTGTCAATACTTTGGTCTTCTTGGTGTTTAGGTATAGATACACTGGTACACATTGAAAAACACTTTACATCTCCTCAGTGCACTGGCCCAGTACACACTGACCCCAAAACATTCTCTCCCCGAACACCCCAGCTAATCACATCCGTGGGGCTTCCCGAGAACTATCGCTCACAGCTCAAAAATAGCTTAGAACATTTCACTCACGTGGAACTACGCCACCGTGAAAAACGTTCTGCATTTCGAAGATTCGAATGCGATACACTCATATTTTTTAAATAAATTAACAGCTGTTCAAGTGGAATAACCACTATAATCTATGGTACATCCGAGACTCATAACGATTACTGCCCTTGCTTAAATTTGGACTTATCAAATATATACGTTTAACCACTCACACACTCACACACATAAATATGTGACTACAAGACACACAACCGTGAAAACTATGGTTACTGGGTATGGGTCTGACCCACACACAAAGTTTAGTTAGTTTGTTGTTTATTATCATTTAAACTTCACAACATCGAATATCAAAAAGAATCAGATCCATCAACATTACGTATAGAGAATTAACAGAATGCCTATGCCCTCCCCTCGGTGAGATGATAAGAACCCAACCAAGTTAATAACCCCAAAGGTTAAAGGTTAGCAATACGTTACGTTATATAGACAGTAAAGTGAGCAAAATTCCCGTAAAGTAAACAATTGTTAAAGCCATATAAGATAGTTTGAAACAAGCTCCATTAACAGAAAAAAAATTCAATATCTCTCTCTCTCTCTCTCTCTCTCTCTCTCTCTCTCTCTCTCTCTCTCTCTCTCTCTCTCTCTTACGTGGCCACGTTCTCTCTTTCCTTACCTAATCTGGTGTCATTTCCAGTCATGTATAATTATTATAGATACGGTTATCGATATTGGTAATGTCAGGTTTCAGTGGCAAACTTGGCCCCAGTCCAGCCTTAACATTAACTTCATAAAGGTGGACGTCAAGTTTGGTGAGGTAATCCTGGATAGATATTGTCACCTTGATTACTTAATGCTACAAGAATCGAGATATAATGTTCACCACATGGAATGGAAGACGAATACTTCTGGTATTTAAACACAGCTAGTTGCTACAAATTGTTACTGATGTTGGTATGCGATTGATTAGATAGATCCTACCGGCTAACTCTGGTGAGTGCAGATTCTGAAATAGCGCGATTCGTCTGGATAAATATCCTCTTGCAATAAAACGACTATCGGAAGTCGGGAGAACAGTTATTGTTATTTTACGACAATGGGCTGATAAAATACAGGAAAATATATCTGGGTATTTGGTAAGTCCCCGTTAAAATTTTACTTATTAAAATGTTCGTTCCTCTCTGTGGCCCGTCCTGTTCACAAATGAAACTTGGAGACGCGTCAGCCAACAGAAGACAACTTTACTTCCACTCAGTAAAAAGTCGAGATACGGCCCAAGATAAGGCCAAGTACTTTTCTAATTTTCTAGTCTCCAATTAATTTAAACAGGTAAACTTGTTATTCAGTTATTAATTCACTTAAATACGTAACTCTTTCACTCAGCTCACATTTCACAACGAATTTCACATCAAAATGTAACCTTTACAAGTTAGGCACATTTACTTTCAACTTGCTGTATATCTGAGCTAAATTACACATTATTTATTACCACACTTTTCGTTTTCTCAATGAATTGTCCATTGCTGAGGGAGACTGAGTACCTATGGGTTTGCCCGGAGTGCAATGACGTCGATTCTGATTAACATTAAATGTCCGTTCCATATTCATGACGTATGCTGTTTACTTGCTTCACTAGCTCTTGTAACTCCTGTTTACTTTCAGCTAACAAAAGTGTATCGTCTGCTTATCTAAGGTTGTTTATTGATCTTCCACCGATGTTCAGTCCTGTCATTTCCTGTATTTGTCTGAAATTTGTTTCTGTGTAGATATTAAATAGGCAGGGTGACAGTACGCAACCTTGTCTCACGCCTCTTTTTATGTATGTAAGTAGAGAGCAAATCCTGTTAGATATTACTGTCGCAGCTTGTTCCCAATAAACGTTACTGAACTATTATTTATCAATCCATGTAAATTACACATTTCTATATCTCCAAGGATCGTCCGATTGGCAGAATGGTTAGAGCGCTAGTCTCTCGCGGCAAAGATGCCCGGTTCGAAACATGGTGATAAAATTGTTACCTGACTCTCCTCTTGAGTTAGAGAAAGAAAAGGCTACGAGGAAGTGAATTGGTCTCCCCACATGACCATGCTGGACCTAGTATAGTGAAGTCTCTAACACTTTACTTCCCTACGTCAATATCTCCTATGGGACTTCCTTTACCTTTTATTAATCTCTAAGATAGACTACATTGTATATCATTACAAAGCATTATGTTGCTGACAGTCATATATATCAATATTTGGGACTTCTTACTTGGTGATGATAACTTTTATTACAGCTTTATATATCTTTTACTTAATTACTTGTGCTGTTCATTTGTGATATTATGCACAGATAATAACTTCTGTTATGAAAGTTTATGATGTTCCAATCTGTCAGTCTCTATGTGTGGCTGATAAATGGCGGTGTTCCGACTAGTTTTCTAATTTCTCCTTTATATCTTATAGTGACATCTGCTTTTTTTTATTCAATCATACGATCTGACATACTGTTACCTTCCTCTCTTGTGCTTTAGTTAGTAACCATGTATGACACTCACAGGAAAACTCTTGATATGAATATGTGGTGTTTGGTAGTTGCTGGTGGTTAGAGATCAATGCCAGTTTAGTTATGATTAGGGTTAAATATTGCTTTTCGGTTAGGATTAGGATATGGTTATGGTTATTCATGTGTATTAGTTAGGATTAGGGTATGGTTATGGTTATTCATGTGTATTAGTTAGAATTAGGCTATGGTTATGGTTATTCATGTATTAGTAAGGTGTCATTAAGTGTTACAGTGCTTTCCATCTCGTGGTGAAGTTACCTGCTTCCGAAATCGGAATCTGGTTTCATCAAGTTCCAGGCTACCTAGCTGTGAATGGTAACCAGAAAGTACCTATTATGCTCGTTTTTAATTGTCATTCTTCATTGTCCACAACAACATACACATGCCGATAGTTTTGTCTTTTTACATTCTCTGAAACCATCTGTGCTATTCTTCGAGCTGCATATGATTTCCCCTGTGGTCAAACGTGTTCAGAATCCAGCATTGCACACTAAGCTTGAAGAAGTCGCTTGAGCCCCAAACGTGATTCTTTGGCTTTAACCTGGTTGACTGCATGCAGGAGGATCTCACTATGGACCCAATGACAGGCAGGTGGAGCTGAGGAGTGTCTCTGTGCAGGACGAGACAATTCCTTGGGAGAGCCCAGAACACAGAGCACAGTATTTTAGATCTGCATAGTTGGAGAGCCGCCTTGGATGGCGGGGAATGCACAGTATGCAATGCGCTTCTTACTCATAGCCTGGCACCAGATATGATGATCCTTTAAATGCAAGTCAAGCTGGAGAAACTAGAGCTCATGACTTCAACTCAGCAAGTTTAGAAATGACAGAAAAGCCACAGGAAAAGCCTAGATCTACAGTGTAGATAATACCAAGGAGTCTTCAACTTGGTTTTGGCTGCAAAAGAGCGAAATGCTCAGCAGCCCTAGCTAAAAAACAACAACAACAACTCGCGGCACAGTTATTCAATCCTGGATCGAACCTGGTAGCACCACGCTCCAGTCTACTAGCTGTAAATGCGTACGAGACTCTGCTCTTGAGTAAGGAAAGGCAAAGGCATCAAGGGAGAGAACTGGTCATCCTACTTTATAAAAAGCTGGACTTAGTATGGTGGAGTCTATAACACTTATCAGTATCTGTCATGTGACTACCGTAACCTCATGTTATAATTCTTCATCAACAACAACAATAAACCACGTCATAGTTATGTCAGTTTTGTCAGTAGTTTATAACTTTCACGTCAATTATATAAATATTTATCTTGTCCATTCTCACAGGTTTACATTCAGAGGAAGTGGGAGCGTTGACCTCGACATCAGTGGAGCCTCAATCAGCGTCACTGTTGGCCTTGGTAGGTATCAAAGAAGTCAAACATGACAGTATGGGATAATCTTATAATCAGAAATTGACCCTCGGTCAGAAAACAGTTTTGGTCTTTCAACTTTTTAATAAATGAAGCAGTGTTGCCATTCTAATGTTTTAATAAACGACTGTGACCAAATATTGACCTTATTTTTTTTACTAAAGATGCCATCCCAGAAACACAATAACTCTGTTTTTATTTACAGGTTTTGCTCCTTTGGTCGGTCTTATATTGACTGGCATTAGAATATTTCATCATCATCATTTTTCTGTTTACTCCCAATGGAACACGGAGACCTCATTGTAGCTGGCATCCTTGCATGAAGCTAATCTTCCAATGGTCATTTTTGTAGCAGTTTGTTTTATATGACGAGGCAGCCAGCTATATGTATGACGTCATATTAGCCATGTCTTATGGCATGGCGGAGAACTGTGGAGGCCGAGATGCAAAGAATGAACCAGAGCTGGGGCACTGCATAAAGAATGGCCGCCGACCGAGCAAAGTGGAAGCAGTTTGTTGCTGCTCTACAAGACGCCACCAGGCGTGATGGCCACTGACTGCGTTTACAGCCGGCGACTAAGGATCAAAGAAGAAGATGACACGCCTTAGGGAATAATGGTCTTATTCTTTCAAAAGCTACATGGGATGCATTGGAATATTTCTGATGTCGGAAAAAATAAGTCCAAGTTTTGAAATCCCCAAACAGACATGAAGAAGACATGGAAAGACCTTGAGCTGATGGCACGTGACAGGACGACTTGGCAGACGGTTGTTGAAGGTCTGTGTTCCTTTAGGAGCTGACGAGTGATGAGGATAAATGTTTGGGAATAAGAAAGATGTTGAATAAGAAGAAAAAGAAAGGAAATATAAGATTAGCTAAGATGTGTTGACATGGTGTAGCCTAAGTATATCTCAGTTAAATATCATAAATCTCATTACCAGGCTGATTATTTTGGAGACAGTGATCAGACTACATAGTTAAATGTTCAAAATTGGAGTGTTCTATCTTTGTTTATTAACTCTTTCAGGTGAAAAAGCTGGTCGTCCATCAGTCTCTTCAAGAAGCTGCAACTGCCAGATTGGACATGTCGGAGTCAGACTTCATGGTGGGCTTGTTGCCTTCATTGTGAATCTTTTTAGAGGAACTGTAGCAGACAGAATTAAAAATTTAATGCAAAGCAAGGTGAGCTAAATGCATATTTAGAGGATGTGAACTAATGCATGTCTAAAATGTATTATCTGAATGAATGTATACAATGTATTATTTGAATGTATGTATTGTTAGATTCATCATCATAATCATCATAACCCTCCACTCCCAAAGGAGCATAGGCCTTCAACAAACACATGCCAAGTCCTCCTGTCACATGCCATCATCTCAAGTTCTTTCCACGTTCTCTTCATCATTTTCACCGCTGTTTCCAGCTCTCTTCTCCATGTGCTTCTTGGTCTACCTCTGCCTCTCTTGCCCTGGGTTTTCCAGAACAAGGACTGCCTTGTAATGCTATCAACAGGTTTCCTCAGTGTGTGTCCTATCCATCGCCATCGTCTTCTACTCATCTCTTGTTCCACTGGCACTTGTCTAGTTCTTGTCATCAGTTTCACGTAGGTAACCTTGTCATACCATTTTAATCCCTCTACAATGTATAATTTGAATGTTGAATGCACATATAGTATGTATAATCTGAATGCATGTATAACATGTATTATTTGAATGCATGTATCAAATGTATTATATGAATGCTTGTATCAAATGTGTTATATGAATGCTTGTATCAAATGTATTATATGAATGCATGTATCAAATGTATTATATGAATGCTTGTATCAAATGTATTATATGAATAAATGCATCAAATGTATTATATGAATGCACATTTAGATCTCATGACAAGCTTATCGTTTATTTTGTTTTGTCATGTTATGTTCATTTTTCACTTTCCTTTTTACGTTTTTGTGTGTTAGATTCTTTGCATTGATGTTTCTTTCTTTTCTGTTCTGCATTTTTCACTTGCATTTTTAATGCTATTTCCCCTCTCATTTTACTTGTTTCTTCTTTCTCTTTTTTTTCTTGTCATCTCTATATGTTGCTAATCTTATTTTAGATTTATTCACTAGATTTTATTTGCAATGCCCTTTGTCTTGTTCTTGTAATTTATTTATATTTCTCATTGTGACAGTGCCTGATGAAAGATAAACACTGAAAAAATGCAATCATCTCAAGGTCTTTCCATTTCTTCCTTAACATTTTCACTTTTGTTTCCAGTTCTCTTCTCCTTGTGTTTTTTGTGATATCTCTACTTCACTTACCCTGGGGATTCCAGGGCAAGAACTGCTTGGTAAAGCTGTCAACAGTTTTCCTCACTGGACCTTCATTGCCGTCATATTTTTCACATCTTTTCTTCCATGGAAACTTGTCTTGTTCTTGTCATCAGTTCAGTATTGGTGATCTTGTCATACCATTTTAGTCCTTCCATGGAAACTTGTCTTGTTCTTGTCATCAGTTCAGTATTGGTGATCTTGTCATACCATTTTAGTCCTTCCATGGAAACTTGTCGTGTTCTTGTCATCAGTTCAATATTGGTGATCTTGTCATACCATTTCAATCATTCCATGGAAACTTGTCTTGTTCTTGTCATCGATTCAGTATTGATGATCTTGTCATACCATTTCAATCCTTCCATGCACACTTATCATGTCACTGATTCAATATTGATGATTGTGTCATACCATTTCAATCATTCCATTTTATGCAAGCACCTATTTATGAAAGTCTGTAGCTTCTTAGTTGTAGTTTTTAAAAAACGGACTCGATGCCAATTTTGATTGTTTTACTTGACCTTTTAGGCTAGTCAGTTTGTCACATGAAGAAGATGGAAAAACGTTAGGAAAGAGTTAATGATAGGTCCTGCAGTATGAATTAACATGAATTTGCATGAATCTGTGACTAACATGATATTTGGTCTTGTTTCCTTCTTTTTTTTTATTAAAAGTTTATTCCGAACTGTGTAACATAATTTATGCATTTTCTCTCACTAGATTTGTGAAATTGTCAATAACTACATCAATAATAATGCAGATAACGAGCTTTCTAAAATGAAAGGTGAGTCATCTTTGTTATCATTCTACAGTCTATTTTTTTATATTCCAAATAATATGCACAACTGCCAATATGAGAAAGTGGCATCACATTTGTCAAATCATTATAAATAGGGACAATCACAATTACCAATTATACTTGTATGTTTAAAAAAACAAACAGAAAAAAACAAAATCAAGCAGAAACTCCGAACAAAAATGATATTAAGTGGGAGGGTTGTAAAGGCCTGCTGGTTCCAGTTATACGAGTATAACTGACTAACAGATATTTAATTGACTTTCACCTGTTAAAAGTCATTTGTTTTTTTGTAGTTAAAGATATTAGTACTATGAATGGAGAACAAGAATGAGTAAATCAATCAGATTTGTACAAACAGCTTTAAATCAGTGCTGGTATACAACCATATATGGAACATAGTGAATGGAAGAAGACCAACAGAGACAACAACAGTATATGCTAGGACAGTAGAATGTTCACTACCAAGGAAGTAGAGGGTTCACTGCCAAGGAAGTAAAGGGTGCCATGTGAAGAAAGTAGATGATTCACCACCAAGGAAGTAGAATGTTCACTACCAAGGAATTAGAAAAATCACATTAAAAGAAGTAGAGTGTGCAATACTGAGGAAATAGAATGTTCACTACCAAAGAATTTGAGGTTTCACTAGCGAGGAAGTAAAGGGTTCACCACCAAAGAAGTAATGGGTTCACTAGCAAGGAAGTAAAAGGTCCAGTACCAAGAAGGTAAAAGGTTCACTACCAAGAAAATAAAGGGTTCACCACAAAGAAAATAAATGGTTCACTAACAAGGAAGTAAAGGGTTCGCCACAAAGAAAGTGAAGGGTTCACTACCAAGAAAGTAAATGGTTCACCATGAAGAAAGTTGTGGATTCAACACCAAGAAAGTTGAGGGTTTACCACCAGTAAAGTAGAGGGTTCATTATCAAAGAATTAGAGCTTTCACTACCAATAACGTAGAGGGTTCACTACCATGAAAGTTAAGGGTTCATTACCACGTAAGTTGAGGGTTCACTATTAAGAAAATTAAAAGTTCACTTCCAAGAAAGTAGAGGGGCCACCACCAAGAAAGTAGAGGGTTCACTACCAAGAAAGTAAAAGGTAAACCATAAAAAAGTAGAGGGTTCACTACCAAGACAGTAGGTTCACTACCAAGAAAGTAGAGTGTTCAAAACTAAGGAATGTTAACTACCAAAGAATTAGAGCGTTCACTATCAAAGAATTAGAGCGTTCACTACCAAAGAAGTAGAAGGTTAAAAACCAAGGAGGTTGAGGGTTCACTATCAAGGGAGTAGAGAATTCAATACTAAGGAATTAGAAAGTTCACTACCAAAGAATTAGAGGGTTCACTTGCAAAGAAGTAGAAAGTTTAATACCAAGAAGATAGAGGGTTCACTATCAAGGAAGTGGAGGGTTCAAAACCAAAGAAGTAAAGGGTTCATTAGCCAGGAAGCATCCAAGATGAATGCTATCAGAGAAAATAGAAATGATCTGGGAACTTTAAGCTGGAGACAATTTTTATGTTTTATAAACAAAATGAAGATTTACTAGTTAACAATACATGGCTATCCACTTTTATTTTATGTATTAGAACGTATGGACAATTTCTTTTCTACTTTTTGTGCATTTGATAACATTTAAAAATAGATTTCTAAAGCCTGGTTTTTTTTTCCCTAGACTGATTTTGTAGAAATTATGCAACTACCATATATTTAAAAAAAAATTTGTGTTTGTTCTGTACCATGAAGATTTCCATATGTTGTTTATATTGGTAAAGGCTATTCTGGCTTTATTCATTCGGCTACTGGTGTCTGTGCTTGTTCCGTCATCTGGTGTTACTTTGCTTCCTAAGTATTTTACTGTTAGTAAAACAGAATGGCTATATTAAACTTCGTGCACTAAAAAGGGAAATAGTTTAAAATTACACTGGCTAACAAAAAAATAATTTTTTTTTCTTTCCCTAACATTTCTATGTTTTTCTGGTCAATTTTAATGCGCTGTTTTTAAATCTGCAAACCGTTTTTCTCTATCAGGTCGGGATCTCTAGAAATACGCAATTGAAGTTTTTTAACAACGCATACAGTATTACAACATCATTCGTACAAGAAGTATAACAGTTATGTAGGCTTGAATTTCTTTGCAGTCGATTTTCGTCGGTGAATGGCATGTAGTACATCGCGATGAAGCCTCCAACAATAATCGGCAAGCATGATCACACTCCACCGTCCTTGATAACGTGACTCCATTACAGCGATATCTTGATGGAATCGTTCTCCATGTTCATCGCTGACTTCGCCAAGGTCGTCAGGGAAAAAGTCAAGACACGAATCGAGCAAATGGATTTTGAGGGACATGTTACAGCCCATAATTCTGTATGCATCTATGCACTGCTTAACAATATGCACACAGTCGACAGATTTGTGATTTCCCAGAAAGTTATCGATGATCGATTTGAATGCCATCAATGCGCGAAGTTCCCTACCATGTAACAAGTTCTCGAATTGTTTGTCTGCAATAACTTTCCTAATTTGAGGTCCTACAAAGATACCTTCCTTTATCTTTGCATCGCTAACTTGCGGAAACTTTTCTCGAAGATAAGTGAAAGCTTTGCTTGTTTTATCTAACGCTTTTACGAAATTCTTCATGAGCCCCAACTTTATATGTAACGGTGGTAAAATGATGCAGTTTTTGTTAACTAATGGCTCGTGTATTACATTTTTATGCCCGAGCTGCTTACGATCCTTGATAGGCTACACCTTTCTTGCATAATGTTCCTGTCTGTTGCGGCTGTCCCATTCACATAGGAAGCAACAAAATTTAGTATACCCAGTCTGCATGCCCGTGAGAATTGCAATGACCTTTAGGTTACAGCTTTTAGACTAGTCTTGGAAGAGTCGATGAAAAGTCGCCATTCGTTGACTATGTGCTCATGACCGAGGTGCACCATTAGACCGTTTACATCTTTGCAATAGCAAATGTCATCATCCATCTCAAAGTATTGAACAAGTTCTGTGTCTATGACGAAATTTAGATATCGGAGTATTGGGCGCTAAAAGATTCCATTCTTTGAGTCGCGAACCGAGTAATTCCGCTTGTCCTTTGGTAAGAGCGAGATCACGTATTAGATCTGAAAGTTCTGAATGGTTAATTAAGGGAACACCATCATTCACCGGTATATAATCCGAGTCAGAATTAGTTTCTAAAGCAGGTAAACTATCACTTTCTGATGGTTCATTCACGTCCAACGGATATTGTTCTGGTGGAACTGGGATCAGACACGTGATTGGATCATGAGGCACTGGTTTCGAAACCGATTAAATATTTGGATAAACCACAGACTTTCTAGTTTTAAAAGTGAAACCATGGATATTTGTCAAGCAGTAGCGTGATTTGTCGGTTCACGCCATATTACTGGTACTCCAAAAGGCATCGACTTATGCTTCGGCGATTTTCGTAACCAACCTGCCAATGTATTTGCACAAGTCGAACAAACTGCATTTGGCTTCCAAGATTTATTTGCATCATCAACTTTCGAATCGAAATAAAGTTCATTTGCTTTCTTTAGTAATGGTGTAAAGTTTTTCTGGTGAACACGATCGGTAAAATATCTGCACAAGTAACAGAACAGATCAGCCAAATTTCTACAACTTCTAGAAGCCATATTTCGCTCAGAATTATTTCAAAATACAGTAACTATTTGAAAATAGCATAACATATGTCATGCATCTTTTAGCAGTATAAAAAGTAGAATTATTTTGCATTTTATTAATTTTTAATAAGTTATATAGTAAAAATGAAACGGAGCAAATAACGGTTTCCCAAAAATATATTTATTCACAAATATATTAAGAACCTGACGTGATAGAGATAAACGGATTTCAAATTTGAAATCAGCGCAAGAAACTGACCTAAGAACACTTATTCTTATATAAGAAAGAAAAATGTTGTTTGTCAGTGTTATCAAACAAATATCTGATTACTTCCCTTATGTTTGTAAATAATACATTCCACAACATGCTTGAGAGTAACAGAAAAGGAAAAATTGTCAGCTTTCCACACAACCTGCCTAAGGAAAATTCTTGGAATTTCTGGTCAAACACCATCACCAATCAAGCAAACTCTGAGCCATCAAGAGGATATCCGCACCATCATAGCGGGTTATCACTGGAATTGATTTTGTGACATCCTCAGAAGAGACCCTGACACCATCATAGCAAGTTATCACTGGAATTGATTTGGTGACATCCTCAGAAGAGACCCTGACACCATCATAGCAGGTTATCACTGGAATTGATTTGGGGACATCCTCAGAAGAGACCCTGACACCATCATCAGAACTGCAAAGATGGCAGATATAGTTTATTTAGTTAGTTCACCAAAGTTGAAACAGAAGGGTAAAACATTATTTATTAAAATCCATCATAATCTTTATCATTGTCATCGTTAGTAACACCACCGCCATATACAGCACTGACTGGCATAATTTATTTTCTCTTCCGTAAATATATTGGTTGGTAAATTTTTTGTAAGTACAACAACCTCTATATCCTTATTGTGTTTTTTAAATTTGTGTGTTGGTCATAATTCTTTTGGATATGAATAATACTCTCAGCTCTGTATATCGTAAGATGACTATCTACCTTTCATTCCTTCATTTGATCACTTTTCAGTTCCATCTGGAGCATAAGCCTTCAACAATGACATGACAAGCCCTTCTTCTTTCTCCCTTTCATGTATGTTTCCAATTCCCTTTTATGTGTGTGTATTTTTCTTTAAAAGGGGGAAAGGGAGGGGGAGGGGGGTTGTCTCTTGCCTATTTCTCTAGATTCCAGGTTCTATCAACTGGCTTTATAAGTGATTGTTCTTTCCAAAATCATCGCCTTTGCTTCACCTCTTTATCCACTAGTATTTATCTGGTTTTTCTATACATTGGTGAACTTATCGTACCATCTTCATCTACTTTTGTTAGTCATTGTGTAGTTGTGTATACTGATGGGTCTGTAATCTGTAGTGAGAAATCAGGATGGGGCTTCTCTGCTAAACGGCAAGGTCATAGCTGAACATAGCGGGGCTTACATGAGAATAACCTTCAGCATGAGAATGGAGGTAGAGGCTGCTACTGCTACTGCATGGACTGTCAGTCCATGCTTTGGAAAGTCCAAAATGGATAGCATTGGCATGAATGGATAACCTCCATAGAAGCCTTGAATCTTCAGGAATATGTTTGGATCTTCTGTCCAGATCATGCAGTGGAACATGGCAGTGAAAGAGCTGAGAGACTAGCTTCAAGAGCACGCATAGGGAGAGATATTAAGGATTGTCTATTAGAGAATGACACTGCAATCAAAGAATCATCAAGGCAAAGATTGCTGGACTTTGAATAAAGTGTAAGACTTACAGAAATGGACAATGGAGAAGAATCATCCAGCATATATACAACCAGCGTGCAACAGGAACGAATAACATTCATACCCTTCGACATTTGTTGAGGGAGACTGAGCACCTATGGGTTTACCCAGAGGGCAATGACATCGATTCTGATCAACAATAACCATTTTAATCTTTCTATTCTCCGTAAGCAACAAATTATAAAACATCCTGATTGTTGTTCTTGTTGTATTCCTATCTACTTTCTCCTAATATTTATAAAAACAAGTTGGCTTGAAGGTTTAAGACAAGATTTGATATATTAAAGCATTTCTATTGTCAAAAAACATCACGTATTTTTAACAGTTCCATGCAAGATTTCAGAGCAAGAATTAATACCAACCTGAAACTCATAAGAGGGAGAGAGAGACCAAGGAACGCATAGAGAAGAAAGAAAGAAACATATGTGATTAGAATGAAGAAAACATGGAAAACCTTGAGTTGATGGCACAGTACATGAAGATTTGGTATAAGTTGAAGGTCTATACTCCTTGGGGAGTTGATAGGTCATGAATGAATGAAACTAAAGAATTTGGCTTAACTCTTTCAGGGACAGGTTTTCTGGAGAGGTGACCAACGGGAAAGCCCGTTCTCAGCCAGTGTCATTCCTGATTGGAACAACTTTGATAATATGCTGTATGTATGGATAACTGAGTATACCGCCAACACATTCACACATGTGGCACACAGCCATGGATTCCTCAAGTACAATATAACAGTCAATGATGTAAGTTGTTTCATAAAATGTATGCTTAAACACACAATAAAATGTGTCATCAGTCATTCATTGTCTTTTAGTGCCCGTGGGAGATTAAGCATGTGATCGTATACTTTAGTTTTTATTGTCTGACCAAAGTTTCTTCAGTTTCTGCACATCTCTATTATTCCAGTTATGTAATTTTATGTGGTAGTTATATATATACTTTTGCGCCATTTAAACTAAGACATTTATTTTTTGCTTTCGTGTAACTCTTTTGCAAATATGGTTTTATAGAAGAGTGGTAAGAATACCATGTCCTGATGTGGCCAGCGCTCAAAGGGAGATTATTACTTACATTAGGAGAAAATAATACACTTTCTTTGGGCATGTTATGATTGAAGGACAAACTGGAGAATGTCACGACATCAGAACAGATTGAAGGAAAAACTGGAGAATGTCATGACATCAGAACAGATTGAAGGAAAAACTGGAGAATGTCATGACATTAGAACAGATTGAAGGAAAAACTGGAGAATGTCATGACATCAGAACAGATTGAAGGAAAAACTGGAGAATGTCATGACATCAGAACAGATTGAAGGAAAAACTGGAGAATGTCATGACATCAGAACAGATTGAAGGAAAAACTGGAGAATGTCATGACATCAGAACAGATTGAAGGAAAAACTAACTGGAGAATGTCATGACATTAGAATGAATTGAAGGAAAAATATATGGAGAATGACAACGTGAGAAGATATTGGACATTTTGACATCATGGCATGGAAAAAAAAATTCAACGATGAAATTGATAAACAGTACTGGAGACAGGAAGATGTGGAGCTCACTTATGCCATCAGGAATGGTGCTTGAAGAAGTAGAATAACAATCTATACTTTACTAAAGAGTGCGGTCAGTAGATGAACAAACAAAATCACTACCTCATGTACAAATTACCACTGATGTATGGTGATTGAGTATCAAAGTATACTACAATAACTCCTTAGTTAAACAAAATCACTACCTCATTTACCAGTTACCACTGATGTATGGTGAATAAGTATCAAAATATACTACAATAACACCTTAGTTAGTTAAACATAATCACTACCTCATTTACCAGTTACCACTGATCTCCGGTGACTGAGTATAAAAATATACTACAATAAGACCTTAGCAAGCCGGTGTGGTTTCTGAAGGTCTCTGAGGAGACAAAGAAAGGAATAGGTCTACAGGTCTCTGAGGAGACAAAGAATGGAATAGGTCTACAGGTCTCTGAGGAGACAAAGAAAGGTATAGGTCTACAGGTCTCTTAAAGGTAGTCCCAAAGCAGATATTGCCATAGGGGAAATCAGAAGAAGATGCTGGCTGTGAATAGGATGCACATTAGAGAAACCTGTTGATAGCATTACAAGGCAGGCATTGTTCTGGAATCACCAGGTTAAGAGAGGTAGAGGAAGATTAAAAACACATGGAGAAGAGAACTGGAGACAGAAATGAAAATGATGATAAAAGACATGGAGAAACCTTGAACTGGTGACACGGGACAGGAATACTTGAAAGAGCTGAAGGGTGATCAATGAAAGAAAGCAGCACGTTCCTCTATACATTTTCGTAAATTATGTTTTTGCTAGTATAGGTAAGTGTATGTTTACAGTAATCTGTTGCCAAGTATGCACTTTCAGTTTGTTTTGTGATTTACATTAACACAAAAGATGATTCTAGCATGTTTATGTATATTTTCTCCTTTTAGCTCCCAACTGGCAAGTCAAATGTGCTGAATCCAACACCGCAGGTTAGTAGGTTACTTTGGGTCGTTAAATTACTTAATTATTATTTAATTTTGCAATAAATTTATCAATATTATTTCCTTATTGCTCGCTATGGAACTACCGCTACAACTTGTCACCTGACAGGAAGCTGCACTAAAGCATTTATGTGCTTTTATGGAAGTTGGTTTTACTACAATTTGTTTAACATGATGAGGTTGCAAGCCCCACGCATCATAAATGAGTGACAGTGACGTGCTGGGTTTTTGGAATGCAAATATATATGTAATTTGTTTCAACTGACACAATAAATCTTTATTATTATTAAAAAGGGGCACTTTTTATGAGACTTTGACCACATCTAAGATGATAAAATTTGTGAAGAAAATCCCTTCTGTAGCACTCGTGATGCCATTTTTTATTTACCAAAGTGCAGATGCAATTGAGTTTATGAACTTTGTCAGAATATGATTTACTGAGGTTAGTTTCTATTTTGTTTACATATCTTATTTTTTGTTGTTTTATATTTAAGATTACTGTGGCAGACAGTTGTGGCCAATTATGTTTTTTTAAAAAAGCATTCGATACTTTCAGAATGATCAGTTCTAATGGCTCAGTCAAACATCACTTTATATTATAGTAACTTTTAAAGTCAGCTAAATAAAGCGGTGATCAAAAATGGGTAATATACGCTTGATTAGGAGAAACAAAAAAAGAAATAGCCAATGTTGGGACAACAAGGTCTTTGTCAGGGACAAACAAACAAAAAAACAGGGAGATAATTTAAAACTTGAGATAACTGAACTGCTTTTTCTATCAGAATTTATCATACCTTGTATTTATAAGAGATGTGTCAAGATAATTATGTGTCTCAGTGGTAAACACAGAACAAATTAGGGAAACTTGAGGTTTGTGAATCAGAAACAGATAACAAACATAGAAGAAAATGTGTTTAAAAATAATTTGTCATTTGTGTCTATGTTTAAAATGTGTGTGAAGTAACTTTCAAAATGAATTTCAGATAGCGGCAGTGTATCCAAACTCTAAACTCGAGCTTCGCATAAGATCAACATCAGCCCCAACTGTGAAGATAAGCAACGGCAACTTAACTGTCACAGCATTTGGTGATGTTGAGGTGGTTGATGACAGTCAGAGTGGAACACCATCCTTTCTAACACTCAGTGTGGTAAGTTGCATGGGAGTTAAGAAAAGTTGAGGATGTAGAATTCTTCCATATTTTTAAGGATCTGATCAGGGTGGTCCATAAATGAAAGTAGGGGGACACTCACATCTTGGCAGATGAGAGGAATAGAGGTGATCCAGGAATTTTACAGTATTCCTACCACTGAATTGTTTTGTCATTACAGTGAGCTGGGTACTAGTGTAATATTTCTTTTCCTTCTGCTTCCTCTTTCATAGTTGAAGGAGCATATAGCCTTCACTATATGAAGTAAGTGAAACTTACTTTAGCAAGAAACATGTGCTGAGGCACTTCCTTTCCTCTTGCAGTAGTGGTTTCTGTAGTATTTTCTTTTGTATGAAGAAGTTGCCACCTCCATGCACAACATCAGATTAGTTTTGGTCTAACAACACAACATCAGATTAGTTTTGGTCTAACAACACAACATCAGATTAGTTTTGGTCTAACAACACAACATCAGATTAGTTTTGGTCTAACAACACAACATCAGATTAGTTTTAGTCTAACAACACAACATCAGATTAATTTTGTCTAACAACACAACATCAGATTAGTTTTGGTCTAACAACACAACATCAGATTAGTTTTGGTCTAACAACACAACATCAGATTAGTTTTGTCTAACAACACAACATCAGATTAGTTTTGGCTTAACATCACAACATCAGATTAGTTTTGTCTCACAACACAACATTAGATTAGTTTTGTCTAACAACACAACATTAGATTAGTTTTGGTCTAACAACACAACATCAGATTAGTTTTATCTAACAACACAACATCAGATTAGTTTTGTCTAACAACACAACATCAGATTAGTTTTATCTAACAACACAACATCAGATTAGTTTTGGTCTAACAACACATCATCAGATTAGTTTTGTCTAACAACACAACATCAGATTAGTTTTATCTAACAACACAACATCAGATTAGTTTTGGTCTAAAAACACAACATTAGATTAGTTTTATCTAACAACATAACATCAGATTAGTTTTATCTAACAACACAACATCAGATTAGTTTTATCTAACAACACAACATCAGATTAGTTTTATCTAACAACACAACATCAGATTAGTTTTATCTAACAACACAACATCAGATTAGTTTCATCTAACAACACAACATCAGATTAGTTTTATCTAACAACACAACATCAGATTAGTTTTATCTAACAACACAACATCAGATTAGTTTTATCTAACAACACAACATCAGATTAGTTTTATCTAACAACACAACTAACAACACGACTAACAACACGACTAACAACACAACATCAGATTAGTTTTGTCTAACAACACAACATCAGATTAGTTTTATCTAACAACACAACTAATGACACAACTAACAACACGACTAACAACACGACTAACAGCTTCTACTTCCTTGTCTGTTCTCCGCTAAGACCCTACAAGTCCCATAGGTTTTATTTAACATTATTTATATATTATTTCTGTGTTAATGTTCGACATTATTATCATTTTCATTCCTTATGTGGCTGGTCCACTTACAGGAAGCCTGCAACAAGAATTCACATGCTCTGGCAGCGGTGGTTAATGTAGCAGATTGTTGTATATGATGAGAATGCCAGTCTCATGCACGTCATATTACGAAAAAACACACAACAACACAAGGCATACATACATATATGTACACAAACACACACAACTACACAAACACACACAACTACACAAGGCATAAATACATATATGTACACAAACACACAACTACACAAGGCATAAATACATATATGTACACAAACATACACAAACACACAACTACACAAGTCATAAATACATATATGTACACAAACACACACAACTACACAAGGCATAAATACATATATGTACACAAACACACACAACCCCACCCACAAACACCCCCAAAAACATAAAACCATATAACACAAACACACAAAAACCCTTACACACACAACTACACAAACACACAACAAAAAGGCATAATAAAACAACATATGTACACAAACACACACAACTACACAACCCATAAATAAATATGTACACTCAACCACAACAAACACAAAACAAACACCACAAACACACACAACTACACAAACCACCCAACTACACAAAACAACACCCCCACAAACACACACAACTACACAAAATAAATACACACATAAGTACCCAAACCACCCCACCCCAAATACATAAACACAACAAACAAAACACACAACCCACACACAAAAAACATATACCCAAAAACACACCAACTACAAAACAAAACCCCATTACACAAAACCCAACCACCATAAACAAATACACAAACACACAACAACACAAAAAAATACATTATGTACACACCAAACACACCAACCCACCCACAACCAACAAAAAAACACACCACCAAAAACAATACAAACCCCCCACAAACACACCAAAACCACCCCAAGGCAAACCAAAACACAAACAAACACAACTACACAAACACAAACTAACCAAACAAACAAAACACACAAACACACAAACAAAAAAAAAACAAAAAAACCCCCCAAAACACAAAACATATAAACAAACACCCCAAACACACATACATATTTTGTAAACAACCAAACAAACACACAACACTCACCCCCATATAATATACCCAAATAAATATATACCCCCACACACAACAATAAACAATTATAAATATATTTATATATATAAAAATAGAATATATATAATAAATATATATATATATATAAATAATATATAATATATATATATATATATATACACAACACACACACACACACACATATATATATATATATATATATAGTGAAGAACTGTGACGTGTCTACCATCTGGGTGGGTAAGGCATGTTGTAGGAGCCCCAGCACCAAATGGGCCCTGGAAAAAAGTGATCGGAAGGGACCTTCACCTTTATACACTTTATATACATATCTTTCAAATTTGATTTGTTCATGTGTTACACAACATTGTTTCACGACATTGTTACACGACATTGTTACTTGACATAGCTGGTCTGGGAGTTTGGAGACAGACATGAAAGGTAGAAAGAAGCTATGGACAGATGTTGAGCAGATGCCATAGTACAGGAGGACATGCTACAAATTTGGTTATGCCCTATGCACTGCAGGGATATGTTTTAAGGATTATATTCATTGCACATGGACAACTCCATAACTGCTCTGATCTCCTCCGTTAGATCACACAGGGAAGATCTCAGCACAGGGCACAAACTCCATAGCACTGGAGAGGATCCCCATGTGTGCATACAGGAATCACACATTCTGTAAATATTTTTGTGGTGCGTAGGTTTCCTAATATTTAAATTTTGCCAAGGCAGTGGCTGTATGGCCTACTCTTTACGATTTCTAACTGCAGAGGGATTTTTATTGTGCGCAACTTGCACACGGGACCTTCCATTTTTTCACCCTTATCCAAGAAGGCTAGGCATCCAATCTCACTGCACAGGAGATCAGGGGGGAGTATGACATCATTTCGAATCACTTGTTCCTTTCCATTTCCTTTGTTCATTTGTTATATGACATAGCATGTCCAGGAGTTTGAAAATTTGTTCAATTATATTCCCTGAAATGGGAGCGAACCCGGGACCTTTATAATTAGAGGCAGATGCCATACTCTTAGCCACTGTGACCATCGAGTGAAGGGTAATGATGATGTAGTCAGTAGTTACATTTTTGATACAGATATGTTGTATGTTAACTAAAACTGTTGAGCCCCTTTATATAAGGAAGACCCCACTATTTTTGGTGCCCGAGGGCCCCTTATACTGTAGTAAGGCACTGGTGAAGAATTAAATATAATGTAAATTCAAAAATAGACTGGGCTAATGAGCTTCACATAAGACAATGGAGATAGAATGGGATCAGTGAATGGGAATAATGAGCTTCACATAAGACAATGGAGATGGAATAGGATCAGTGATTGGGAATAATGAGCTTCACATAAGACAATGGAGATGGAATAGGATCAGTGAATGGGAATAATGAGCTTCACATAAGACAATGGAGATGGAATAGGATCAGTGAATGGGAATAATGAGCTTCACATAAGACAATGGGGATGGAATAGGATCAGTGAATGGGAATAATGAGCTTCACATAAGACATTGGAGATGGAATAGGATCAGAGCTTCACATCCTCATTAAATTAAAGAACAGAATCCTCTCTATGGCAGTTGCAACTGGCAAATACTGCAACAACTTCAATGCTGAAGCAGAAGCCCTGAAACATGCAGCGGAAACTCTTAATGACTACAAAGAAAAACAGATAGTAATCTTTACAGATGTCCTGTCAGTAATAACAGCCTTGAAGGGCCATCATGTTAAAGAATTGAAAGATCTGATATAATCACTTGAAAGCCTGGCCAAATTCTTCAACAAGTGCACAGACCAGTGGATACCAGCCCATTGCAACATTCATGGCAACTACAAGGCAGGAAAATTTGCTAAAGAAGTGGGGAGGGGGGGGCCCTCCAACAAAACGATATACAGACAACTTATGAAATGGTTAAAACAACCATAAAAGCCACATTCAAGTCAAAATGGGACATAACGCCCAGGTCACATAAAAGATAATGCCTATCACCAGCTATCTAGGCGAGACCAGGTCATCATTTTCTTCTTACGTACTGGACATAGCAGGTTGAAATACCATCTATGACACAAGTAAGGATTGGTCCAACTGATCTCTGCACTAGTGTCACAGCTCCCTGACAGCTAAACATCTGCTGCAGTCCTGCCCAACATACAGCAGTGAACGGAGTGGCATATGACAACCCACTTCTCTCCACGAGAAACTGTTTGGAAATGTCAGGAACCTTGAACTGACTACTGCCTTTATTAGAGTCATTAATGTAGAAGTCTGAGGACGAATGAGGAAGAAGAAGAAGAAAAAAATGGAGAGATCTAGCCTGAGGCATATTGATCCAAATGTACAGAAACACCCTAGTTCTAGTATGTGGTAGAATAATAATAGCCCCCTCAGTCATAAGTGACTTTGAGAATGAGCCCCTGAGGTGACAGCCCTCAGCTGCTTCTTTTCTTGGTGTTCCTTTTGACGTTTTCTCCTCTCTTCTGCTTGCCGTGAGAGTTTCTTGTTGCCCAGTCTGAGGTGGCACCATAGATAGCTTCACCACTTGATGCGATTGGCAGCTTCATCCTTCCAGGTTGCTGGATGTTTATCCAGTGCTCTCATGTCTCTCTTCATGTCTCATGTGGTATATGTATGCAAATATATAGGAACATCCTAGTTCTAGTATGTGTTATATGTACCCAAATATTTAGGAACATCCTAGCTCTAGTATGTGGTACATGTACCCAAATATTTAGGAACATCCTCGTTCTAGTATGTGGTAGATGTACCCAAATATTTAGAAACATCCTAGCTCTAGTATGTGGTACATGTACCCAAATATATAGGAACATCCTAGCTCTAGTATGTGGTATATGTACCCAAATATTTAGGAACATCCTAGCTCTAGTATGTGGTATATGTACCCAAATATATAGGAACATCCTAGCTCTAGTATGTGGTATATGTACCCAAATATAAAGGAACATCCTAGTTCTAGTACCTGGTATATGTATCAAATTAGATGTACATAGAGCCATCTCTGCTCTATTCTGTGTACTTTTCTCGTACTCAACATGTAATCTAAAATTCTATGAATAAGATTATTTTATATGTTTTTACTGTTTCCCTAGATTTGATGTTGGCGTTCAAAGGTCAGACATTGGTCCAATTGATGTGAGTAAAACATGTTACTTTCATATCTACTTTTGGTCTTTAGTTTTATCTTAACGTTTTCGTTATTTTCCATTTTTACATGTATTTTATTTTTATTGTATGTTAGATCTTTTTTCCCTCTGTCTAATTACCAACTTCTACACTGTTTTCATAAGTTTCCTTATTTTATGACAGTTGATTACAAAGAAGACAATCTCATACATCATCAATTTAGAAATCCCGGAAGGCATTTAGATAGTAGCCAAGAACTCTATAGAAGTGTCTGAAACCTATGGCACACTCGAAAAATGAATATCTCTTATATTTTTCACTTTAAAATTGATATGTTGATAGGAGGCATTTAGACAGAAATTGTACAGCATTAAAAAATATATATAGCCTATATATAAATGCCACTCTTGAATGTAGAAGTTGTCATACAATTGTCAATTTAAAAATGATGGAAGGAATATAGGCAGCCACTAATTATTCAGGAGTTTACCAAAATATATGTCACATTTGGATACTTAATTCTATTCCACAGCAACAAGAGTTGAACACCCTAATTAGCCAGATCCTGGATTCTGTGGTTATACCAGGACTAAACAGTGAGTTTTCTTGTAGACTTTTTCTGTGGTTAATAATGCTGTATATAACAACTATTTTTTTAAAAGGATAGGATAGGGGCACTGTCTTACCCTTGTCACTTCTTATGACATGTTTGAGGGGGCATCGGGCCAGTTTTTTCTGTGTTTGCTCAGAGACTCATGGGAACCATGCAGGGTCTTCTAATAACAACATGCATTTAAATTCTCAATATTTGTTATCTTCTCTATTGCTTTCTGCTGTTTGATCTCTTTGCAGCCATCTCAGTTCTTCTCCATTCTTTTGATCTTGATGACTTCTGTTCTGTTTTTTTAAAGCGCAAACAGCAGACAGACAGATATGTGTTCATGTAGGGAACAAATACAAACAGTTGACAGACAGATATGTGTTGGTGTGGGGAACAAATACAAGCAGTAGACAGACAGATATGTGGTCATATATGGAACAAATCCAAACAGTGGACAGACAGATATTTGTTCATGTGGGGAACAAATACAAATAGTGGACAGACAGGTATATATTGATGTGTGAAAAAATACAAACGGTGCATGAACAGATATGTGTTGGTGTGGGGAACAAATACAAACAATTGATGGACAGATATTTGTTGGTATGGGGAACAAATACAAACAGTGGATGAACAGATAAACGTTTATATGGGGAGTAAGCACAAACAGTAGACAGACAGATACATGTTGGTGTAGGGATGTTCTTGCTACTCAGAAGGTGTAGACTAACAACATGGCCATCCCCAACTTCTGTGAGGGAGAAGCATAAGACAGACTTGTACGAAAGATAGATGTGGCTTACTAGAGCACATGAGGAAGAGGAAGCAGTAATAGTTCCAGCATTCAAGAACCCTTACTTCTGTGCCTCATTTTATTTTTCTAAGTCTACATTATGTAAATCTCAGTTTTATAATATTAAAAGACATTGAAGAATAAACAAACGTATCATAACATTACAAACATATGCCTTAAAGATGCCCCATTCTCACACAAGCAATTCCCATATTAAAAATGTCATAACGTTGATCTACACTTTTTTTGTAACGTCTCTGCCTGGTGTCGTCCCGGGAGGTCTCTTAAGAGACAAAGTAAGAATATGACCACTGCTCCCTCAGGCATGTCGTACAAGGCTACTGATAACTGGTTGTGCATGAGGCTGGCAAACTCAACATGTAAAA
The DNA here is from genome assembly GCA_024509875.1 of Oreohelix idahoensis. Taxonomy (NCBI): domain Eukaryota; kingdom Metazoa; phylum Mollusca; class Gastropoda; order Stylommatophora; family Oreohelicidae; genus Oreohelix; species Oreohelix idahoensis. Next base: position 46,744 of record JAMPIV010013398.1, on the reverse strand, counting down.
TAAATCACTATAGACAGTACTGCTGCAAGAGCATGTGAATGTTTGGTGTAGGCTTGCTGTAAGGAGACTAGTTACAGTGATGGTTCTATGCTCAGTAAGGTGTAAATGATGATGATGAATAACATCTCTAAAATGTTGTCTTGATGTTTTTGTTGTTCTTCTTGCCATATCTTCCCAGACTTTGGTAAATATGGACTTGATCTGCCTACAACTAGAGGAGATGTCAGCTTTTATAACACCAAGCTCATCTTGCAAGCCGTAAGTTGGATTAGTTTAAATATTTTAAAAACTTTAGTATTAATTTATTTTAGTTGGATTTGTTAACATTTGTTTAGTTTAGTATTTATTTATTTTAGTTGGATTTGTTAACATTTATTTATTTTAGTTGAATTTGTTAGCATTTATTTAGTTAGGTAAACAAATCTGGTTATGTTTACAAATTTGGGCTGACGGATAGCAGTTTGCTAAGTTAATTTAGTGATCAATATCACACTCTGGCCAAACTGGCATGTCATGTTTTTAGTCAAGAGCTATGTAGTGATGTTCTTTATTTTTGCTACAAAATAATAAGCTTCTCAGACTACACCTGGATCAGCCACTGTCTAACAAACAGAACAGCAAGAGTACAGGTGCATGGACAGACTAGCAAAAAGACAACAACTGAGCAAGGTGTCCCACCAGGTGGGGTCCTCTCCCCCACACTCTTCCTTATACATATGTAAATGATACCACTGAAAACATCAGTGAGAATGTACACAATTTACTCTATGCTGATGACCTGGCCATGTAGACTTCAGAAAAATACATCACCACAGCAAGGGTGCCAATGCAGGATTCACCCAAAATTCCACGAAAATCAACAAGATGGAAAATATTACAGGCAATACAGTCAATGGAGTACAGATGAAACAACAGAATCGTACAACAAGCTGAAAAATGTAAGAGACTCAAAGGACACTCCATGTGCAAGAGAATAAACAGGCTGGGAAGAGGCAGGCTCAAGCAAACTAATTTTGTTGCTCAGGCAAAAGGAAAAATTAACAAAGATACCATGCTAGCAAACTCAATCGCAAAGAAAATACCACCAGGCACAATTATCTCACTGTGAAAAAGAAGATTCTTTCCTTGTCTAAAATCTGATATTCCAGGCATTGAAAGTAAAGGAATTCAGACAGAAACACAAAGAAAGCATACAGCAACCAAGTATATTGACTAAAAATGTTCAGCAAAGCTCTGGACACATGCATCTACTGATGGCTCAGCAAAATATGCAGTTGAAAATGGGGGAGCTGGCAACATCATAAAATTAAAGAATATAATTAAATTTTCGCTATTGCCACTGGCAAATACTACAATAACTTCAATGCTGAAGCAGAAGCCCTGAAACAGGCAGCGGAAACTCTTATTTAGTACAAAGCACATGTAGAAAAAGAGATAGTGATCTTTACAGGATCCCTTTCAGTAAAAACAGCCTTGAAGAGTCACCATGCTAAAGGATTGAAAGATCTGATAAACTCACTTTAAAGCCTGGCCAAATGCTTCAACAAGTGCACAGTCCAGTGGATACTAGCCCATTGCAACATTCAAGACAACGAAGAAGCAGATAAACTTGCGAAAGAGGTGGAGAGCTGCAACAAAACGTTATAGAGACAACTTATGAAATGACTAAAGCAACTACAAAAGCCATATTAAAGACTAATTGGGACAGAGAACACCCAGATCGCTAAAGGATGATGCCTATCACCAGCTATCTAGGTGAGACCAGGTTGTCATTTTCTGTTTATGCACTGGTCACAATAGGTTGAGGTACCATCTATACCACAAGTACAGGATTGGTCCAACAGATCTCTGCTTCTGTGGCATCAGCTCCATGACAGCTTAACATCTGCTCCAGTCCTGCCCAACTTACAGCTGAGAGTGGAGTGGCATATGGCTACAACCCACTTCTCTCCACAAAAAACTGTTTGGAGATGTCAGGAACCTTGAATGGGCATCATCATGATGACACTTCAGCTCACCAAGGAGCATAGGCCTTCATCAAACTTATGCCAAGTCTTCCTGTTCCATGCCATCACTGAAGGTTCCATGTCTTCTTCATCATGAAACTCTTGGTGAGAACTAGAAAAATACCAGTGGATTAAGATTATGTAGAAAAATACCAGTGGAATAAGATTATGTAGAAAAATACCAGTGGAATAAGATTATGTAGAAAAATACCAGTGGAATAAGATTATGCAGAAAAAAATGTTGACTTTGAATAAGATGGACTCTTTGAGGAAACCAAGTTGATAGCATTACAGGGTCGTCCTTGTTCTCGAATCCTTAGAATAAAAATAAATAGAGGGAGACCTTAAAACATGGAGAAGACATTAGAGACAGACATGAAAGCAATAAAGTTGACATAGCAACACCTTGCATGTTGGCATTGGACAGGAAGGCTTGGTGTTAATTTGTTGAAAACCTATGCTCCACAGGGAACTAAAGCATAATGAAATGTCAAATATAAAACCTTTTTGAGAATGTCATGTAAATCACTGACACTAATTAACAACACTTAGTTTTTTTTTAATTTTTTTAATTAAAAATTCATTGTGTGACTTATTTCAGGGTGTGTTGATAGCATCAACAGATGTGCGGTACCTGTAACACAACCTTGACATTGTTGTCTATGACAGAGCTTAACTTCAAGTGGCTTAATCTGCACGTACATGTTGGCCAAAACAGAGCTAATAAAATTGTTTGTTGTAAAAACAAGAATGACATTTTTATGGGATATGCTTGATAAACACTTGTAGATTTACAAGACTGACCGACAGATTTCTAGGATATGTTTGATAAACATTTGTAGATTTACAAGACTGACCGACAGATTTCTAGGATATGTTTGATAAACACTTGTAGATTTACAAGACTGACAGACAGATTTCTAGGATATGTTTGATAAACATTTGTAGATTTACAAGACTGACCGACAGATTTCTAGGATATGCTAGATAAACACTTGTAGATTTACAAGACTGACAGACAAATTTCTCGAATATGCTTGATAAACACTTGTAAATTTACAAGACTGACAGACACCTTTGATAAACACTTGTAGATTTACAAGACTGACAGACACCTTTTTGAGATATGTTTGATAAACACTTGAAGATTTACAAGGCTGATAGGCAGATTTATGAGATATGCTTGATAAACACTTGTAGATTTACAAGACTGATATACATTTATATATGTTTTTTTGGGGAAAGTGATGATATAATGAGTGATTTTTTTCATTTAGTGGAAAGAAAGCCCATTAAAAAAAAATTGATTCTCAAAAAAAGCAAGTCCTAACATCAATATTCCACAAGCAGATAGAAGATTTGAATATCGGAAGCTCCAGAATGATCACGTACATTAAAGTAATCTTCATGAACAACAGCAGGTTTATTAGCCTTGTGAGAAATATCCATCATATGTTCTCTGATCTATCAAATAAATGCCTGCCTGTTTCCCCAATTTAAATAATGCCCCACCTTTTATAAATAATGATGTTGCTGAGAGTTCTGGATGTACAAGTAAACATCTTGCTTGTAACAAAGCTGCCTTTCAGAAATTAAATACTTTGTGTTTGGAACACCAAAAGACAAGTGTGATACATGTGACACTGACAAACCTTTTGGCTGTCAACTAGAATGTATCAGAAATTCCTATCCCTGTGATATGCCACCAAATGACATCATGTGTCTCAGGGTCAGAATTAAGATCAGGTAAATGAAAAAACAAAATTGTCTTTACCACTAAACAATGGGGATGGAATGTTAAGACAAGTTTGAGTCTCTCTGATGTTGTATCCAAATTTTGATTTGTTGAATCCAGTAACACTTTTTGCTTGTTTAGTGTCCTATACTTACGATTATTGATTTTAAGCAATTATCAATTATTTGTGACCTAATATACTTGACTCAATTTTTGTCTAATTATAATTGCTGATAATGTTGTTTATGAGTGTAATAACTCCACGTACACGTACATGTAGATGTAGATGTAGTTCCTGGACATCGGTGAGACATCACAGATAGATTAGGCCTACTGGTCCTTCAGGTATGTCGTACCAGTTAATTTGTTATGAGGGTTTCCATGAGACTGGCAACCTCATCATGTTAAACAAATTACTACAGAAACCACTACTACAATAACACATAGGGTATAAGCTTCTCACAAGGGAATCAGTAGAAGTAAACCACTACTACAATAACACATATGGTATAAGCTTCTCACAAGGAAACCAGTAGAAGTAAACCACTACTACAATAACACATGTAGGGTATAAGCTTCTCACAAGGAAACCAGTAGAAGTAAACCACTACTACAATAACACATAGGGTATAAGCTTCCCACAAGGGAACCAGTAGAAGTAAACCACTACTACAATAACACATAGGGTATAAGCTTCTCACAAGGAAACCAGTAGAAGTAAACCACTACTACAATAACACATATGGTATAAGCTTCTCACAAGGGAACCAGTAGAAGTAAACCACTACTACAATAACACATAGGGTATAAGCTTCTCACAAGGAAACCAGTAGAAGTAAACCACTACTACAATAACACATAGGGTATAAGCTTCTCACAAGGGAACCAGTAGAAGTAAACCACTACTACAATAACACATATGGTATAAGCTTCTCACAAGGGAACCAGTAGAAGTAAACCACTACTACAATAACACATAGGGTATAAGCTTCTCACAAGGAAACCAGTAGAAGTAAACCACTACTACAATAACACATATGGTATAAGCTTCTCACAAGGAAACCAGTAGAAGTAAACCACTACTACAATAACACATAGGGTATAAGCTTCTCACAAGGAAACCAGTAGAAGTAAACCACTACTACAATAACACATAGGGTATAAGCTTCTCACAAGGAAACCAGTAGAAGTAAACCACTACTACAATAACACATAGGGTATAAGCTTCTCACAAGGAAACCAGTAGAAGTAAACCACTACTACAATAACACATATGGTATAAGCTTCTCACAAGGGAACCAGTAGAAGTAAACCACTACTACAATAACACATAGGGTATAAGCTTCTCACAAGGAAACCAGTAGAAGTAAACCACTACTACAATAACACATAGGGTATAAGCTTCTCACAAGGAAACCAGTAGAAGTAAACCACTACTACAATAACACATGTAGGGTATAAGCTTCTCACAAGGAAACCAGTAGAAGTAAACCACTACTACAATAACACATATGGTATAAGCTTCTCACAAGGAAACCAGTAGAAGTAAACCACTACTACAATAACACATATGGTATAAGCTTCTCACAAGGGAACCAGTAGAAGTAAACCACTACTACAATAACACATGTAGGGTATAAGCTTCTCACAAGGAAACCAGTAGAAGTAAACCACTACTACAATAACACACATAGGGTATAAGCTTCTCACAAGGAAACCAGTAGAAGTAAACCACTACTACAATAACACATAGGGTATAAGCTTCTCACAAGGAAACCAGTAGAAGTAAACCACTACTACAATAACACATGTAGGGTATAAGCTTCTCACAAGGAAACCAGTAGAAGTAAACCACTACTACAATAACACATAGGGTATAAGCTTCTCACAAGGAAACCAGTAGAAGTAAACCACTACTACAATAACACATAGGGTATAAGCTTCTCACAAGGAAACCAGTAGAAATAAACCACTACTACAATAACACATATGGTATAAGCTTCTCACAAGGAAACCAGTAGAAGTAAACCACTACTACAATAACACATGTAGGGTATAAGCTTCTCACAAGGAAACCAGTAGAAGTAAACCACTACTACAATAACACATGTAGGGTATAAGCTTCTCACAAGGAAACCAGTAGAAGTAAACCACTACTACAATAACACATGTAGGGTATAAGCTTCTCACAAGGAAACCAGTAGAAGTAAACCACTACTACAATAACACATGTAGGGTATAAGCTTCTCACAAGGAAACCAGCTGAAGTGGAGGTTTCATAGTCAATAAGGAGTAAAAAGAGAATGAAAATGATGAAGATTATGATGACTGTGATTATTATAACTGCGTGTAAAATTACTTACGGCTGTACTGTATTGAGCACCATTATTCTTCAAGTATATCTGTATATAACATTACTTATACCTGTAATATAGTTAGCATTATTGCTATGTAGTTGTAACTGTGTTTAACTGATGTGGTGCAGATGAAGGTGTGATGAGGAGTTCAATAAAGTTGCAACTAGCATGACCATGAAGCATCAGATCTTGATTTTTTTAGTGTAATGATTTGTTGACTCTGTTAAGTGCACATATTCTTGTCTCTATGTAATCTATACATTAATGCTTCTTTCTAGAGTGTATGTAACACATGAAAAGTAATAAGATTGCTTTTTAGAATGGAAGTTTATGTTTTTCTACTCAACATCAATCTTTACAATAATGCATGAAATAAAATTTATGTTTAACAATTTTTTGATAATTTCCAAGCATACAAAAATTGGATGTGGATACAATTATTGACTGCTCATTGTCTTTTGCTTTTGTTTTTAATCACATCCCTTCTGACCCAAGTGCCCCACTTTGAAGTGGTGTTTCGGCTTGAGTGCCTTGAGGAAATTTTGAGATATATCAGCGGGAGCTTTTGCTCCTGGTAGGTTCAATTAAGCTAAACAGGCCAAAATATAAAGGACAGACAAAGTGGGCACACCTCCCCTTTCCTCCAGGTTAAAGGAGAACAGGTCTGACAACCCTGCCGGAAAAAAACAAATTGTCACAGAAACGGAAACAGTTGAAGAAAGAAACAAAAGCCAGAGTCAAGAAGAATCCTCACAAGAGAGACGTATGACGCAGACTTCTGATGAAAGCCAGTCAATGGAAGTCGGGATGCTGACACCTCTTCTAACGACGAAGGCAAAAACTAGAATAGGCACTTGGCACATACGAACAGTGCAGGAGGCCGGAAGGACAGCCCAAGTAGCTGGAGAGATGAGACGATATGGAATACAACTCTTAGGACTAGCAGAAACGAGAATAAATGGAACTGGTGTATTCATGACCAATACAGGGGAAGATGTCATATCTTCAGGACACGAGGATGAAGACTACACACACACAGAAGAGGTTGCTGTTATGATGTCACAGGAAGCCAGAAAAGCATAAATAGAATGGGAACCAATATCACCCAGTATAATAACGGTAAGATTACAGGAAAAAGGAAGAAAATCAACATTATTCAGTGTTATGCCCCTACTAACAATGCAGATGAAGATACGAAGCAAGATTTCTATGATGAACTCCAAGGAACATTGGACAAAACACACAGGAGAACCATTACGATAGTAATGGGATATTTAAATGCAAAAGTAGATGTAGACAACAAAAACTGTGAACTAATCATGGGATAGAATGGCATAGGAAACAGAAATGAAAATGGAGAGCTTTTTGTAAACTTTTGTGATTTGAATGATCTGGTCATCGGAGGGACTATCTTCCCACACAAAGACATACACAAGACTACATAGAACCTCCCAGATGGGCGCATGCAAAATCAGATAGACCACTTCACCATAGAAAGAAAATGGAGACGCTGCATACAAGATGTTAGAGCTGACGTAGCATCAGACCACCACCTTCTCCTGGCAACACTGAGGATAAAATTGAGGGCGCATAAAGACAGAGCAGAAAGATTAAGCCCGAAGTATAATACCCAGAACCCTATGAACAAAGATACAAGAGTTCAGTTCAACCTAAAGTTGAGAAATTGATTTGAAGCACTGGAGAACCTGAAAGAGGAAAGTGTTTATAATCATTGGTGCACAATTCAGGAAGCATACAGGAATACATGTGAAGAAGTTCTTGGCAAAAGAAATAAACAACAGAAGAAATGGCTCACAGAAAACAAAAGGAACCTCATAAGAGAAAGAAGAGACATCAAACAACCAGTAAACAACAGAAAACATAACTGCTCACAATATATTGGGAGCTAAACAGGAAAGTGAAAAAGAGTGCCAGGCAAGATAAAAGAGAATTTATTGAAAAACTAACATAGGAAACCGAGACTGTGACAAAAAAGGAGACCTGAAAACATTATATAATATTACTAGAACTTTATCTAAGAAACAGCTAACCCACAATACAACAGTGAAGAGCAGAGAACGAACGAACGAAATCTTTATTTCATCAGGGTAAAGAAATAGGCATAATTGCCTTTTTACATTTCTGCCCTGCAATACAATTTTCAGCGTTTTACAAATTAAAATTAAAATATTAATAACTTCAGACAGGATCAATTAATATTATCATCACAATCAGTAACTGAGCACACACAAGTACATTTACTCATAGTCATTTACGCACATAGAGAGAGGGAGAGAGAGAGAGAGGTCAAGCAATAAAGCTACTTAACATTAAAAATTCAATTTAAAATTGAAAATATTACAATGACAGTTAAATGCTCATGGAAACGTTGAAATAACTGAATCAGAATTGTTGTTAAATGTATGCACACGATTTCATGACATGTGAATGCAGATGTCTTTTGGATGAGATGTAATTATCAGTTTTGACAGACTTGGGTAGGGAATTCCATGCTAAAGCACCTGCATAACTAAAACAACTTCGGAAGAGGTCAGTTCGAGGTTTTGCAAGTGTCACAAAGTGGATTTAAGTATATAGTTTTGTCTGAGTGTATAGACAAGACACTAGTATGAGAAAGTCTGAGAAGATAGATTTTGTATGAGAAATGACAGTGAATGTGGACAGATTAGACCATAAGCTTCGAGGGTGAGAACCGAGATTGACTCTCCCTCGCCACTCGTGACTTCGCTAAGAGCTATAGACTCACCACCTCTGACTACCTTTAAAAGGAGATACGGTTTCACTAAAGTTCCACAGACACAACTATACAGACAAGCATATACGTACAGTATAGTAATAGAGAAACTGATCCAGTGAAATTTTATAGTTTATTAAACAACCACATCAATCCACAGTAAAAATAATAATCGTGCGAGTTCGCACCACCTGGAAAAAAGGAACAATTTCAAATGAAAGACAAATAAAAAGAATAAATTCCCATGCACTCTTTCACTCTTGCATACAATAATAATAAAACCAACTAACTAAATATAACACTATCCATTCCGGGTGGGGGTCTCTAAGTAGAGCCACCACTCCTGACTACACTAATGTTACTAACTGACACTGCCCTGCTGACGATGCCTAAACTAACTGTCTACACAGCTTCAAAGTGCTTTTGGCGATGAAAAAAAACCGCCACTAACTAACACCACTGGACTGCTACACTAGCAGACTTTTATTACAGCACTAGCTCAGAGGCTGACCTCTAAGTATACTATCTGACCCTACTGGTTCCAGCTATTTTTCTCTCCCTCTCTCTCTCCCTCCGTCTTGATTAAGTGACTCTCTGACGCTACTGTCACCTTCTGAGGATCTGATGAGTTGCTGTTTGGAAAAGTAAGATTTCCCTATCTCTTTTCCGTTATACTAATAAAAGGGTCTGGTTCACTACCGCGATATGTGATGGCCGAAGGCGGTATATTGATTCAAGGTTTTATTATGGCCTTCTGATAAGCACTAGCCAACGCGCCTATTTGATGTGCTTTAGCGAGCTAAGTGCTTCTGATTTTAGAACCCATTCCCGCTGAAGAATGTGCTTCACTGCATGGGAACGTCTCTTTTCTTTCGCCTCTGGCGATATCTCGAGTCCTCGGCTCCTAAGATCCCAAACTGCCGTTGGTAAATTGTAGGGCAGGTTACACCCTCCCAATGCGCCGTGAAACTGCGGCAAACAAAGAAACAACAACGACTGTACAGCAAATTCAAAATAATCTCAACCCTAACCCATAAACCCCTTAATTAAATACATCTCCTGTCTTTCCCCTAAATCAATACCTCTCCCCTGCACAATTTTTGCACAAGCGATAAACAAACTTCCTAACCCAGGGTCACTAACTTACAATCACACCTCTCTCTTCCCCCGCTCCCACTTAATATCTGTCTGATTTGTGAACTCCCAGACACAGGCTGACCTAAATCTTTTGTGCCGGCTGGAATCGGCGTCAAAACAATTTCATTCACTGAGGGAAATCCCCTGTACTAAATAATTCCCCGGCCCTACTCCTGATAAAAGAATGACCCGAGAAGGTTTTCCAATTAACACAATAATATCTACATCATCTAGGAAATATAAAATCCCAGCGCAGTAATATAAATTACATCTCTTACCATCCGATTACACTACCAAACTATCACAACTAATTAATACCCAATTAAATAAACTTTCACAAAATCGCTAGCGTACCTACACTGCAAATTATCATAATCGCATTGCGATTTTCACAGACTTACTATTACACTAGTCAACAATCAAAATGTACCAGCAATGAAAATAGCTGATCTTAACTAATTTTGGTGTGCTAAAAACGAAAATGACATTAAAAAATGTTGATTGGCTCTAGTTTTCAAGATATATGTTACTAGTTTATTTAATTACGGTCAATTTATATATATGACGCAACTGTTGTGGGCGATTGCATACTTTTTTCTAATGACCAATAAAAATGTAACTAGAAGTTGATGATGCAATCCTACCTATGATTACATCACCTTTGTGTATAAATATCTTATCTCTGATAAAATTTTGCCATTAGTTAGTGCATTTGTCCTTATCAAAAGTTTCGTAGTTAGAAATGCCTAGGACATGTGTGAACAGTGCTAATAATTTATGTTATATATGTGGTGAGGTGACATTTGTATCACCAAAACGAAATATAACTGAAGTGATTAAGAAGGCGTACAGTTTGTATTTTGGCTGCAGAATAGGAGATCAAGATAAGAGCTGGGCGCCACACATACAAGGTATGCTGCAATACATGTGCAGCACATCTTAAACTGTGGTTGACTGGCAAAAGGCAAGCTATGCCTTTTGCAGTCCCAATGATTTGGAGAGAGCCCACTGATAATCTCAACAACTGTTACTTTTGCATGGTCCCTGTGGTAAAGTGGGATGATATAAATATTTATAGGGGACTTAGTTTACTGACTGAGATCAGCTGTGAAGGTATCTGTATCTAATAGGTGTAGTGTTTTACAGATAACCTTACTTGCTACCACATTTATACCTCAGTCAGAATTATTCTGGAATATGTGATGACTACGTTGAATGTCTAGGGTTATGTAAATGATGAAGTGTAAGTCACAACAACAACAGACAGATAAACAATTTAATTTATTCCACCACACTTGACAACACTGTGACACTCACACACATTTAACACTCTATAAGACTATCTTAAATGAGTCACTGGTAAATTTTCAAATATATATGTATTAATTACTTTCACTAATATATATATCCTGATTCCACTACAAAGTGAACCAGGAATCACAATCAAATGTAATCACAATTTATATGTACAGAATTTATAAATATGAACCTTGTAGTGACATATTTTATTAATATTATCCTATGTGTGTCAGTTGTGTAGTAGTACTATGAGGTAATACTGGTGTTGGTTTTCAAGATATGTTGTTATTTGTCATCATGACTTCAAGTGTTTGTTTATCCTGGAAATAGTATGGTGAAAAGTTCACAGTTCCTATCAATTTACACAATGTATTTTCCCTCTGTTTTATTATAATGTTAATTTTAGAGGGGGACACATAATGTTGAGTTCCTCTGGCCACATAAGCTTATCTTTCGTGATGGCGGCAGGAAAAGACTCCTCTGCTTGATAGCTTCCCTGTGTTCTGGAGACACCTCACTGGTCACTATCTGGACCCAGGAGTATGCTGTCAGCCTCTAGATTCAGCAAAGCTCAGACCAGTTGCTGCTCAATAACTTTAGGACCACGGTCCCTGAAACAAGAAGGTTGTACCTCCTATTGCAGAACTAATTTATAATCTATTTCCAGATTAAACACAATACATAACAAACACTGAGTTCAGAGCGGTAGGCCAACTGCTATCTTCATCTGAAATAATTTACACCAGTATACTCCTCCCTAATGGTTACTACGCCTCTGCAATTCCAGCATTAGTTCCTTCTAGTCAATAAGATAGGTGTCAGTGTACTGTTTGGCAATTCCATGTAGTTTTACTTTTCTCCGACACCTTCTGTTCAGGTTGGAGCAATATATAGGCTTGGCCTCATGTTCGCTACTGAACCACACACATATACAGACATAAATTATCAATTTACATTCAATTTTCATTAAAAAGATATCAAATATTTCAAGCTTACCATAATTCATGGAAATAATACACAATTACGTTGACTGGCAATGAATATGGCACAAAATCCGACCTGCCGCTGTCTCAGGCTTTTATTTAGAAAAATATAAGCTGAATCTCAACGCACTGTTGCTTTTAGAAAGTTTATTTGAAAATGTGGTGCTGAACTGACGCTTCTAATTGCCTATATTGGCGGGTCTAACCAATCGTGCCATGTTTACACAGCTTTTCAAAAAAGTACCTCTACTACTGTTCCCCCTGACAACAACAAAATTAGTATTGGTAGTCCGACTAATCGTGTTTAGCCTTACATTTACTTCTATCCAATCAAATAGGATTTAACATGGGGACCTATTTCCCGTACAATGGTGGTTTCAAATCTGCCACTGAGCGATTCTGATTTTGGTGTTGTCTGACACCCTCACTATTTCTTTTGGCTATAATTTGTTAATTCCTAGACTATTTGCGTAACACTTAACATATTATTTGTCAGCAAGTCCTAAGGAACCCAAATCACAATGTGAAATCAACATTTTTCGGTCAAGAAAAAGTACGGTTCTCGTTTTGGTAATACATTTCCAGAATTTGATTTAACCGGTGAATAAACGCACAAGTACCCAGACGTTATATGTCAGTCTATAATTCTATATACACATAGAGAAATTTATTATTTTTCCTGGGGTTTAGGGTGATTCTCATCACACGGATGGCGGCTTAAAAAATCCGCTCCCAGATTTGTTTTTCCACTTATATACTCTATGCTACACTCAAATGGCTGCATCAGTAATGACCAACGGAGTAATCTAGAATTTTCATGTCTAGCCTGCGCTAGAAACGACAAGGGTTTGTGATCCGTTTGCAACTTAAATGCCTTCCCATACAGATAAATATTGAATTTCTTTATCGCCCATATTACTGCAAGATATTCTTTTTCCCTAGTTGAGTAATTGGTTTCAGCTTTATTCAACTTTCTGCTAGCATATGCCACCGGGCTTAATTCCCCATCCAATGCATCTGATTTCTGTAGCAGAGTCGCACCTAACCCAATATTACTGGCATCCGTCCTTACAATGAATTCTTGACTTAAGTCAGGTAATTTCAAAATAGGTTTACTTGTGAGCTTTTCCTTCAATTCTTGGTAAGCCATTTCACATTGTGGTGTCCATGTAATTCGATCTGGATTTCCTTTACGTGTCAAATCAGTTAACGGTGTACATATGGAATTAAAGTTTTTGATATACTTTTGGTAGAAACCACATAATGAGACAAAGGATCTCACGTCTTTCTTGGTTTGTGGTCTCGGGGCTTTCTTTAGTTTCTCTAAGTTCTTTGGGTCAGGGGTCATGTTTCCCTGATAAACTGTGTGTCCCAAGAATTCTAATTCTTTACATCCAACGCAACATTTGGTTGGTCGGGCTGTTAAATTCGCTTTCCTAAGTCGATTAAACAGCATGTTCAGAGAGTCAATGTGTTCCTCAAATGTTTCTGTTGCTATAAGGATATCATCCATGAAATTTGTGATACATGGATTATTCAGAGGGTCCAATAATTTTCTCATCATTCTAGAGAAGACACTAGGTGCATTCTTCAATCCAAATGGCAATCTATTAAACTCATAGTGTCCTTCTGAGGTACTAAAAGCTAGGTATGGTCTAACCTCAGGCTTTACTGGAATCTGATAGTATCCTTTACTCAGATCCACTTTTGAGAAATATTTTGCTTTATTTAGTCTGGCAAACAGCTGATTTGTATCCGGCAATGGATCCACCTGTCCTTCTGTAATAGCATTCAGTCTCCTGTAATCTATACAGAGTCTATGTTCTCCGAGGGCTTCCTTAAGAGTACAACACCGGAACTATACGAAGATTCACTGTGTGAAATAATTCCTTCCTTCAACAAATAGTCTATCTCTTCCTTCAAAGCTTTCTCCTTAGCAAACGGAATCGAATATGGTTTCATACAGTCAGGTGTGGGGTCTATCAGTTTCATATCATATTCCAATAGGTTTGTATGCCCTGGTCGGTCTGTTAACACCTCTGCATGATTATTTAGAACCTGTTGCACTCTCTCTTTCTGAGTTTTCGTTAAATGTGTACTGATTTTCACCTGTGCTGCTGTCTCACAGGGGTGTAATGGATATTCAAATGATGAAAGTGGTTCCTTTTTCATCTCCATGGCGATGGACAAGGTCAACAAGTGTGTCTCTTCCTGATGTTCTCTTTCCAAATATTTCTTCAGGAGATTCACATGATAGATTTTTTTCTTTCCCCTTCTTATCTATCTTATAATTGTTCTAGACACCTTCTCTAGAACTGTATATGGACCCTGCCATCCAATTTGTAACTTATTCTGACTCCCGGGGAGAAGAAGCAGTACCTTCTCTCCCACAGCCAAATTTCTGTCTTTCGCCTTCCTGTTATAATAGGCAGCATGTTTCTTCCTGGCTTGTTTCAAATTTTCATTGGCAAGTTTCCAGCCAGTTTTTAAACGAGTGGTCAGCTCATTCACATATTGGTATGAAGATGTAATGTTTTCCTCTGCCTTTTCATCAGTCCACATTCCTAACAAAGCTTCGAGTGGACCTTTTATTGGCCTTCCAAACAATAATGGTGCCGGGGCCATACCGGTTGAACTATGGGGTACCTCCCGATAAGCAAAGAGGGCGGCGTGCAGGTACTGGTCCCATGTATCTGGTTTTTCGTGTGCCAACTTTCTCAGGATCGACATCAACGTGCCGTTAAATCTTTCCACTTGGCCGTTCCCTTGGGGGTGGTACACACTACAATGGAAGTGTTTGGCCTGGAAGATCCTGAAAACTTCTTCCGTGAGTTTCCCCTTGAACTGAGAGCCATTATCAGTCAAGATTTGATTGGGAAAGCCTAACCTTGTGAAAATTGTGAGCAATGCCTCTGCCACATGTTTAGAATCAATCGATGACAGGGCTACTGCCTCTCCCCACATAGAACAAGTGTCCACCAGAGTCAGAATGTAGCTGTTCTTTCTTTGGTTCGGGTGAGAGGTCCCACAAGATCCACGGCAACTCTCTCAAAGGGTGTTCCCACTATGGGCATTTCCCCCAGAGTTGCTGGTGCAGTCCAATGTTTAGGTGCTACTCGTTGGCACTCTGGACAGGATTTTACATATCGTTTGATATCTTCAGTTATTCCTGGCCAGAAATAGTGACAAGCTATTCGCTGTCCTGTTGCGCTGATTCCCATATGACCACTGAAGGGAATCGCATGCCCTAGTTCCAACACTTTAGTCCTATATGAAGTGGGAAGGACCAGCTGTCCGTGACCATTGGATTCAGATCCAGCCTTCCTATATATCAGTTTGTTCTTCATATAAAACTCTCCCTTGCCTGGAGGTGTATGAGATTTGGGCAACTTCTTGAAACACGGCTTGAGTGTTTTGTCCTCAGCCTGTGCCTTCCTCATCTCATCTGGATGAGTATTTATTGGATTATCCTCCTCCTTTTTAGACTGTGATCTGGTCTGCACTGTTGCCAATATCACAGGTCTCTTGGGATTCCCCAAGAAGACATATCTACACCCCAATATCAGAGGGTAGATTGGCTCATTTATCACTGCTGCTTTTATGATTCCTTCCACATATCGCGTTTTCACCTTTCCGGGCGACGGGAAGTGTCATGGTAGCTACATCCTTGGTTGCAGTTTGAATCTCCACTGTTTCTGTGGTGTATTGATCGGCCTGCACCAGGTGAGAACTCACAACGGAATCGTAATCTAAACCGGTATCATATAAACACCTTATAGTGACACCATTACAGATGACATCTTCACACACTGGGGGGTGGTATGGTTCCTGTAGTTCTGCAGGTTTGACCTTTTTTTTTCCTTTTTTCCAGATGTCATAGCAGCACAATGAGGAGGTTTCCTTCTACAATGGTCAGTGTCATGATTGTTCATCTTACAATTTTTACACCACCTTTTCCTTGGTTGAAAGATTTTCTTTCATCATATTTCCTTTCATCGAATTGTGGGAATTTATTTTTATTATCATACCGTGGCCTATCAAATTGGTGCTTACCTTTATTTTGATCCTTAGGATCAAATTTATTAAAGTTCTGTGGTGCCCTATAATTATCCACCTGTTTCTTTTTATTACCTGATACCTCTGCCTGAGCTGCTTGATACCTTTCAGCAACATTTAGCAACTCACCCAGCCTCTCTGCACCTTGTTCCATGAGAAACTTTCTCAGGTCTGGAGCCATGGACTCTCTTAATTGTTCTATAAGGACCATTTCCTTAAGATCTTGGGTTTTCCCCAGAGAAGTCCATTTCTCCAAGTATGTCTCTAACCGTGCAGAGAACTGGTGATAGGTTTCACCTGACAGTAGTTTAGCATTCCTAAATTTTTTCCTATAAAATTCTGCGTTCTTTTCATATCTTAACAAAAGAGCCTGCTTTAGCATGTCATAATTTTCTTGATCACCTCTGCTCATTTTGGCAAAAACTTCATAAGCTGCCCCACGAAGCCCTTGAGATAACTTTAAGCTCCACCTTTCTCTCTCTAACCCATACGTGGTAGCTAATAGTTCATATCTATTTAGATAGCTCTCAATATCATCGTCTTTCTCAACAAAATGATCTAAATGAAAATTCATAGCTGAGGTTGAGGCTCCCTGACTAGCAGTGGCATCAGAGGTAAAGGGACTGGCACCATTTTCAGGAGCATGGCCTTGAAACTCAAACTCCCTTAGTCGTAACTCATGTTCCCTTTGTAATCTCTTCTCCTCCTTTTCTGCTTCCCTCTCTGCAGCCTGTCTTCTTTCCTCGGCTTCCCTTTCTGCAGCTAATCTCTTGTCTTCCCTTTCTGCAGCTAATTTCTTCTCTTCTCTTTCTGCCTCCAATTTCTTAGCCTCAGCCTCAATCTGCAGCCTCTTAGTCTCAGCCTCAGCCTCAAATTGTAACTTCTTAATTTCCTTTTCAGCCTCTAACTTTCTTTCGGCCTCTTTTTCTAATCTTCTTTCTTCCCGTTCAATATATTTGTCACATTCAGCAGTGACATAAGCAATCATAATTTGCCCGTCCATTCCTAACTCTTTTGCAGTCTGCACAGCAGCAGATCGAAATTTTGCCAAGTCGGCCATTTTCTAACAGGTAAATGTATGTAATGTCTAACTAAACAATACAATCTGTACTTATTTATCCAAAGACACCACAGGCACTGAGAGCTCAACGTTATTTATTTCCACCCAAGGATACCTTTTAATTCTTATTATTCCCAATATATATATAATAGGAGAAAGTTCAATATCCCGAGAGCGAGACCCCAATATATGTGGTAAAGTGGGATGATATAAATATTTATAGGGGACTTAGTGTACTGACTGAGATCAGCTGTGAAGGTATCTGTATCTAATAGGTGTAGTGTTTTACAGATAACCTTACTTGCTACCACATTTATACCTCAGTCAGAATTATTCTGGAATATTGTGATGACTACGTTGAATGTCTAGGGTTATGTAAATGATGAAGTGTAAGTCACAACAACAACAGACAGATAAACAATTTAATTTATTCCACCACACTTGACAACACTGTGACACTCACACACATTTAACACTCTATAAGACTATCTTAAATGAGTCACTGGTAAAGTTTCAAATATATATGTATTAATTACTTTCACTAATATATATATCCTGATTCAACTACAAAGTGAACCAGGAATCACAATCAAATGTAATCACAATTTATATGTACAGAATTTATAAATATGAACCTTGTAGTGACATATTTTATTAATATTATCCTATGTGTGTCAGTTGTGTAGTAGTACTATGAGGTAATACTGGTTTTGTTTTTCAAGCTATGTTGTTATTTGTCATCATGACTTCAAGTGTTTGTTTATCCTGGAAATAGTATGGGGAAAAAGTCACAGTTCCTATCAATTTACACAATGTATTTTCCCTCTGTTTTATTATAATGTTTATTTTAGAGGGGGACACATAATGTTGAGGTCCTCTGGCCACATAAGCTTATCTTTCGTGATGGCGGCAGGAAAAGACTCCTCTGCTTGATAGCTTCCCTGTGTTCTGGAGACACCTCACTGGTCACTATCTGGACCCAGGAGTATGCTGTCAGCCTCTAGATTCAGCAAAGCTCAGACCAGGTGCTGCTCAATAACTTTAGGACCACGGTCCCTGAAACAAGAAGGTTGTACCTCCTATTTCATAACTAATTTATAATCTATTTCCAGACTGAACACAATACATAACAAACACTGAGTTCAGAGCGGTAGGCCAACTGCTATCTTCATCTGAAACAATTTACACCAGTATACTCCTCCCTAATGGTTACTACGCCTCTGCAATTCCAGCATTAGTTCCTTCTAGTCAATAAGATAGGTGTCAGTGTACTGTTTGGCAATTCCATGTAGTTTTACTTTTCTCCGACACCTTCTGTTCAGGTTGGAGCAATATATAGGCTTTGGCTCATGTTTGCTACTGAACCACACACATATACAGACATAAATTATCAATTTACATTCAATTTTCATTAAAAAGATATCAAATATTTCAAGCTTACCATAATTCATGGAAATAATACACAATTACGTTGACTGGCAATGAATATGGCACAAAATCCGACCTGCCGCTGTCTCAGGCTTTTATTTAGAAAAATATAAGCTGAATCTCAACGCACTGTTGCTTTTAGAAAGTTTATTTGAAAATGTGGTGCTGAACTGACGCTTCTAATTGCCTATATTGGCGGGTCTAACCAATCGTGCCATGTTTACACAGCTTTTCAAAAAAGTACCTCTACTACTGTTCCCCCCTGACAACAAAAAAAAAATTAGTATTTGTAGCCCGACTAATCGTGTTTAGCCTTACATTTACTTCTATCCAATCAAATAGGATTTAACATGGGGACCTATTTCCCGTACAATGGTGGTTTCAAAATCTGCCACTGAGCGATTCTGATTTTGGTGTTGTCTGACACCCTCACTATTTCTTTTGGCTATAATTTGTTAATTCCTAGACTATTTGCGTAACACTTAACATATTATTTGTCAGCAAGTCCTAAGGAACCCAAATATACAAATTTAAGGGAGCTAAGTGGCTGCGTTCAAAATATGTATTTTCTAGGATAGTCGTGTAGTTGTTTTTTTTATTTTTTATGTTTAGAACCGCCACCTGTCCTGCTGTACTGTCAGACTAATGTCAGGATTTTAGACATAAAACAGTAGAATGTCATGTTTCCTAATAAGCGTTTTGTAAGTTTTTTAAACCTAACTCTCGTATGGGTAGTGTTTTTTATCACTGTCGATTTGAAAAAAGCTAGTGCTTGTGGCCTTACACGCGTGATGGTAGTAATTGTATAGCGAGACGCGTGTTAGTGTTGCATGCGTTCCGGCTTTCAGCCCTCCCTTCTCTCTATCCTAATTCCATCTGTCTTTCGTTTATGGTAACGTAGTGTATAAAATGACATGAATGGAATTTTAAATATAGGTCAGCTTGCGTATCTCAAGGTTTTTCTTAGAAAGGCAGTACACGTTTTATTGTGTTGTGGAAACGCGTGTATGCTGCAGTAGGCTTTTACTATCAACGTGAAACGTTACAATTTGCAGACGAAGTAGAAAACAAGGGGGGTTTCGAGTACAGTCATTGTGACAGCACTGTTCTTTACCATTCTTCTTTCCTTTTATTGAATTTATTCGTTAGGCTTTACATTTACCTTTTAATTTATATATGTGGATTAGAATTTCTCACGACAGTCCCTCCAATTGGGAAAGGCATATCAAGTGCCAGAACCATTTTCAGCTGCTTCCCCTGATGAAGAAGAGGACATTGGGGGTCCTGAACCATCAACCTCAAGCGACCCAGATTTTGAGCAAAGTACATCCCCTAAACTACACTTAATAACCCAAGGTGAACTAAATGATCTTGTAAGGCAGAAGATGTTACAATTTCTGTGTATAGGAACCGCCAGAAGCCGCTTATTACATTCTTTTTCAAAGAGGGTGACCTTTCTGCGTGCCACAACATTTCTGGTTTAATGGCAGCCCTCAAAATCAATTAAATACCGGAAGAGTGGAGGCTTTTCATTGATTTATCCAAGACGAGTCTTAAAGCTGTTTTGTTGAATAATGGTAATGTGTTACCGTCAATTCCAGTTGGTCACACAGTTCATGTGAAAGAAACTTATGAAAACATTAAGCAGCTTTTGAAGTGTATAAACTACGATCATCATCATTGGTCATTTTGCGGTGACTTAAATGTGGTCGCTCTTTTGCTTGGACTACAGGGTGGATACACCAAGTACTATTGCTTTCTCTGTGAGTGGGATAGCCATGCATGAAGTGACCATTACATCAGAAGACATTGGCCAATCAGGCAGTCATTTCAACCTGGCAGTAAGAACGTTGAGAACCCAGCACTTGTCGACACCAGCAAGATTTTGTTGCCACCCTTGCACATTAAGCTGGGTCTCATGAAAAACTTTGTCAAGGCAATGGAGAAAACAGATGAGGCTTTCAAATACCTCATCAGAAAATTTCCAAGACTGAGTGAAGCTAAAATATGAGAGGGAGTCCGCAAATTCGAAAACTTCTTCATGATGATGAGTTTCTTTGCGTGTTGCATGGCAAGGAAAAAGCAGCATGGCTAGCATTTAAGTCAGTGGTGGACAATTTTCTTGGAAACAACAGATCTGATAATTACAATGAAATTGTAGAAAATCTCCTTCTGAAGTATAAGAGTCTTGGCTGCAACATATCTTTGAAAATTCATTTTCTGGATTCTCATCTGGATTTCTTTACGTCAAACTGTGGAGCGGTCAGTGGTGAGCATGGTGAACGATTTCACCAGGACATTGCTGCTATGGAGACAAGGTATCAAGGCAATTGGAGCCCTTCAATGCTTGCTGATTACTGTTGGACTGTGACAAGAGACACCTCATCGATTGACTACAAGAAGCAAGCAAAGAGAGCTCGAACAGCGACCGAATAATGACGGAATGGGTTCAAATGTGCCTTTTTAAAACATGATATGTGAACTTTAAATAATGTTTTTATTTTTTCTATCATTTTATGTTGAAATATCAATTAATTGAGTATGTAACCACAATTTTTATAATGCTAAAGTAGAAAGACTAGCTGTTCACCACAGAGAATTAAACAAGCATACATTATTTGTATTACTGTAATGTAAATTCATCATTTAAAAAGAAAACCAGAGCCAATGGGTGAATTTCATTATGATATTTGAAATCAGCATGTCAAAATCAAAAAGAAATGGAGAAATATTTAATTTCTGGTACAAATAACTTTTGAAAATTTGTTGACTAGTGTTACATATGCAGAGCGCTCGCGTATCTAAGCGCGTATCCTCACACACGGAGAAGAAAAATGGGGCCCGTTGAAAAATAAAATCACAGTAAATCCTCACAGCAAGGTCCAAAAGTCGGTCGCCACGAATAAAATATGACCAGTATAGCGAATTAACATTTATAGCGAAGGACAAAGCATTAGCAATGAAGAGAAACAAAGGCCAGATGGGCTGAATATTTTAAGGAAATCCTAAACCGAAACTAACCAATACAGCAACCCATCATAGAACCAGCAGAAGAGCCACTACAGTGCAGCATGAACCCACCCACTAAACAAGAGATCTCTCGGGCAATAAAACAGCTGAAAAATGGGAAGGCCGCAGGACCAGATTGAATACCACCAGAAGCCCGGAAGGCAGATTTACGACACCACAGAGTTGCTTCACCAGCTCTTGAAGAAAATCTGGGAAAAAGAGGCCACCCCAAAGAGCTTGAAGGAAGGCCACATTATCAAGCTGCAAAAGAAAGGAAGCTTGACTATATGTAGAAACTGGAGGGGTATAACACTACTAGCAGTGGCTCGAAAAATTTTGACCAGAGATTTGTTTGACCGTATTAAGAAGGTGGTGGATGACAAACTTGGAGAGGAACAGACAGGATTTTGTGCAGGAAGATCATGCACATACCAGATAGCAACACTTAGAATCATCATAGAACAATCAAATGAGTGGCAGATCCTCTTGTATAAATTTTGTGGACTTCGAAAAAGCTTTCGACACTACAGACCGTACTGTGATATGGAAAATCCTGAGACATTATGGAATCCCAGAGAAATTCATTAAAATCATCAAAGATTTCTACCAGGAGGCCTAATGCAAAGCAGTACACAAAGGAAAATTATCAGAGCCATTCACAGTACACAGGGGTGTCAGACAGGGATGTCTGCTATCACCAACAATTTTTCTCATGGTCATAGACTGGGTTATGAGACAGACAACAGAGGGAGAGAAAACTGGAATACAGTGGACATTTAACAAACAACTGGAGGATCTAGACTTTGCAGATGATTTGTGCCTTCTATCACATAGACAGCACGATATGCCGGAGAAAACAAATGGATTAGTGACAGAAGCAGCAAAGATGGGACTACACATAAATGTAAATAAAACAAAGGAAATGAGGATAAATAATAGATGGGTTTGAAAAAAAATTGAAAAAAGGTGATTCGTCTTACGAGGACAAAGGACAAAGAAAATAGTCTACGTTACGGCCACAAGGCCTTCGTCAGGAAAGGAAAGAAAGTGAAGGCTAGATAGGACACATAAAAACTAAATAAAATAAAAACTGGGTACTTCCCTGAAGGCAAGAACCGAAATTCTATCAAAATCACTGTCCTGTTGATAAGCGCGTGGCTGAACAGACAGCGACTTCCGCCGCCGGATGTACACAATGCATACTAAGAAACTAAAAAACGAAACCAGAAAATAAACTACCCAACGTGATAAAAGTGGGGACTGGAAATAATAAGGGACAGAATGAGTGGGAGATAAATAAATATGAAATAAAAAAATGTATATGGCATACAAATAGAAGAATAGGATAAGAGTGGAAAGAGTAAAATAGAGCAAGAGAGGAGAGGGTGACCGCAGACAAAGGTGTGAAAAGTGTTGAGACCGGCTGGTTTTAGACACCCCATGCGGTGGATAAGACGGTTCTCAAGCTGTTCTCGGCTGGCAGTGTCAGAGGAGCAGGATCGGATCGCTGTGACCTGGATGTCGATGGGACCATGGTGGTCAGGACCATTGAAGTGTATAGCAACTGGTGTTGACTTTTGCTGAGCGATGTCATTTAAGTGCTGGCTGAATCTGTCCCCAAGTCGTTTGCCTGTTTGGCCAATATAGGTTTTGCAGCAACGTTTACATATGATCGTATAAATGACATTGCGCGATTCACACGTAAAGCTACTAGTGATGGTGTACGTAGCCTTAGGAAAGGACACCTTCTGGGTTGAGGTGACATACTTATTGCACGTGTTGCAAGATCGTGTCCGACCACAGGGTAGTGTGCCAAAGTGAGTGGCATTCTCCTTTGGGAGACGGCTGTGAACAAGAAGATCCTTCAAGTTCTTGTCACGTCTATATGCCACCAAAGGTGCTTCACTGAATACTTTTTGGGTCAGAGGCTCTGCTTGGAGGATAGGGAGGTGGCGGAAAAGGATCTGTTTGACAGTAGTACTGTGAGGGTGATGGGTCAAGATTAATTTGACTCTATCCGAAGTGGATTTATGGTGAGGTTTGAGGGCCTCCAGACGAGAGATGGGGAGCACACGTTGGAGAGCAGAGGTGAGAACATGTTCTGGATAAAGTCTGTTACGGAAGAAATCCAACATCTCATTTGCTCGTAAGTGGAAGTCATCGTCGTCTTGGCATAAACGGCGGAGGCGGAGAAGTTGTGAAAAAGGAAGGGAGTCACGACAGGCCCGAGGATGAGAAGAGGTATACAGGAGGTAGCTGTGGGCATCTGTCAACTTCCTTGACATTACTATTTCTATCACGCCCTCCGGCCTTAATACCTCAGTATACTACAAGCCGACAGATGCCCACAGCTACCTCCTGTATACCTCTTCTCATCCTCGGGCTTGTCGTGACTCCCTTCCTTTTTCACAACTTCTCCGCCTCCGCCGTTTATGCCAAGACGACGATGACTTCCACTTACGAGCAAATGAGATGTTGGATTTCTTCCGTAACAGACTTTATCCAGAACATGTTCTCACCTCTGCTCTCCAACGTGTGCTCCCCATCTCTCGTCTGGAGGCCCTCAAACCTCACCATAAATCCACTTCGGATAGAGTCAAATTAATCTTGACCCATCACCCTCACAGTACTACTGTCAAACAGATCCTTTTCCGCCACCTCCCTATCCTCCAAGCAGAGCCTCTGACCCAAAAAGTATTCAGTGAAGCACCTTTGGTGGCATATAGACGTGACAAGAACTTGAAGGATCTTCTTGTTCACAGCCGTCTCCAAAAGGAGAATGCCACTCACTTTGGCACACTACCCTGTGGTCGGACACGATGCAACACGTGCAAGTATGTCATCTCAACCCAGAAGGTGTCCTTTCCTAAGGCTACGTACACCATCACTAGTAGCTTCACGTGTGAATCGCGCAATGTCATTTATACGATCATATGTAAACGTTGCTGCAAAACCTATATTGGCCAAACAGGCAAACGACTTGGGGACAGATTCAGCCAGCACTTAAATGACATCGCTCAGCAAAAGTCAACACCAGTTGCTATACACTTCAATGGTCCTGACCACCATGGTCCCATCGACATCCAGGTCACAGCGATCCGATCCTGCTCCTCTGACACTGCCAGCCGAGAACAGCTTGAGAACCGTCTTATCCACCGCATGGGGTGTCTAAAACCAGCCGGTCTCAACACTTTTCACACCTTTGTCTGAGGTCACCCTCTCCTCTCTTGCTCTATTTTACTCTTTCCACTCTTATCCTATTCTTCTATTTGTATGCCATATACATTTTTTTATTTCATATTTATTTATCTCCCACTCATTCTGTCCCCTTCTATTTCCAGTCCCCACTTTTATCACGTTGGGTAGTTTATTTTCCGGTTTCGTTTTTTAGTTTCTTAGTATGCATTGTGTACATCCGGCGGCGGAAGTCGCTTTCTGTTCAGCCACGCGCTTATCAACAGGACAGCGATTTTGATAGAATTTCGGTTCTTGCCTTCAGGGAAGTACCCAGTTTTTATTTTATTTAGTTTTTATGTGTCCTATCTAGCCTTCACTTTCTTTCCTTTCCTGACGAAGGCCTTGTGGCCGTAACGTAGACTATTTTCTTTGTCTTTTGTCCTCGTAAGACGAATCACCTTTTTTCGATTTTTTTTTTCAAACCCATCCATCGTATTCCACGTCTTACCGCAGTTCCCCTCCACTTCCTCGATTATATATATATATTTTTTTTGACTGCACCGTGTCTCTGTTATCTCGTATCTCTATCTACATATCCTGCTTATCTCCCTGATCCTATCCTATCGCCTTTTCTCAGTATTTTATATCCTATTCACCTATTTATTTTCGTATTTCCCTATTCTTCCTTCATACCTTATATTACCGCAATCTACCCTATTTATTTATTGTTTCAGCGTCTTATATTTTATTTATTTCATATTTTACGTTTTTTATTTTCTGGACGTTTTACTTTTCCCCACTATGCCCTCTCTGAAATATTTTATCAACTCTCTCCGTGTGTCGGTTACCACCAGCTTTAGCTCTCTACCTCCTGATATATCCCGTGTCGCTATTGACTTTGCGTTCGTTACTTTCAAGAAAACTAGATTCACCTCCCATCTCCACTTTATTCACACCTGCCTCCACCACAAAATTCTTCCTAATGGATTTTCTTCCAATTTTCATCCATCTGCTGGTACACTCAATCCTAGGGAACAACGTCTCCTACAACGAATTGAGACCAGATGTGGCTTTCAACGTATGCGCGTAGTGGCCGCCAGTCACTCCCGCCTTTTATCAGACCTCAGTGCCCAACAGACCCAGCTTCTGCTTCGCTTACGTTGTCTCACCTCCAACAACTTCCCTTTCTATTCTATGATACGCACCACTATCCACACACTGAACCGGCAGCTGCATGAGTTCCTTTCCACGTCTAAACACCATAAACTATCCCGTCTCATCCCTACCCCCATAGCTACCCCTCCATCCTCCACTCCATCATGCACTCAGGTAGTCTGCATCCCCCCAGATCTACCCCTCTCTGAGGGAGAGCGCTCTGTTCTTAGTAAGGGCCTAAAATTTGTTCCTCTTCGTCCGACCCTAGACCAATACAATCTCCTCCAGGATGTTCATCGGTTTCACCGTCGCATGAGGCTGAAGCTCCATTTTAGAGAGAAAGACAGCACTCCGCAGTCTCAGGCTGAATCCGACATCTTCGCACGCTTTTCTGACTCTACTAAACCTCCCTTTACACCTAAACCTGGAGCCTCTCATGCCCTGGACCTGTATATCAAGAACACCATCCATGACATTCAGCAGCTCCGCCCTCGTAGATTGCATTATTCCAATCTCACTTCGGCGGAGTCTGGTGCTCTCTCCCTTCTTCGCCGTAGAGACGACATTGTCATCAAACCGGCTGACAAGGGAGGAGCCATTGTCGTCTGGCAGAAGGACTTGTACCTAAGTGAAGGTAAAAACCAGTTGACCAATGGCTCTTTTTACAGGTCCAGGACCAGCGATGCGACTGTCTCTAACAATCGCATTGTACACAACACGATTAAACAGCTTATCACTAGTAATGATCTTCCTCCCGAAGCATCTCATCTCAGGATTCATGACAGCTCTTTGGGCAAGCCTGTATTCTACATGCTCCCCAAAATTCACAAGATCGAAAACCCTGGAAGACCTATTGTCTCAGCCTGTTCTTGTCCTACTGAACACATTTCTGACTTTCTCGATAGCATTTTCCAGCCTATCGTTGAGAATCTTCCCTCCTTCATCAAAGACACCAATCACGCTCTTACAACTTTCTCCTCTATCCGACTCCCAGCAGACCGCTCCTACCGTCTTTTCTTGCTGGACGTCTGCTCTCTGTATACCTCTATTCCCCACTCTGATGGTCTCCGAGCTCTTCAGTTTTTTCTGGACCAACGCACTTGCCCTTCTATATCCACTGTCACTCTTCTCCGTCTTGCTGAACTGGTCCTTCAACTGAATTCCTTTGAATTCAATGGTCAGTTTTTTGACCAAATTAGCGGTGTTGCCATGGGAACGAAGATGGGTCCCAGCTATGCCTGTCTATTCATGGGCCACTTGGAGCATCAGATATGGCAACAATACTCCGGTCCTTTCCCTGGGTTTTACCGCAGATATATCGATGATGGCATAGGTCTCACAGATATGTCTGAGACTGATTTACACCGCTTCATCGACTTTGTGAACCACTTTCACCCCACCATCAAGTTCACCTCCCTCGTCTCCACAGTATCTGTCAACTTCCTTGACATTACTATTTCTATCACGCCCTCCGGCCTTAATACCTCAGTATACTACAAGCCGACAGATGCCCACAGCTACCTCCTGTATACCTCTTCTCATCCTCGGGCCTGTCGTGACTCCCTTCCTTTTTCACAACTTCTTCTCCGCCTCCGCCGTTTATGCCAAGACGACGATGACTTCCACTTACGAGCAAATGAGATGTTGGATTTTTTCCGTAACAGACTTTATCCAGAACATGTTCTCACCTCTGCTCTCCAACGTGTGCTCCCCATCTCTCGTCTGGAGGCCCTCAAACCTCACCATAAATCCACTTCGGATAGAGTCAAATTAATCTTGACCCATCACCCTCACAGTACTACTGTCAAACAGATCCTTTTCCGCCACCTCCCTATCCTCCAAGCAAGCCTTCTGAAGCCCAACATGACAAGCCCCCAGACGTGCCTACTGACCCAAGCAAAATTGTGATTCAGTGAAGCACCCTTTGGTGGCATATTAGAGAACGTGACAAGAACTTGAAGGATCTTTGCTGTTCACAGCCGCCTCTCCCAAAGGAGTCTGCCACTCACTTTGGCAACTCACACGTCTTCGCATTGTACCCCTTCTTGATTGGTCGGACACACGTGCAAACACGTGCAAGTATGTCATCTCAACCCAGAAGGTGTCCTTTCCTAAAGCTACGTACACCATCCTCCCAGAAGTATGCCATAGTAGCTTTAAGGTGAATCAGGCGCAATGTCCAAATTTATACGATCAATGTACACGTTTCTGCATAAACTCTAATCGTTGCAATGTCCATTCCTAAGGCACTAAAAAAACGTTGTGAAAAGTAAAACCATTTAAACCTATATGACAACACATCAGGCAGGCAAACGACTTGGGGACAGATTCAGCCAGCACTTAAATGACATCGCTCAGCAAAAGTCCACACCAGTTGCTATACACTTCAATGGTCCTGACCACCATGGTCCCATCGACATCCAGGTCACAGCGATCCGATCCTGCTCCTCTGACACTGCCAGCCGAGAACAGCTTGAGAACCGTCTTATCCACCGCATGGGGTGTCTAAAACCAGCCGGTCTCAACACTTTTCACACCTTTGTCTGAGGTCACCCTCTCCTCTCTTGCTCTATTTTACTCTTTCCACTCTTATCCTATTCTTCTATTTGTATGCCATATACATTTTTTTATTTCATATTTATTTATCTCCCACTCATTCTGTCCCTTATTATTTCCAGTCCCCACTTTTATCACGTTGGGTAGTTTATTTTCTGGTTTCGTTTTTTAGTTTCTTAGTATGCATTGTGTACATCCGGCGGCGGAAGTCGCTGTCTGTTCAGCCACGCGCTTATCAACAGGACAGTGATTTTGATAGAATTTCGGTTCTTGCCTTCAGGGAAGTACCCAGTTTTTATTTTATTTAGTTTTTATGTGTCCTATCTAGCCTTCACTTTCTTTCCTTTCCTGACGAAGGCCTTGTGGCCGTAACGTAGACTATTTTCTTTGTCCTTTGTCCTCGTAAGACGAATCACCTTTTTTCAATTTTTTTTCAAACCCATCCATCGTATTCCACGTCTTACCGCAGTTCCCCTCCACTTCCTCGGATAAATAATAGGCAGATTGACTCGATGAAGATCAATGATCAAGTAATTGAAGAAGTAGAAAGCTTTACATATCTGGGGAGTAACCTTGACAAAGGAGGGGGAACAGCTGGTGACGTCTGCTCAAAGATAAATAAAGCCAGATGCACTTTTAATGCCCTCGACCAATACGGAACTCCTCAGCCATATCCAGAGAGAACAAACTTAGAATCTTTAACTCAAATGTGAAGTCAGTCTTGCTGTATGGCTCAGAGATATGACATGTCTCAAAGAATATCACCTCCAAGCTACAGACATTTGTAAATAGATGTCTCCGACGGATCCTCCGTATAAGATGGCCAGATGTAATAACAAATAAAGAACTAAGGAAAAGATGCAGGCAACAGCCAATACAAACAGAAATTAAGGTAAGAAAGTGGGGATGGATAGGACATTCACTCAGAAGAGAAAAATCAAGCATAGCCACAGTTACCCTTGACAGGAACCCACAGGGGAAAAGAAGAATGGGGAGGCCAAAGAGAACTTGGAGAAGAACTGTTGAAGAGGAGGCTAGGGAAATTGGAATGACTTGGGCACAGCTGAACAATAATAAAAATCGATGGAGAACAACTGTTTCTGCCCTATGCTCCACAGGGAACGAAAAGGAATGATGATGATAAGCATCACTGACTGATCAGGGAATAGATGATCTTGGTTTTGTTTGGTGCATAGGTTAGTGACCCCATGCTTCCATTCATCTTGCCTGTTAGTCTTTCTCTCTCCATTCATCGTGCCTGTTTCTCTTTCTCTCTCCATTCATCGTGCCTGTTTTTTTTTCTCTCTCCATTCATCGTGCCTTTTTCTCTTTCTCTCTCCATTCATCGTACCTGTTTCTCTTTCTCTCTCCATTCATCGTGCCTGTTTCTCTTTCTCTCTCCATTCATCTAGCCTGTTTCTCTTTCTCTCTCCATTCATCGTGCATGTTTCTCTTTCTCCCTCCATTCATTGTGCCTGTTTCTCTTTCTCTCTCTATTCATCGTGCCTGTTTCTCTTTCTCTCTCCATTCATCGTGTCTGTTTCTCTTTCTCTCTCCACTCATCGTGCCTGTTTCTCTTTCTCTCTCCATTCATCGTGCCTGTTTCTCTTTCTCTCTCCATTCATTGTGCCTGTTTCTCTTTCTCTCTCCATTCATCGTGCCTGTTTCTCTTTCTCTCTCCATTCATCTTGCCTGTTTCTCTTTCTCTCTCCATTCATCGTGCCTGTTTCTCTTTCTCTCTCCATTCATCGTGCCTGTTTCTCTTTCTCTCTCCATTCATCGTGCCTGTTTCTCTTTCTCTCCATTCATCTTGCCTGTTTCTCTTTCTCTCTCCAGGCATCTTGCCTGTTTCTCTTTCTCTCTCCATTAATCGTGCCTGTTTCTCTTTCTCTCTCCATTCATCGTGCCTGTTTCTCTTTCTCTCTCCATTCATCTTGTCTGTTTCTCTTTATCTCTCCACTCATAGTGCCTGTTTATCTTTCTCTCTCCATTCATCGTGCTTGTTTCTCTTTCTCTCTCCATTCATCGTGCCTGTTTCTCTTTCTCTCTCCATTCATCGTGCCTGTTTCTCTTTCTCTCTCTATTCATCGTGCCTGTTTCTTTTTCTCTCTCCATTCATCGTGCCTGTTTCTTTTTCTCTCTCCATTCATCTTGCCTGTTTCTCTTTCTCTCTCCATTCATCGATCCTGTTTCTCTTTCTCTCTCCATTCATTGTGCCTGTTTCTCTTTCTGTCTCCATTCATCGTGCCTGTTTCTCTTTCTCTCTCCATTCATCTTGTTTGTTTATCTTTCTCTCTCCATTCATCGTGCCTGTTTCTCTTTCTCTCTCCATTCATCGTGCCTGTTTCTCTTTCTCTCTCCATTCATCGGGCTTGTTTCTCTTTCTCTCTCCATTCGCTAAGGTATATCCTCTCTTAAAACCTGGCTCTTCCGACAATAATAACCTTGGTAACTATAGGCCAATCTCCTTAATATCATCGCTATCCAAACCACTAGAAAAACACATACATAAAATAACACTACAACACCTAGTTAACAATGGCTTGCTAATTGATAGTCAGTCAGGGTTTAGACCTAAACATTCATGTCACACAGCTCTAACTAAGATGATTGACAACTGGCACTTAAATATTAATAACGATAACATATGTGGGGCAGTTTTTGTAGACCTTAAAAAAGCATTTGATATGATAGATCACGCTATTTTAATTAGAAAACTAGAAACATCAAAAGTAAACCTTCAACTAGTGACGATAATTAAATCATTCCTGTCAGACAGAAAACATGTAGTTTCTTACAATAACTCTTGCTCAAACCCAACCGTAATAAATACCGGCGTTCCTCAGGGCTCTATTCTTGGGCCTCTACTTTTTGCCATATACATTAATGACCTTCCACTACACGTCGAGCACGCATCCTGTGACCTATTTGCTGATGACTGTACTATCTACACAAGTGATACAAGTTGCAACACACTCGAACTATCGTTACAAAAAGATACAGACAATCTGATTAAGTGGAGCATCGGAAATCGCATGCTAATTAATATAATTAAAACAAAGTGCATGTTAATATCAACTAGACAAAAATTACAAAATTCTGAGAAAACAACACTTCAGATCTATATCGGCACCTTACCAATTGAAAACATTAATGAACATAAAATTCTAGGAATAGTCGTTGACCAGCATCTAAATTGGAACTCACATGTTCATGCACTGACCAAGCAAACGGCACAGAAAGTTTACCAGTTAGCTAAAATCAAACATTTCCTAGATGAAGATGCACGAAAATTGTTCTATATATCTCACATACAAACAAACCTTGACTATTGCTCCACAATCTGGGATGGTTGTTCTATGTCCAACACAAAAAGACTCCATTCACTACAAAAGCGTGCAGTGCGTCTAGTTTCTGACAACTGCCAAACACAGTGTGTAGATCTATATAAAGATCTCAAAATACTGCCTCTAAGAAAGCGCTTTCTGTTCAACAAAGCTAAATTTGTTCACAAAATCCTGTCACAGAATGCTCCAACATATCTGTGGCCAATGTTCAAATACAATGAAAGACGCAGTCAACGCCTTAACAAAATACAAGTGCCCAAGCCTAGGCTTGACTTATTCAAGAAAAGCTTAGCTTACTCTGCTGCTCATCTTTGGAACTATCTTCCACATCATCTAAAACACAACAACCTCAGTCCCTATTCATACAATCGTAAACTTTTCGAATACTTTATGAGTTCTGATTATCTGCCCCCCTAATGTGATAATACTTAGTTTGTACTTTTTAACGTATTTTATTTCATGATTATAATTAGATGCTATGAATGTGAGTATGCTTTTATTTTACCTTTACAACGTTGAATTCCTTTAAATTGATATGCAAAATAAATGTGAGAATAGATGATATCAGTATAAAAGACGAAAGAAAGGTAGGGCAGAATGTCAGACGGGCCTGCGTTCCCAATTCTCAACCTTTTGAAAATAAAGTTCGTTCGTTCGTTCTCTCTTAGACGACCCTATGTTCCTCTTTCTCAACACTTTGAAAACAAAGTTCGTTCGCTCTCTCGCTGGCTCTTTCTCTCTCTCTCTCTCTCTCTCTCTCTCTCTCTCTCTCTCTCTCTCTCTCTCTCTCGCTTTCTCTCTCTCTTTCTCTCTCTCTCTTAGACGGGCCTAAGTTCCTTCCTCTCAACACTTTGAAAATAAAGTTCGTTCGCTCTCTTTCAGTCCCTATTCATACAATCGTAGACTTTTCGAATACTTTATTAGTTTTGATTACATGCCCCCTTAATCAGATTATCTTTTCTTATAATATCAATTGTAGGGTCTAATGACGATGTTTGTACTTTTCTACATATTTTATGTCATGTTTATAAGTAGTTAATGTTAATATGAGTGTGCTATTTTATTTTACTTTGCAACGTTGAATTTCTTGACATTGATATGTAAAATGCATATGGGAATAAATGAATTCAGTATGAAAGGTGAGAGAAAGGAAGGGCAGAATGTCAGACGGGCCTGCGTGCCCAATTCTCAACCCTTTGAAAATAAAGTTCGTTCGTTCGTTCGTTCTCTCTCCAGGCATCTTGCCTGTTTCTCTTTCTCTCTCCATTCATCGTGCCTGTTTCTCTTTCTCTCTATTCATCGTGCCTGTTTCTCTTTCTCTCTCCATTTATCGTGCCTGTTTCTCTTTCTCTCTCCATTCATCGTGCCTGTTTCTCTTTCTCTCTATTCATCGTGCCTGTTTCTCTTTCTCTCTCCATTCATCGTGCCTGTTTCTCTTTCTCTCTCCATTCATCTTGCCTGTTTCTCTTTCTCTCTCCATTCATCGTGCCTGTTTCTCTTTCTCTCTCCATTCATCGTGCCTGTTTCTCTTTCTCTCTCCATTCATCGTGCCTGTTTCTCTTTCTCTCTCCATTCATCGTGCCTGTTTCTCTTTCTCTCTCCATTCATCGTGCCTGTTTCTCTTTCTCTCTCCATTCATCGTGCCTGTTTCTCTTTCTCTCTCCATTCATCTTGTATGTTTCTCTTTCTCTCTCCATTCATCGTGTCTGTTTCTCTTTTTCTCTCCAGGCATGGTCTTCAACTTTTACTTGTGCTACAGTGTTGTGACTGTCATTCACACCTCTTTGATCTATCTGTAACAAAGAATTACAACTGGAATTTAGTGGTACGCTGCGGCTGCTTTATGACTTGGTTGTGATGACTGAATATCTTCACGTTATCTTTCAGACGTCGTTCGTCGACCCTGGCTCACTACTGGCAATGTTCACCCTTTCTGTACTTGAACATATCTCCCTAAGCTTTCTACCTTCTTTTATTCTTGTTGCTACCAATGCAGACGACGTAACCGACACTGGTGGTTCTACGCTCTTTAAAGTGCGTTAAACGGACAAGAAATGTAAACTACTTGACTGGACAGACGGCAGTGTCAATGTACGACCAGGCAGACGATATCACTATGGACTCACGCGCAGGTTGAGTAAGCGCTACTTACAAGCACAGGGTAGCGACATCGTTGTGAAATTTTTTAGTCTGGGTTACAATGACATGACCCAAATATGAGATACAGGAAATGGAGAGGAGGGTTCGCGGATAGAAGAGGATCCATTTAGATCAAGTTGGTGAGTTGTTTGACGTTAAATAAAAGAGAAATATGTAGACAAATAAACATACAGACTGACGAACCGACACACTGACAGAACGACCGACAGACAGACAGTGAGATAGATGGAGAAGTACGTGGTTAGTAGGTGGACTGATTGGTGGATGTGTCCCGTGTAATGCCCGGGGGTCCCTGGAGAGACACAAGAAAGAATAGGACTACTGTACCCTCAGGCATGTCGTACGTGGCGGCTATTATCAGGTTGTTGTAGAGGCTGGCAACCCCATCATGTTAAACACATTACTACATAAACCACTGCTGCAGGAGCACGTGAATGTTTGGTGCAGGATTCCTGCAAGAGGACCAGCTATAGTAGTAGCTCAATGCTCCGTAAGGAGCACAAAGGAAAATAATACTAATAATCATCATAAATTGTAGATGGATAAGTTGATATGTAGATTAGTTGTCCAGAATGTTGCATACAGGACAAAGAAATGGAAACCACGTTGACGGATATAAGATGATAATTTTAATCAAGTCAGCCAGGCGTTTGGTGTTAAATAATAGAGAGATAAATAATCACACAAACACACAGGCACACAGACCAACACTACTATCAACAATACCACCAGAAGATGTGGACATTAAATCGTCAGTAAGACTTATAGCTTGACAGCTACATAATCACCGAGAACAGGCTTTCGGCCTAATATTTACATACAATTAACGTTAGTTGAGAGGGTAACCCTCAGTCTTGCAATTTGCAGACACCTTTCGTGAATTAGTTAGTGATATATAGACAAATTTTATTCGCACTTCGTGAATTAGTGATATAGATAAATTTTATTCGCACTTCGAGAAATATTTAAAAAGAAAAGGGATATGTGTAGCCAGCTAGACCTAACAATTAGGTTGATTGACGACTGGTTGTAGGAACAGACAAGAAAGGAAACATGATTGTCACGCTTGGGTAAGACAATTCTGGCACTCTGTCGGTTAAGACCACCCTGGTCTTTTTGTCCATCCCATTTCGTATTTTTGTTGTCTCTTGACAGCTGTAGATGGTAGAAACTGGCCTGTCACTTTGTAATTGGACAGGTTAACCCCCTTTCTCTAGCCTGGGTGAGCGGGGGAGTATCTTACGTCTTTTCATGTCTTCTGTATGCTGGTCGGCATACTTTGTAAGGTGTCTCGGAACTCTTTTGTTGCTGGTGGCGGCGATATTTCTTCAGAGTTCTGTGACCCCGAGTTAGAACTCGGCACTCTCTTTCTTGTAGAAGAGCGACAGAGTCCCTTGAACTTTGACGCGGGAAAAAGACGTTGCCTTTCATGTGACCGTGCATAGCTAGAAACTATTAGCCAGAATATCGGTCCAGCTTAAGTATTGTTTTCTTCCAGAAAACACGGGAAACCAAGTTCCAAGGGGCCTTACGTCATTATTACGCACGCTCCATGTTTCCGAGGACTTCGACTCGCAGGTGAGATAAACATCTGCAGGCTTTAGTCTTCTATATAATTGGGCAACTCACTTTGTCTAGCACTTAATATCTCCAGAATTCTCTACTGTAGAGTGGGCATTGTTCAATAACTAGTACTGACGACCAGCTACATTTTGGTGTTATTGGAATTCTTTACATGTTGGTAAGAGCTCTTAATTAAATAGATAGTGGGTGTATTAGGAATGTAGTCATTATCTCCATCAGGGGCTAACGCGTATAGTGTTACGTTTTTACTATCACTTATCATGACGGGAAAGTGAATAATCAAGTTTGCTACTTGCCACTAAATTACCTAGAATGTGCCTGTCAGTAACTTTTTTTTGTTCGAAGAAAAGTGGGTGTGAGTTGATGTCAATTTTTCATAAGCAATGGTAAACCGAACTTAAAGTGCTGCTACGAGTTCTGTAAAGAATTTTCCTAGTGTTGTAAATAATTGTGCTATATTGATGACTCCTAAGAGTATACTGTACAAACAACATAGAGGATTACCCATGAGTACCTTTATAAGGTCTATTGTCATATTGCATATATGTAAATATTGTCGTTGGTTATTGTGTATCAGCCCAGTGGTTGTAACCCGATATGGGCCTTGTAGCGTTGTTATTAATTTGGTAAAAAGACGCCGTGCGGGCAGAAATTTTTAGACAGGCCGGGTTGTGTCCAGCTCAACAGGGCACCGGGTTTGTTTACATTCAAGCCGAAGACCTATTTACGTAGTCCCTGTGCGCGTAAGCCTGGTCTGCACAGTCACCGGCGTTCGATAGGTCGATACCACGGGAAGGGGAGATGGTTGTGCGTGAGTGGATCAGCCGGCGCGGACCAGTTTGACTTTCCTAGCTAATGTGTTGGGGGAACGTACATTGTTGTTTACTTTAAACAGTGCCTGATGTACTATAAACTTTTTAAACTATATGTTGAATCCTTATGTAAGGACAAATACTTATAGCGGTTGTATGTATTTGTATTTTCAGTGAAGCTCTCATACACTACCAAAGAAAAACTGGGAGACAATAAGTCCCAGCCTGAATTACCTTCCCTGTTTGGAATTTACCGGTCCCGAGTGGATTCCCGAATTGGGTCCAGGTTGGTTTTTGGGAACGTAAACCATTTCTTTCAGTTCAAAGATTTCAGACACAGCCAACGATCAAGCTCACCAAACCTCAGAATAGTGCGTTAATCCTAACCTCGTCTGTAGGTAGCTTTGGCCCTGTTCACTCCAACCGCAGTCACATTTTGACTAGCCAGCGTCTCTCGTTTATAGTCGGGCGCATTGCCTACACAAAACCTGAGTTTGGGCTCGTTTAACCCGCTGGATATCACGGTTTATTTATATTTGAGTCACTCGTGGATATATTCCCCACTGACGTCCGTCATCCTTGTATTAAATTGATTTCCACACCTCGCCAGAAGAGAGAAAGGAAAGGGGATAATTTTCAAGTGTAGAGGAATAATACGTCACTGACGAAAAGGGAAAATATAGACTTAGGGACTCAGAGCCATGTCTGCAGAATGGGAGAAGATCGGATACCACGACAAGCATGGGAAACAAAGAGCCAGGGATCCAGACCTCCAGGACGACCCAGAGTCCGCTGGGAGGACAACATTAGACATTCTTTGAAGGACCGAGGACTAGAATGGAACCAGGCCAGGAGGAAGACAGCCGATAGGATAGTCTGGCGCTCTCTCTCTTCCAAACCTCTACACCTCACGGTAGAAGGGAAACGACTAAGTAAGTAAGTAAGACTCAGAGACCGGGTGGGAGTTAATGAATTATTGTGGGAGTGCAAGGTTGTGCTTATAAGAGAGAGTGTTTACATCTCGGCATTGGTTCTTTAGGGCTTTGTTTTGTTTGGGTTGTTTGTTTCTGTGTAGCTTAGATAACGGTCTTCTCGCCATACAGACGATACCGTTGACGGGTCATAGATTAGTATTGGCTGTTTGTGTTATTTCAGGTGCCTCCTGTGGATTTTCTCATTTATTAATTTTTTATCAACTTAGGCTGCCAATCTGGATTGTAAAATAGAATTGGTTTGAGGTTTTTATTCTGTTGTTTGGTTTTCTTCAAGTTAGTGATTGTGAATATTTGTTTCTCTCACATGGCTCAGGCATAACAGTTTTTTTTAATTAACACTTTAATAAACAAAGAAAAACTATTAGCAGATCAGAATTCTCTATATTTGTTATTGTTGAATGTGAAGTCGCTTGTTGTGTATGAGTACCTTACTCAATATATATTCATTTGTTGATATCTGTGGAAGAGAGGGTGAATGGGGTTATTATTTAAATGAAGTCCGAGTGCGGGATGAAAGATTGTTTATCAGCTTTGTACTCCTGACTGTTACACGTCCACTCAACATTCACATTCTCTATTTCAGACAGACATCTATTATCTCACTCTTCACTCAGACCTTTGTCTGTCGCAGACAGACTATTTTTTATCCACTCGTGACAATGATATAACTTCAGAAATCATTAAACTGAAATATTGTATGTCGATATAGGTTGGATCAGAATATGAGAAGGACGACTACATCCGGCATAATTTATTCATGACATCATGTGAACAATTTCGCACTTTTTAGTTTTAGAGAAAAAGATAACGAAAAAAAGAGAAGTCATGAAACTTTCTACACAAATTTTCGCGGGTTGTCTCTCCTGCTCTGTAGTAGTGGTCCACTAATGGTAAACCTCCGAGTACAAGGATTATGATTTTCACAGATATCAATCTTGGCTCAAGATTACTCTTGGCAGATATTTAAACAGACGAATGATGCTTCTATTTCATGGAGTCTCACAGGGATGTATAGAATAGCAAGTATAACAACTGAATATATAAGTTGTCATAAAGTTAGTATTCTTATTCCCACTTCTGTGAGAAAGTATTTTTTGAGCCCCCAGCTGAAGGCGATTCACTCATTCATTCATAACCTTCCGCTCCCCAAGGAGCATAGACCAACTTCAAAAACATGTCAAGCCCTCCTGTCACGTGCCATTATCTCAAGTTCTTTCCACGTTCTCCTCATCATTTTCACATGTTTCAAGCTCTCTTCCCCATGTGCTTCTTGGTCTGCCCCTTATGTCCTGGAGGTTCCAGAATTAGGACTGCCTTGTAATGCTATCAACAGCTTTCCTCAGTGTGTGTTCTATCCATCACTATCGTCTTCGTCTCATCTCTTGTTCCACTGGCACTTGTCTGGTTCTTGTTATCAGTTCCACATTGGTAATCTTGTCATTCCATTTAGATTTTTCTATTCTAGGCAAGCACCCATTTATGAAAGTCTGTAGCTTTTTGGTTGTTTTTTTTTTTTTTTTTTCCTTCATGTTTCAAAGCCATACAATAGTACTGACGACATTTGAGTTGAAGGTTCTTATTTTTGTGTTGGGTCAGATTTCTCTTGATCTTCACATATTTCCCAATGCAATGAAAGCTCCTCTTGCTTTTTGTATTCTTATTTTGATATCACTGTCTGTCTCTCCAACTTTGCCTATTTTGCTGTCAAGAAATGTGTACGATTCTACATTGGTAGGTTGGTAAGTGT
Organism: Oreohelix idahoensis; assembly: GCA_024509875.1. NCBI lineage: Eukaryota > Metazoa > Mollusca > Gastropoda > Stylommatophora > Oreohelicidae > Oreohelix > Oreohelix idahoensis. Next base: position 7,386 of record JAMPIV010013398.1, on the reverse strand, counting down.
GTGAAGTGCCCCTTGTAGTTTTACCTGGTCTCTGATAAGATAAATAAATTATCGAACTACTGCTTTCTCATGCATGCCCTAAGAGGCCGGTAACCTCATCGTGTAAGACGTAGCTTCAGAAACCTCAGCTACAAGAGAATATGAATACTGTGGTGCAGGCATCCTACAAGTGGACCAGGTGCAGTAATGTCCCCATGCGCCACAGTGAGGGAGAAGGGGAGTGAATGAGGCGATAATGTTGTTCACGTATAAACAGCATATTTCTAGGCTCTGACATCATTGGGAAGGAGGCGGATGCAGATTTCTTGGGTGACCAAAGTATTCCATTTTCGTAACGGTTATTTATGAGCGTGCGGATTGCGACGTGTAGATCGGAGAATTAGCATTACCTCAATAGTTCCACGTCATGGAAATTTAAATGCCGAGACACCGATTTAGGACAGCAAATTAATGCAAGCTGCATGATACTTGAAGAAGAAGAAGAAGAAGAAGAAGAAGAAGAAGAAGAAGAAGAAGAAGAAGAAAAACCAAAACTCATAAGGAGTAAGCACTTTAAAAACTCGCTGGTAAGTGCTACACTTAACCACTATCAAACTACTCAGCTAATGAGTCGACGTCAAATCGGTTAAGTAGAACTGGTTACACTTTACAGGGCGTGTCTACAGAAAAGCCAGACATTTACAGGGTGTCTCAAAAAAATACTACACACTCTGTATAGTATTGTATTTAACATACCTAAAAATTATAAAAAAATTGTGCATGTAGCAGTTATTTACCAAGGTTGCGTAATTAATTCAAGTATTCAACATATTTCAGAGAGCTATTTGCTCTTAAAATATTTTAAAATTTATCCTGACAATTGTAGAAACTAATGAATTAGTGCTAATTAAAGGTGTATATTGTTTTTGAGGCACCCTGAATGTTACCAAAACTATAAACGTTTAGTTGGCCTATATTTTTTAAATAAAGACCTGGCATTACATAACAGATCGTTTAAGGTCATTTGACGTGAGGAAAAAAGTATTAATCTCGAGAACTTCTGTGAAAAGTTAAGGATTTTTAAACATTCTATGTTTTAAATGTACTTCGAGTTAACATGCTTTGTCATATTGATGTCTTATATATCGATACCATATTCATTTTCATTTTAAATGTAGTTAAGATTTATATATTTATTTATTTTCGTGAACTGAATTTTCATGACTTAAAATACAATAATAATAAAAGGATATTTTCACTAAAAAATGATATTTGAGAGCTGGACAATACCATGACAAAGTCTCAATATAACTGACATCACCATAAATCTGGATAATGGGTGAGTTAATGTCGAAACGTAGCAAACACCACACGGACTAAATGCGCTGACTTGAAATACTGATGGGGGAAAAGTAGAAGATGGCCAAGAGAAAAGATACTCGACAGTTTCAAATCGCGACACAGAAAAAAGTAACAAGAGAACAAATAAAAGCATCGAAGACTGTATGTTGTGGAAAGACATGATCACCCACGCCAAATAGCATGGTACTAGAAGAAGAAGAGGAAGAAGAATTATTTGTCGCCTATCTGCCTGTTTTGTACGCCATTAAGTTACCGATATCGTTGTACTGTCACGTGTACTATGTCTTAATCAATTCATTGACATTATCATCGACATTATCATCGACATTATCATTGACATTATCATCGACAAAGACCAAGATACTTCAGACGAGACATTACTATCGTCATTACCATATTCGCTCCTTACAGAGCATGTAGCCACCAGTGCCAGCTTGTCCCCTTGACTAAAGCCTGCACCAATTATTCACATACACTTACAGCGGTGTTTTGTGTTGCAATGTGTTTTACATGATCAAGTTGCCAGCCTCCATACATAACCTCATATTAGTCGACTTGTAATGCATGGCTCAGGTAGCAAACGTCCTATTTTCTTTATTTGTCTCGTCAGAGACCCCGGGCACGACACGGGGCAGACAAGATAATAAAGTGACGGCGTTTCAGTGGCAACTACAGAGTCATTTAAAAAGTAATTCACACCCCCCCCCCCCTTTTAAACTGATATTTCTTCACCCCTACCCAACAAATTTGTATGATACAAATGTCAGACTAAAGAGAACTGTGATTGTTTCATGAATACAATGCTATGTCACACAAAGCTGGATATCTGGCCTGTGGAACACAAAACCTGGTAGCGGGTAACAGTTTCTGCTCTCCCCTAGTTAAGTCTGTTACTGGCCTTTTTAGATTTTATTTTCTTTGTTTCCAGAAAATTAAAAATAAATCTTTTTAGTCAGATTTCACATGGTAGTGATTACTCTTGTTTCCATATTTGTTTCATGTATATGGAACAATACAAGCGATTATATAAATATTTAATAACAGGTGTGCCATTTTTTTTATCACTGCGAACAATATCCTGTCACCTGTGGCCTATTTTTATTTTAAAATCAACATTTTAATCAATTCTGTACAAGATTGAATGTGTCTGTCATCCGCTGTAAGAGGTCAAATGAATTCCAAGTGCCGAACATTTTGAAGCCCTGTCATTCTTTTATTATCCCTGGTTTGGTTTTTTAAATTTAAGGATCATCTTCACTGCACACGGACTACTCATATAGTGCTCCGACCTCCTCTTTTAGATCACACAAAGAGTATCTCAGCACAATGCACGAACTCAGTAACACCTGTGAAGATTCAAAAGTGTGTATACAGTAATCACGCATTCTATTAATATTTTTGTGGTGGGTAAGTTTCCTAATTGTATTTAAATTTTGCCACGGCAGCGGTCGAATGGCCTACTCTTTAAGATTTCAAACTACCACGGAATTATTAAGATGCGCAATTTGCACACTGGACCTCTTATTTTTTTCACCTTTATTCGAGGCTAGTAGGCTATGACATCAATAGGAATCACTGGTTCAGAAAAAAAAAATTTTCATCAATTATATTCCCTGTACTGGGAGCGAACCCAGTACCCATAGAATTAGAGGCGGACGGCGTACCTCTTAGCCTCTCTAACTCCCATTATATTATCATTGGGCTGCACACGGAGCAAAGGCCTTCAATAAATGTACGCTACGTCTCCAATCCCGAGCATCCGCTCAAGGTCATTCTCTGGTTTCTTTGTCCATCTCATTTCTGTCTCTCGCTCTATTCTCCGTGCCTTTTTTCTCCTACGTCTGTTCACCTGACGTTTCCAGAAGAAGAACTACCTTATGATGCTATAAACATATTCCTGTTGTGATCAGGTCATCTTTTCTATTCCTCTCAACATTGTTTTGCAGACTCCCAGAATATCAATATTATAGTCTCTATTATAACAAATAATTGTGGATAAATACCAAATGTTATAACGTAGATTAATTACTTTAGACGGGACCCCAAGATGCAGCAATAGTGAATGCAGTCAGCGACTCATAGCTTGACTGCCTGCGCCAGGACCAGCGAACCAGAGCTGGTCAAGACCGTGCTCCACCTCCACGTGGTGGTCCTGGAAACAGTCTGCAGCAGTGCAGGCTGGCTGAGCGAGCATGGATCGTAATGGGAAGGCAAACCCGGTCCTTAAAAAATGCCGTGCAGAAGTCGGATGTGTCGACCGAAAGGTGCAGATATCACAGCTTAGGCGCAAACAGACACAACGCAACCACCGACCTTTTCAGGACGAACGAAGAAGAAGAAGAAATTACTTTAGACAAGACAGTGGCCACTTCCACTGATTGGGCAGAACTTGTCCAGCAAATGGCTACCGTTCAAGCTTCTAGTGGGTCAAACAAAATTTAATTTCAACATATTTAATTAATAAATGATGATATGCATCAATGCAAAATTATAGACAACTATTTAATGTAGGACATCTAAGAAATCAAGAAACAAGAGACAAATTTGCGGTCACAATATCCAACAAATTCCAAGTGCTCCAACAGCTGGAATATGTAGAGAATACAGAAGACTACTGGCAGCAAATCAAAACGGTATGGAATGAGACATGTGAAGAAATACTAGGGAAAAGGGAACGACAACAAAAAGCATGGATAACAACAGAAACCATCAATAAGAAGCTAACAGGGAAGTACAAGCAAACAAGTTGCCTCATAAAAGACAAGAATGGAAAACTGCTCAGCAATATACAAGAGCAAATGAAGAGGTGGACAGAATATTTTGAGGACCTTCTCAATAGACCAGCTCCACAAAACCCCCCGGACATCCAGCCAGCAGAAGAAGAGCTACACATTAACGGTGAAAGACCAACGAAGGAAGAAATGAAGAAAGCCATAACGCTTCTAAGAGATGGAACAGCGTCTGGACCTGATGGCATTCCAGCAGAGGCCATCAAAGCAGATATCGACACGGCTACGGAGATATTATATAAATTACTTGGTAAAGTCTGTGAAAAGGAAGAGGTACCAGCAGAATGGAAGGAAGGATATCTGGTTAAGTTGCCTAAGAAGGGACATTTACAAGAGTGCACAAATTATAGAGGAATAATGATAATGTTACTTTCAGTGCCAGGAAAGTATTAAACAGGATTATCCTTGGGAGATTAAAAGAGTCCATAGACAAGAAACTGAGAGATGAACAAGCAGGTTTTCGACAAAACAGATCATGTACAGATTAGATAGCCACTTTGAGAATAATAGTTGAACAAAGTCTGGAATGGAATTCACCACTATACATCGGATTTGTGGACTACGAAATTTGACAGTGTAGACAGAGAATCACTTTGGAAATTGATGAGGCATTATGGAGTTCCCCTGAAGATCATTAATTTAATAAAGAAAACATATGAAGACATGACATGCAGAGTTCTTCACGAAGGACAGCTTACAGAACCGTTTGGGATAAGAACAGGAGTGCGACAGGGATGCCTCTTGTCTTCATTTCTTGTCTTACTAGCAATAGACTGGGTTATGAGAACATCGACAACACACAACAGAAATGGAATCCAGTGGACTCTGACCAAGCTGTTGGATAATCTGGATTTTGCTGATGACTTGGCTCTTCTGTCCCATAACCGTAATCAGATGCAGGATAAATTGAAAACATTCGATGAGAGGTCACAGCAATTGGGTCTAATAATACACAGGGAAAAGATAAAAATAATGAGAATAAATGCAGGTAATGATAACAGGGTTGAACTTGAAGAAACACCAATACAAGATGTAGAATCGTACACATATCTTGGCAGCAATATAGACAAAGTTGGAGGGACAGACAGTGATATCAAGATAAGAATACAAAAAGCAAGAGGAGCTTTCATTGCATTGGGAAATATATGGAGATCAAGAGAAATCGGATCCAACACGAAAATAAGAATCTTCAACTCAAATGTGAAGTCAGTCCTATTGTATGGCTCTGAGACCTGGAGAACAACAAAGACAACAACCAACAAGCTACAGACTTTCATGAATGGGTGCTTGCGTAGAACAGAGGGATTAAAATGGTATGACAAGGTTACCAACGTAGAACTGATGACAAGAACTAGACAAGTGCCAGTGGAACAAGAGATGAGAAGAAGACGATGGCGATGGATAGGACACACACTGAGGAAACCTGTTGATAGCATTACAAGGCAGTCCTTGTTCTGGAACCCCTAGGGCAAGAGAGGCAGAGGTAGACCAAGAAACACAGAGAGAAGAGAGCTGGAAACAGAGGTGAAAATGATGAGGAGAACGTGGAAAGAACTTGAGATGATGGCACGTGATAGGAGGACTTGTCATGTGTTTATTGAAGGCCTATGCTCCTTTGGGAGTGGAGAGTTATGAATGAATGAATATTTAATTACTTCTTCCAGTTGAAGACAGTTTATTTTCCGCTCCAACTGTAAAAAAATCTGGCTCATATACCCTATTCATTACCATATTCAGGCGCAGATGGATAATTAGCTCTGCATGTTCACGACATGTTGCTTCCAAGAGCCAAAAGCGAAGACAAAACGTGTTCGTGGATGACAATTTCAAGTGTAAAGAGGGAAATAAATGATTTCTGCTATAAGCGTGTAAATTTATCGAGAGGTAAATAATTATTCACTGTGATCTACAGTGAGTATTAATAGTGCATGTGAAAACTATAGGGTACAGGATTTAACGACAGTGTGCAAATTCATGATAAGGAAACTGAAGCACGAAAGTGAATCGTGTACACACGATACTTCATTGTGTTTGATGATTAGTTATCTACCTTGTTTAGCAAGGTGGTCGGGCAGCGGATTCTTTCCCTTGTCATTCTTGCCGCTCAGAAATGTATACAAGACGGCTACCATTTATCAAAGGTCCTGATTCGTGTCCTTTCTTGATTACATAATTTGAAATAATCATGTTTCCACAAACGACATTGATCTGTAACTTCAGGCAGTGGCGGCTTTAGGTTGTGTGAGACCCTAGTCAAATGTTATCTGCGAAGTCCATTTTTAATGAACTCATTTTATATCAACAAGCACACATTTATAAGCAAGGCCCCTAAAGGCGCTAGGCCCTAAACAAAAGCCAAGGTTGGTTTTGCCTAAAACCGCCACTGACTTCAGGAGTCTCCTAGAGGTGAGACACTTGAAATCCAGGTCCACAGACGATGCTAGTTATCTATCTCCCCCAAAGCATTTGTTATTTCTTAACGGATTTACAGATGAGCATTCTCTGCGCAAGGTAGTGCCAGCTTTTGCTAAGCCCAGACCTGCAAGCTCATTTTACAGACGACATGATGATGTGGTTTAGATGCACAATTTCGACTTTTATCCTACTGGTAACATTAACCTGTGTTACTGCTGTCAGTCATGGAGGAAAAATCAGGATAACAGAAAAAGGATTTGCATATGGTAAGAAAGTTATCTTAAATTATTGACCATTCACATTTTGTTTTCCCTAGCAGTTTTTGATTATTTCTGAAGTTATTTCTTTTTTATTTCTTGATGCTCATTATTTTATTTTGGTCAATGTTCTCTGTTACTTCTTCTTTTTCTTCTTTGGTCCTTGACCGCTGACTGTCAAGGCAATCAGTGACCTTCACGCCTGGTGGTGTCTTGTAGGACAGCAGTTTGCTGGGTCGGTAGCCATCCTTCGTGTGCTGGCCCAGCTCTGGTTTATGATTCTCTTACTTCATGTCATTTGTTTGTTTCTTGTCAGCTCGTTATAGAGCAGACAAACAACAATTGAGCGGGGCCCACCATGCACGATGCCTATATCCAAGCCCGTTTGTTGTTATACCGGTGGTTTCTGTGGCAACGTGTTTTAATGATGACGTTGCCAGCACAATTTATAAATTAACATCTGTGTAAACATCTGTGTAAACATCTGTGTAAACAGACATGCCTGAGGGAACAGTGGTCCTATTATTTCTTCGTCCCACCACAAGACCCACGTGACATCGTTTCTATTGTTGTAACTGTTTTAT